>CM063283.1:69700242-70212742 GCA_032173965.1 Sitta carolinensis | reverse complement strand
TTCTCCCAGATTTGCCCTAAACTAGGACAAAATTTGGCACCCAATGTGGGGCTCGAGAGAGAGTGGAAAAAACCCTGTTTTGAGTGTATTTTGGTTATTACTTGGTGTTGGTATAAAGCATTTAATAGTCATATTCTTTCAATTCAAAATGTCTCTTGGGGTGAAGGCTTGCCTGTATTTCTGGTCCCTAGGGTTGTCTGAGATCATAATACCTCTATGGTCCCTAGGTTTATTTGTTTATCCTGAAACAGCTATGGTATTGTCCCTAATACATAGTTTTTACAGCAGAGGGACAGTGACCAGAATAGCCATACTGCTGGGCTTGGTGAAGGTGATTTGTAAGAAGTTTATAAACATGCTGGGAGCTGTTCCAGGTATGGATGGTTCATGGCTATGGTTATGTATCCAGATTGTTAGAGGAGGAGCAGGGGATGAGGCTTTTCAGCCTTTGCTTTCCTTCTTGTCTTCTGAATTTGTCACATCACTATTGGAGAATATTCAGTTTCCCCTGAATGTTAAAGAGACTATCTTTCTGGTCTTTAATCTAGTAAGCTTCCATTATACAGTTTGCAGCTTCTCTGGAATGAGGGCTGAGATTTCTAGACCAGCTGATGAGACCCCTGACCCAGGAGTAGACCCCGGTGTGGAAAATCCTGAGTGGTGTGGGAAATGGGAGGATGTGGGCCAAATCCTGAAGGAATTCTCTGACCCTATAGTCTGGGACTTTCCCCATGAACAAATTCAGAACCCAGTTGAGGTAGGGAAATACCTGAAAGAGAAGTACCATGATGATCCTAAGGAGAAAAAGATCATTGCAGTGAGCTGGGCCCTGGCATATGCTTATCGCACACTGCTTGATACTCTAGGGCAGCAGACAGAGGCAGCGGGGCAGGGAGAGAAATCAGCAGTTATCCCGGTCACTCAGGCTACAGTGAATGCAGCCCCAAGTGGGTGGCAAACTCCATCTAAGGCTAAATACCGGCACGAGACCAATAGCCAACAAGTACCGTAAGGGAAAGTTGAAAAGAACTTTGAAGAGAGAGTTTGAGAAGTCCTTGCGATCGAGGCCGCAGCCCGCGGATGGTGTGAGGCCAGTAGTGGCCCCACCCTTACATGTGGATGTTTATTTTTAAAAAGTAAGATAATCACTTAAAAGATATCTAAGGTAATTAAATGTATCATTCTTAGGGAAAATTAACCACAAGGAAAACCATATGGATAATTATAAATGAGATTCAAATACTAATTACAGTAATAGCCCCTCACTTAAAACTCGCAATCAATTTTATTGAGCTTGTGTGAAGAGCCAGTCTGCAGTTTGGGATGACAATAGTATTGGCAGCAAAGCTACCATAAGAAGTCCACAACCCTGGTCCAACCTTCACTGTTCTCTGCTTATAATTTGCTCATCTCAGTGAGGCAGCAAACCACAAACCCACAAAGAGCTGTGGGAGAGACCGAGAGGGCACGGCAGAGACTGAGAGACTGCATCGGAGGAAGACAGGACTGTAGGTTTAACCTCAGCTGCCTTTGTATGCCATGCAAGCCTCTTGCGAAACTACCTCCTCAGAGTACATCTACAACCCACAAGCTTTCTCACTTTTTACTTCACTGCTGCACTTGGTGAAAGAGAGAGCATCAGCTGGTGTTTCTATGTAGGCTAAACTTATTTGTAATCACTCATTTCATTGTCCCAAATAAGCAGCAGATACCCACAGGAAGTTTAATCAGCACAAATGCTCAGAGGTGCCTGCTGACTGCAGGTGCAGGGTCTGTTTGCTTGTATGTAGACATCTGTAATGAAATTAAGAATCTTAGATTCCCAGACAGAAGATCACAGAGACACTCTTTCATACCCTGAATAACAAGTTTAGATGAGACCAGGTAAAAATATAATTAAATTTTTTTCTAAACTTTAGACAGAACAATATCCTTTTTTAGACCTGGCCTCAACTTAGGTATTTGAAGGCTGTATTTTGTGACTTTTGCAAGACATACATACATATATATATATGATCATGTCAGCAATCACCATTAAGAGTCCTGTAGTAAGTCTACCTAAAGTTTGGAGATCTTTTCATTTCAGATGCCACACTGCATTTGATGAGTGTCTGCATTTTGTTTACTGAGGGGATCAAATTATTTGGCTGAACTTTAAATGCAAAGCCATATTTGATGACTTGCTTTAATGGCTTTACCCAGAGCAGCATTTAAGATTTAAAGAACTGAAAGTCTTCTCTTACATCCCTGCAACTTCAGTTTACATCATACTGAAATGTTGGCTTAAACAGTGCTGCTTTTCTGAGCTGCCAGCTGGAATCCAAGTGATCCTTTAGGGTCCACATCTCCCGTCTGCAATGTATCAGTACTCTTCTTCAAAAACAGCAATACCTTGGTATATGTGGAATAGGAAAGGAAAAATTTACCCTTTGTATAATAGTTGTGAATCATATTTGCTGTAATGTGCACTAATAAAAATAGTAAGGCAAGTTTTCATTATGGGAAGAATCTGAAGCACACTTTTGCATACTGATCTTGATCTTTGTATCTTGTGCAAGATGAGAATGCCACAAGCTAACATGCAATGTTCAAACTTCACTGTTTTATTATTCAAACTCAGTTTGCAGTTGTATTTCTTACCTACTCCCTTTGATTTGTATGCACTCATAAAGAGAAAAAGATCTGGGGGAACTTTTTTTTTTGCCACCAGGTATTTTAAAAGCAACTATTTCCCTTAGACATTAAAATGAAAACAAAGTCATTATGCTGCATTTTCTGGAATGAACAGGTACTGAAAAATCCCCTAGCAACCTTCAAAACAAGCAATACTTTTTTCTGGTTTTTTTTTTTTTTTTTTTTTTTTTTTTTTTTTTTTTAAAGCAGCAACATCAGAGTGTCAAAATATTTCTGAACTTCTGTGGAAGATTTCACTGGTTGCAGAGTAGGGAGGTTCATGGTTTCTGATAAAGTGTTATTACAGTGCAATGAGATTTTTTTTTCTGAGTTTTTTACAAACCACCTCAAAATAAACCCCACATCAACTGTGGGATTAATGTCTTAACAAACTCACTGCTTTTGAGATGTTTTGATGAAAGTGGTTGGCTCTGATTTTTCAAAAAGTACTGACATCAGTATGGCTATCTCTCCACTATTTTTCTCTTACCATTTCCTGGACTCATAATTACTTCTCACTAATTCCACTTCATTACTGAACTGCAGGGATTAAAGGGGATATTGCTATATACCTATAAGTAGAACTGGTCCTCTCAAAATCTCAAATTCTGTGCAAACATTTCAAGTGACAGAGCCACTTCAGAGTGACTTTCACTACAAGTGACTCCTTATTGTCAACTTTAGAAATTTATGTTTTATATCTAGTTTGGTTTTATACATCTTTCAACTCCCAAACACAGGATCAGGTAATCCTTCAGTCTCCTGAAGGACTTCTGTTGTCTTTTATGCAGACCAGCCAGTACAGCCAAAACACAGTAGAACTCTCTGCTCTTTTAATCAGTCTTTTATTTGGATATTGTTTTTAAACAAGCATACCAAAGTTTCCTTTACGTGTGAGGTATCTCATAAATACCTGATAGCTATTAAGAAAAGTGATGGCTTGAACAAAGCTTTTAGAAGTCTACATGGGAGGAATGCTTTTTATAACAAAGGACTTTTTAATCTGACAAGTATAAGACACAACAAGATCACAAAGGTGGAAACTAAAATTATGTAAACTAATTTCAGGCTAGAAATAATGAGGAGAATTTGCAAGTTATTATTAATGAAAGTGCATCATGTATCTTTCAGCACTTGAGAACAAGACTGAATAACTACTTCAACACATGGAAGTGCCCTTTGTTAAATGGCGAGCTAGAAGGAGAAATTACTGGATAGACATCTGTTCCTTTGCTGTCATGGAAGCAAGTTCAACAAACAGGCTGGTCTCTTTTGATCTCAAATTGTTCAAAGGAAACAACTACAGTAAAAGAGGATAAAACTGTATGTCAATGCAATCTATAAATAACCCTGTCATATTTAATTTGTCTTCTTTTTTCCAATAAAGCTCATCTTCAGCCATAAAGTGAGCAAAGGAGAAACAAACAATATCAATTTTATGATACAAAGATTTTTTAATTGTACTGTTAAATTAAATGGGTCTGAATAGCTGACCAGTAATCCCATGTCTGCTGCTGAAATTGTATTATTGACTGTATATCTTTTAAACAAGTAAGAATGAACTCTTTAAAATAATTAAAAAAGTAACCAAAGCATTGAATACCAGTTCAGTCTGGAAATTGTCAATACTGTTTGACTGTAAAGACACCTGCTGTAGCCTCTACATGTTGATAACATACATACTCTGACATATCACACAAGTGTGATGTCCCAAAATAAGCTACACAAAGCCTCAAAACACAACATCTGGAGCAAATATAACAGGACTGCAATTTCATTCCCATGATGATTTTCAATTTGATGTAAGCAGTTTGATAGACCTTGTCCTACTCCTACCCATGCAAGCGTGATTAAGGATGTCATTGGCCACCTGATTTCATACTGCTCTGCATTATTACTCCTTAAAAGTTTCATATGGTACAACTGAATGGACAGGGGCATCTCAAACTGGTGCCTAGTCTAGTATAAAATGGAGGAGAATAACAAACATTAATACTTCATCCCACAGAGTATATTTTGTCAAGATTATCCAGCTTTTATCATCTCAAGAAGAGAGTTATAATCCTATGAAACCTACATAGAAAATGTATTATATATGTATGTAACTTTTAACTTTACAGACAAATTTAAAATTAAATATATACTGGTGAAATTAATGTGGAAATTCCTCATTCATTTATAGAAGCAATGTTTGATCATGAACCTTGAGTTTTATATTCTGCTCATATTTAGCATTAGGCAGGTGAGAAAGCACATCTTTGCATTTTTAAAATGTGATCTGTCATGATCAGGGCTCATATAAACAGCTCTTAAAATACCCATCCAACTAATAAAAGGGCCAAAATCTCCAGTCATTTAATTTTTGTGCTCTGGAACTCTTGTATTAACATGATGTGACAAAACCTGGGTGGGATGTTGCATAGATGAAATTGATCAGATTCCTATGCAGTGGTTCATCTCATTTATTATTAAATAGTTTAAAGAATAAAAAAATCACCAAACTCTGTGTCATCCTCAGTTCACATACCAAGTGGACCATAATTATTGGTTCATGCTTATCCTTCCTTTACATAATATGAAAAGCCCAGTGGTTTAAGGAAGATCAGAGATTCAGGCAGAAACCCTTTCTGAATGAGTAAGTAACTTGATAAACATCAAGGAAAAGATATTATGCAAAAAATGAGATTATGTTGACATTAAGTACCCCTCATATCATGGATTTTATGGCATAAATATACCTAATTAAAAAGTATTTTGGTAATCATTTCCTCCCCAGTACTAGTAAACTCCTTGTTAGCAAAGACAAGAAGCATTATTTATCGCAAAATAAAGAGAATATTCTTGAATAGCTTGATTCTCCCCTCCCTCTGATCAGTTCATCTCTCTAAATATAACACGGTTTCACAGGTGAAACTAGTTCCCAGGTTGCAAAGTTTTCTAGGTTTTTAGAAGAATAGGGAACTTTCAAAACCTTGCAAATAATAACAAAAAATAATCTTTTAATGATATGAGTTCACTTTATTTTATGTACTTCAGAGTTTTCTAGTAACTTGGAATAACTGCATTTGAAATCATTACAATAAATATTGAAGGGAAAGATATTGCAAAAAAAAAAAAAATATTTGTCATAGGTAGAGTAAAAAATAATTTCACAAACCACCAATTCAATATTTTATCCAAAAATGATAACACCAAACCTGCGCTATGAATCTGCTTTTGTATCAAGTTACATGAAAGTGAATCAAGAGAAAATTCAAAGGAACATGCTTAACATACCTAGACAGAAGAAGCAACTATTTCCTCTTAGTTTCTGAAACAGAATTTATTATATGATAACCTCTTCATTTTAAATAACTACCTTCTATTTTTCCAGATTAAAATAGCTGATTTTTAGTAAGTCTTTCATCCTTCACTCATCTCAGAAGTTTCTGTGTGTAAGCACAGAGGGAGGCATATGTTTTCTGAAAATAGTTAATGTGTTAATATGAAAATGGGTAAATATGAGTTTTGAAAATAGGTAATATATGGACTGATCTTAGATTTAAATTCCATTTACTATGTCCCTATATTTTTACTTTCATTTAAACACCACAATACAATCTGGTTATTCAATAGCCTTTTGTAAAGAATTGCATACATTGAAGCCTTTATCCTACAGATAGGATATTCTACAGATATTTATTGTAAGAGGGACACTGAGGGAGTTTTTCATGAAATGACAAGCTCTGCTTGCAGGAATAGAGAAAATTGCTGAAACAATTACATATGTGAAATATTTTTAGTAGAGAATCTGCTTTGTGATTCAATCTTAAAAAAAAAAAAGATTGCATTCTTTTCCCTATTCTTGAGGAACCTTGTAAACTTTTCATTTCTGACTAAAACCACAATCTTTTTTCTTATTACTATTTACAGTTCAACATCTTAATTTTCTAACCATATGCTCCCCTGATCAAATCACCAGATGTTTCTTCTTTTGAGCTCAGCCTGCAAATATCTCAGCAGGGTCAAAAGAGCTGATTGCCAGCAGTGCTAACTGAACCAAACATATAATAGAAACAGACCAAACTTTTATCAGTCAGATTCCTAGGTTATGTTTATTATAATTTCTTAGCTATCGTTAATTTCATCAGAAATACAACTGCAGCCTCAGAATTTTAAATTCTCTTTGTTCTCAGTTTCAGCGTGTCGGAATTCATCTTTGGGACAGGATGCTGTTTATTATCAGCTATTTTAAAAACAAAATACCCAGCAGCATTTCTGAACAGGTGACTGGTGAGAGTCAGGCACAACAGTCTCCTTGGGGGTGTTCTTTTTTGCATCATTTCTGACCTTGCATACTAGGCTTGTCACATCTTTTTTTATCCATATCAGTACACTAATGTATTTAACATTTCGCCACATTTTCTGTCCATCCTGTGTTGTTCCCTTTGAGATAACAATCTGTATGTAACTACACTAGCTGGTGAAAGAAGTTCACTGAATTATTTAGCTTTGTTTGCTTTGTCTGAATGTTGTAGAGAATACTGATGTACACAGCTTTCTTACTGCTAGGCGTGATTTGTGAGTCATACCTCTTCCTGTGCATATTTTACAGCTGGTGACTATGATCCTAGAGATTTTTAAGCAACATTGTTTTCCCAAGAGATATTCTTTTTTGGGCAAACAACAAATGAGCCTAAGAAACAGTAGCTTATATATTTCCATGAAATGAAAAGGGTCATAGGATCATAGAAGAGTTTGAGATGGAGGGGACCTTAAAGGGGACTCATCTGGTTCCAATCCTCCTGCCATGGGCAGGGACACCTTCTGCTAGACCAGGTGGCTCAAAGCCCTATCCAACCTGGCTTTGAACACTCCCAAGGATGGAGCTGCCACAACTTCTCTGGGCAATTTATGGTGATATAAGATCTTCAAAGGTCTTCACTTTTGTCTTGAGATGCTGATATGCAAGAAGCATTTTGCCCCAAATTCCCAAGGTTTTGCATTTTGTTTCTTTGCATTTTGATTACATATGTACCAATACTCCTATGCTACAAATTCTCAGTTGGAGAATGTCATATTTAATTCTATTTCTAAGAACAATCATCCTTGAGACTGTGAAAGATGTACTTCTGACTGTCATTATGGCTATGATTCTCTGAAAGATTGGATTCTCCAGCTGCAATAAGAGATGTTGCATCCCTTCCATAACCTGTATCATAATCTGTCAGGTAGACTTCAACCTAAGTGATATTGTTCTTTCAGGGTCCTTCTAACCTCTTTTAAGGTTCTACCTCCAGCTGTTTTCTTTGAAAAATGTATGACAGATGGCAAGTGGAACCTAAAAAATATGTGTATGTCATGATGTTTCAATCTATGTCATAATTCTGAAGCAAGTTTGGCATAAAAAATAAAAATTATTTTAATATATCTAGGATCTAGCCTGAAATACATTTGTATTATATGCTGGTTTCATTTTAGCCTATCCTGGTCATTCTGACATACATCAGATGTATTTGCACAGTAAAACATGCCAGGGCTCCAGTAATCATTTCTCTCTCATGTTTCTTTAAAAAAAAAAATTGAAATAAATTTTTTAAATATATTTTAATTTGTAAAAAATTATTAATTTTAATTTTTAAAATTATTATTATTATTATTATTATTATTATTATTATTATTATTATTATTATTATTATTATTATTATTATTATTATTATTTCTACTACTGCTACTACTACTACTACTACTACTACTACTACTACTACTATTACTATTACTATTATTACAAGCTTTATTATTGAGAGAAACATGATTGAAGTTGCTGTTGTTTGGTCACTGAGAACCAAGCAGATGGTAAACTGTTAAACAAATTTTGCTAACTTAAGGCATTCACTTGTCAGCAAAATCTTGGCAAAGGTTCTTTTTTATAATCAGAATATGTCCTTCAAAACTTGATGGACATCTGACATTTTTCATTGGTTGGGAATTGAAGCATCCAGCTCTGATTGGGAAAAAAACTTGTGTATGCCAACAGATAAATTCATGTATCTTTCCAAAACTTCTAGCAATTCTAAGTTTAGAGAAAAAAAAAAAAAAAACAAAAACAAAAATAACCAAACAACTCTTCTACTGGGTTGCTATCTTATTTAATTGGATGTTCTGGTAGGAGAAGTTGAGAAGAGTTAAGCTGAAGAAAAACTTCTGAACATCTTCAGGAAAAGGCACATTTTTCCCTGCACATCTAGGCACCTAGCAAAATAGAGTTCCGATCAATAATTAAGGATATAGAACTAGATTTAGCAGAACTAGCAAATAGCATTTATGTGAAAGGTGTTGCATAAGGTATTGTTCTTTCTTTCTGGAATCATTAATGAACACAGACTTTCCTCCTCATTCATGAGATGTACATCAATAATCAATCCACTCATGAAAAGAAAACCCTTATTCAGTTAAAAACACAGTATTTCCTTTATTACAAAAGGTTACACTTTGCTAGGGAGGGAAACCATCAGCAAGCTCAGAAATGACAAATACAATAGAGTTTATTCACAGTGAGATGAACAGTTCACTGTCGGCAGTTTCAGATTATTGAACTGAAGAAAAAGGACACGGTTCCTTTCAAAGCTAAGAAATGCTCTTTGACAGGTGATTAATATGACAATCAAAATAAGAACATTTACAAAAACCCAAATCAAAAATTGGGATTGGATAAGTCAAACCTTTTATGCTACTTCTGACCCTGTAGGTCAAGGGTCCAATATTGTAGTACACTTGGATTTAGGTGGGTGACAATGATCTAAAGTGAGTAAAACCAAAAAATAGTGGGGGAAGGAAGGTTTGGTCAGTATGAGATTAATTCCTTTGACAAGTGTGTTTTTTCTTTCTTCAGCTTCAGGTCAACCACTTTTGCTGCAATTAACATTCTATAATATAAGGAATTCACAGGCCGTGGGTGATGCAAATAAATTTTGATAAAATGCATAATTGACCTTATAATCAGAAGCAATTAAGAGGGAAACTACTTTATTGCACAGGGGCTTACACATATTTAATACGCCAACTGTAAATAAACCCAATTAAGAAATTATAATCTATTTTTGGCTTTCTACTGAGTCTCTAGAGAGATTATAATATACACTTCTTTAAGGGTAGAAATATAAGTTTTTAAGGGCAATTTTATATCTTGTTATCAGTCTTTAGTGACTTGATCACAGTGTATTAAATGCTAAATAAAATGGATCCTTCTAGAATTTCATTTATTGGATGCAGATCTGCCATCTCAAATGAATGATGCCAGCTGATGTGTCATGCCGGATATCATGGCTTTTACCCTAATAACTGCCATTAAATATTACACACTAGCACCAACACCTGATACAAAAATAATTGCTTTCTTTACTTATTTTTTGTTATTATCCAGGTCTTCATCTCCTGACATTCACTCACCCTAACCCTGATCCAGCTGCTCAACATCTGAGTTACCTGAATCCTATTAACTGGCATCTCTGTTCACCTCTGCTGGGGTCTGAGACTGAAACACTAATGACAAGATAAAAGACTCACCCATGTGTCTATTTCTATATTACAAGACAAATAATAAATCTAAAGGTGACTGCTCAGACATAAAATTGTAGAATTATTGATACAATTGTAACCTTACATGAGCACCAAATTGTGATAACAATGTATTTTTTTTCTTATGAAGAATTTTAGGGTGTGAACAGAAGGATATCTACCAGCAGCTGGAGTGGGGCTACATCCTCAATATTTTGTCATTTAGGTGCCAGAAAAAAGGAGAACTGGGACCTAGAGGCAGCTATGGGACTGACTGGTGGGCTGAGGCCAGCTCCTGGGTGGCACCACATCACAGCTAAGCATATATATATATATATATATATATATATATATATATTTTATTTTTTTTTTTTTCTCTCTAACACACCTTTGCCCTGATTACACACATTAAAGAACAGAATGAGGCTGCTGGTGTTTGTGTGAGTCTGAGTATTGCCTGTGTGCCTGGTCATGGGTGTATTTACATGTGTATTGTATACATGTGCTTGTATGTGTGCCTATAGGGAATACACACTCAGCTTGATTCCTGGAGCTGTGACCAGGGAATTATCACAGCCTCACATCTGTTGCAATTCCAGATTTTACAACTGTTAAAATTAAGGATCTGACTCATCCAGAGCTACAAAATAGACTTTTTAGAAAAAGTATATAGTACAATATCAAAACTGTATTCCATTATCTATTCACTAGAGGTTTTTTCCTTCCTCATATAACATGGAATTTTATGATCTGGGTGATTCAGTTAATTTTTAGTTAATTAAAACCAGAGATATTTCTATACAAATTAATTATAGAAAACAGATTCTGATAGTTCTTGGAATCCTGCAGCCCTGTATTACAAAAGTTTCATTAGTTATATGATTTGTGCTGAGTTTGCAAGGCCTCAGGACTTAAATTTCTTAGGTTCTTCAGACTGAATCTTTACCAAACTTCTTGAGGTTTTCTCTACCTGATTTATCTGCGACTGCAATTTCACAGCAGGTGTCTGTTTAAATGTAATTTGTAACACTTTTCTTTATCCTTGAATGGTATGACTATAGTTATATAAACAGAAATAACAATCTGTTATTCAATGTAAAATGAAGTATTTCAAAATCACATTGTATGGAGTTTTGAGCAACCAGGTCTAGTGGAAGGTGTCTCTGCCCATGGTTGAGGAATTGGAACTAGATGATCTTTAAGGTCACTTCCAATTGAAACCATTCTACGATCCTATGATTCTGATTTGCAGCTCTTAGACAATGATGTAGTGTAGATAGATAAAAGCCTGATAGGACAGCAGAGTCCTTGAGAGGGGGAGACAGGACATAGCTCAGAAGAGCACAGGCAGGGGATGACCAGTGGGGCATAAGCTGGCATTAGAGGCAGCTCACCCATGGACAGTCAAAGAAATAAAGGTCTGGAGTTGGACAAAACTGTGTTTAGGGGCAAGGACACAATGAAGTTCTGTCTGACATAAGTACCATAACACAGAAAATCTGGATGTAATGTGGAGCCACAGATGAAGGTGTGAAAGCATATTAGCTAAACCTGAACTTGGGCACCACAGGGTTACTAGGGCAAGGAAGGCAAAACCATCAGCATGATTACTGGTGGACTCCAGATGCTATTTTCTGGAACACCTTCCCAAACAACAACCAGTGGAATGAAAGTGATAAACCTGGGACCTAGATGAGCAGGGGAAGGGCGAGCACAACACCAGGACAAGAGAAAGAGAAAAGTGTGTTTAACAGTTTAAACTGCCCTTTCTTCCTCTGCTTTTTTAGATTTCAATAAGAAATATTTCCTGTATTTGACTGTTGGGATTTCACTTACACATGCAACAAATTCTTACATTTGTTTATATATATATATTCATGTATATATTTATATATACAGAAAGTGAGCTTATTCTTTCCCTATAAACAAGATTTTGAGTGTCATATTTTTATGTGAAATTTATTGAAATAACTGAATAATATCAGCTGGAATGAAATCTGTATTGTGCCAAACCAATAATGCATGATTTGCAAAAAAAACTGAACCAAAGAATAAAAGAAAATTAATCTTTTAAAAGCCCCACAAGAAAAATAATAGTAACTACAGAATCACTTTAAGAGCAATTATTCTCATGCAAAGCATCACTGATTTAAATCATAGATAAGTTGCAGGGGGAGGGGAAGCTGAATCTATCCCACTCCTGCAAGTTTAATGCCAGTGTCAACAATATGTGCCCAGAGCCTGGAGAGAGACCACACCTCATCAGGAGAGCACCTGAACAACAGCACAAAGACATTCCAGTCACTCCACCCAGCTTGGTTTCATCAGTGTCTCAGCTAAAACGCCTTTGTCTTAATTCAGGCATAACAGGAATAAACAGGAGGGGCTAGAGACGTGCAAGGCTAAGACTAGGGAAAATGTGGCTCTGTTCTGAAGAAAATGAGAGACCTGGAATTTGCAGAAGGCTGAGGTACTCAGTGGCTTTTTGGACTTGGTTTTCTGGCAAGCATTTTAGCCATACCACCCAAAATAACTACTAGTAGTAGTAGATTTAAGTCACCATTGCTTGTTTGAAATGTAGGTTCTAATCATATGCACACTCTTTATCTAGTATAATGCAAAGTAAAAATGTCTAAATGAAACAAAAACGATAATTCTTTAGACAAATCTATTTCAATTCATATTTCAGTTCATTAAGGGAATGCCAAAAGGACGAAGGATGGTAACATTTTCTGAAAAGAGGAACTCACTTCATGGAACATCCCTGCTTGACTTCTTGTCACCATTTGATCATGTCCTTAATAATTTTACCAATTAGCAGGTCTCCATGTAAGTGGCAGCAAGTGGTTTGCTCATCTCAAAACAACTCCTCTATTCCTTTTCAGCCAAAGATTTTGTCCTGGCTTGGCATTGATCTATTTTTGGTGTGGAAGTGGTTCCTTGTCAGGGCCTTGTTGGTTTCCCGTAGACGTGACAAAAAACCAATCAGTGGCCAGTTTTGAACACTGACTATGATTAAACAAATGAAAGGGGTGGATACCCCTTTGTGAACAAACATTTTGGTCCAAGAACCCCTGGGGTGGCTCTCTTTCTTTTCCAGTCTGAGTACAGGCAACAGGTTGGCCCAGCTCCCGGCGCAGCTGGGACGGGTGGGCTCTGCTGCAGGGTTTCCCCCCAGTTCCAGAACTGAAACCGCCACATCTTCCCATTCCTTTTCCATCTCAGGGCAGATCTGTGTGTGCATGTGCATGTATGTGTGAGGACACAGTCTGAAGAAGGAAGCAATTTAGGGACTTGGCTGATTTGTCTGTGCAAACACAGGCATTTGTGCCAGTCACAATGCTTCTGCTTCCAGCTCTCTTAAGCCATGTGTAACAGGTCTTCCCTAAATCCTATGCCTTGTCTGCCAACCCATGGGAATGTCTCAGATAAAACAGGATACTTCTTAGCATACAAAAAAATGTCATTACATACCTTTGCTTAGGCACCTGAATTATTCCCACGTGGTCTAAGCAAGAATGAATGACAACTGATACTGTCAGAGCAAAGCTTTTGGAAAGTTATTATTTTGGGAGCTGAATCTTAATTGGGTTCTTAAGACACACCAGTGAAACCACCAAAATTATCTCAAAACACCAAGAACATACCTTGGAATGCTAAAAAACTTATTTTCAGAATGTTTTCCTTTATGAGCTACTTGAGTTTTGTTTCTGAATGTCAGTACATTACCCTGAGTCTTAACTCCTTTCTATCCTTTTTTTTATTCTTGCAAACCTTTCAAACAAGCCACAGGTTTTTTCCATTCTTTCTTTGTTTCCAGTAGTACATCTAAATAAATTTTCCAAGGTTATTAACTACCTCTTTAGTCTCAGAGCCTATTAATAAAATTTTTCTACCGAACTTGCCTTTGTTCAAAAGAGGATTCTGCCACAGGATTTTAGAAAACAAAACCGAAACAGAAAACTCACATTAGATGTGGCCATATACCAGTAGGAAAAATATGTGTGCCATGAGCTTATTGAATGCTTTTTGCCAGGTAACTTTTACTGTACTGGGTGATGTCAGTATTCATAGCTTGTATGCAGATGGTCAGGTGAATATAAATTATTTTTTATAGCCCTCTACTGCAAGCTCAAAGGACTGAACTTGGATGTGGATTGTAACACTGGCATTTCTGAAAGAGTTCCTATTCCTGCTGTAGTGTGAGAGAAGGGTTAAACAGACATGAGATGTGAGTATAGTGTCCTTTTTCCTATTATTGTTGCTGTGTTGTTGTTGCTATCGTACCAACTCTAACAATACTTCAAAGTATCCAAGACAAATGAAGTGTAAGATTTATACCCATCTACTTATGCAAAATAAAACCTAAGTTTACAAAATGTTACTCAGCAACAAAGAATCTCAGAATTTAAGGAAGTGAAAGAAATGTAAATGCAAATATATGATGTGACATGGTTGGGAAATGAACACAGTTCTACCAGACCTCCATAAAGCTGAGATAAACCTCATATCCTTTACATCAGCCAAAACTGCATTGTTAGACTAAAATGATTTTATTCTACTTTATTTTATTTTCCTAAAATCATAGGAACCTTAAAGATCATGCAGTTCCAACTCCTCTTGCCATGGGTGAGAAACCATCCACTAGACCAGGTTATCCAAAGACACATCAGCCTGCTCCTGAACACCTCCTGAGACAGGGAGTCCACAGCTTCTCTGCTCTGCCTGTGCCAGCAACTCAACACCCTCACAGCAAAGAATTTCTTCCAAATATCTAATCTAAATACACCGCCTTCAGTTTAATGCCATTGTCCCTTGACCTATCATTTCCTATCCTCATGAACAGTCCCTCTCCAGCTCTCTTGTAGCCCTGTTCAGGTACTGAAATGTTCTCTAAGGTCTTCCAGGAGTCTTCTGTCCTCCAGACTGAACTACCACAACTGTCTCGGTCTGTCTTAATAAAAGAGGTGTTCCATCTCTGTGATGAACTTAATGGCCTCCTCTGGATGCTATATATTTGGGAAACAGTTGTTCAGGAAATCTTAGCTTAATCTCTATTTCATTCCAAAACTGGAAAGTGGTTGCTATTTTGATTAACTCTCTTAGAAATTCAAGTAAAACTTCTGATTGCTCTTTCAAAACTGCTGAAAGAGCCTTGTGAGTGTGTCTGCTTCTTCCTAAAAGTCATAGCACATGTAGATGGACCAGATTCCCAGGTGGAACTGGCAACCTTATTTTTCCTGAAATCAATGAACCTGTTTTCATACATGTCAACTAGGAATTTGAAAATCACTCCTTCTAAAAGTATAGTTTTGAGAACAACATCATCAGCTGGAGCAGATAGAATGGGTATCTTAAATATTCTTTGAGATTGAGAACACATGTTTGCTGATCATAATAAAAGAAATAACTATTATATTTTAGCCTCATCACACAACTCCTTTAAACAGCAACAGGTAAGAGTCCATATTGGATATGAGTCTAACCTATGAAAGATGTTTTTAAAAACTCTTCATTGTGACCCAATATATATCAAGAAAACTTCCTGTGTAACATGGAAAGTCATTATTTCAATCTATGTAAAAAGCTCAGAGTATTGGTGTTTTTTAATGTTTTTTAAGCAAACTTTACTTCGGATCTGAGAGAGAAATTGCTTATCTTTAAAAGAAAGGAGAAAAGTTAGATAGAAAAAGGATGACAAATGCTTTAAATGGCAGGAAATCTGGCTTGGAAACATGACGTCCTTTGCATGAAGCACAAGCTAAGTGGTTTCAAATAAGTCACCATGACCAGGAGAGAGAGCCTGGAGTCAAGTAAGGAAAGCAGGAATTATGTGGCAAGAAAAGCATCCCAAAAGCACTTGAAAATTATGTAAATTAATGCTGAAAGCTTCTGTAATAACCCAGGCCAACATGTCCTTCCATTCAGCTTCTCGGAAGAGAGAAGTTTTAGCATCACCAGGCTTTTTCAAATGTCACATTTAATAATAATGAAAAGGTGCAAAATTTACTGAAAATGCATAAATTGCATCTCAGCTGTGTAGAGGAATATGGTCTCATTATGAATTTCATCCTGCTAGGACCATATCACTGTAAATTGTTCAAAATGCTGAAATTAACTGCAATTGTGTTGCCTGATCTTTAAAGCCTCCGAATGCTTCCGAAGAAATCCTGAACAGTTTTAATCAGCATGTCCTGGTTCAACCCAGCATCAACCCAGGACACAGCACTCTGTATAGGTTATATATATAGTCATAAATAAGCATATGCATATATAGGAGGGGGAAAAAGCAGCATCTTCCCCCCAGTTACAACACAGTCCCAGGCAGAGATACCTGAATGGCTTTAGAACTAGCTCAGCCAGAAGAAGCAACAGGATTATCTGTGTGATACCTGACCCAGTGAAATTAGAGCGTGTAAAAGTGTTTTGGGACTTGGGATCATTTAGTTTAGCTAAGCTGCCTCTGGTATCCCAGGTAGAAAAAGAGAAAAAATTATATTTGGACAAACAACAATTTTCAGTGCTTCAATTATCTGAGTTTTTAGAGTCTCAAGTGAACATTCTCTATCAAACTGTACATTAAGTACTTCAAGCTGTGTCAACCTCTTTTCTGGTTCAAGCGTATTGCCTGTGTCTAGTACCTACAGCATATTATGTACAGACAATTTCAAATTGAAAGAAAATTTACTTTTTTTTCTAAGCATTTTTCTAATAAAATAAAACTTGAGAAAAAACATAAAATTTCTGTGAGAAAATCTGCTTACATACTTTAAAACCCAAATACATTTTCTCAGCATAGCATCAGTAAAAAAACAGATTTGGATGTGTCTGTGGTTTTTAGTCTGACATGACACATAGGACAATGTGAAAGCTTATCTCTACCATCTAAGTGAAAAATCTAATATCAAGGTATTACCTCTTATCATCAATGTGCGTTGTTCATAAGAAGCAGTATCTTCTTATTAAAAAATGCTCTAAAAGTAAAAATGAATTTTTCTACATTTTTTGATTAAACAGCAGAAATCACTATTGTCAAAATCTTCACTCTGTTTATAAATAAAAAAAATTAGAAATTATATAATATAAATCCAGGGTTTTAAAGTATTAGTTTCCTTCTTTTCCTGTGACAGCCTGGAGCTGAGCCTGCCATTGAGGAGTTTCTCTGGGGAAAGCTGCTGCTGAACCTAAACTGGCAAACCCAGTAAGGACCAAGGAGTATTGAGGACAGTGGTGTGTGAGCAGTTAAAACACAAAACTCATAGACAACAGTTATTGGTGGCTGGTGAGGCCAGTAAGATCAGCAATCACTGAGGCTGGTACAAAACTAAGTTTTAACAAATCTCAAAATGTGAAAAATAAGGTGCTCTGCTCATGAAGAACAAATTACCATGCTTATGAGTTAGACTTTTCTGATCCTGGGTAAGAAACTAAGAAACGGTGAAATTGAAGCAGGGTGAAGTTACAGAATGAGAGAGTTTTTTAAGAAAAAATAGTGGCAACCCCAGGTAACAGAACGAAATAATTCATGCTGTTGTCAGTAGAGCCCTGAAGGAAGTGGCTCAGGTTCCTCACACAGATTTCTGCAGATTGTGAAGTAAAGTATATTCATATCTGCTTAGTTCAATACAGCTCCATATATCAATATGCTACTAATATAGTGAATCATCATTTCCATTTTTCAACAGGAGAGCAGAAACAATAAAGTTAAGCACTCAAATTCACACCAATAACCATATACAGACTGCTGGTCTCTTAATGACAAGATGATGCCTTAATCACTTTTTTCACCTCATTTCCATTTTTCCATGTGTCACACATTATTACCATAACCATTCCTTGACTTATGTGTATCATCATTTACCAATACATCATTTAAAATACTTGCCTCACAAAGGCTGACAAACATTTCATAAATCATTAAGTGCTTTTATTGAAAATCACTTCAAACATGACTGTTATTATTAGCTGTATTAATAATAATTAATAATGGCCATTAGAACAGACATTTGTAGTGCTCATGATTCTTTTCCCTAAAAAACATGTGTCTTTGAGAGAACAACTGCTGGAAGTTAATTGTCAGGTGGGCTTAATGATGTGCATTTATACCGAGGTTATAATGGAACATGAAGTGCAGTTCCCCAAGACGCTAAATTGCTAAATCTTAAAACGCTACCCTTGAAATTTGTATTTTTAAGAGAAGTTTAAGACAGTAAAAATAAGTGCCTAGTAATTGATAAGCGTATAAACTTGGGCAGGGGGGTGGGTGTTTCTGGACACCTGCAGGAATGTATTGTCTTTTAAAACCAAATCAGTACTGTTCAGCAAATGAAGCTTGAGTATTAGATTAATTCTAAGAGGTGTCCTTAGAGATTTTTCTCCTGAAACATGGGCATAGTCCAGTGGGACAGTAGCATAATCACTCAGAGGGATTAGAACATAATTGTCCTGTGGAACAGGGCTTGCTTTTTTAATAAAATTTCCTCTGTCCAAATAAGTTCTAATTTTGCAATTATTAATTTTACAGCAAGCAAACTTCTCCTTTAAACGCCATCAATAAAACTTTCATCTGACCTTTTCACACCTTCTATAAAGAAGCTAAATGCTACTCACTTTTCACATTCAATAAAAACTAATACTTTGTTCTAGTTCAATGCATATCTGTGTCAAAGTGGAGGAAAGTCTGCACTATGTGTTAATCGTTCCCTTAAAGCTGATTTCCGAACTTCTGTGTTGCTAAACGTGTCACCTTGGTTTATTCATGTGGTGTGTGACAAAAAATCCTGAGGTTCATTTGGAGGTCTTCAGCTGCTTGGGCCTTCAGATTTATTTGCCACAGATCTTCCATTTTTAAAAACTAACCAAAAACTACCCGAGGTTGTTCATTATCTTGCTTAATGCCAGGCAGAATGTTATTGAGTTTCAAAAAATTTGATGTTTATTCCATCCAAAACTTCAATGGATATAAAGTAGCACTTTATAAACTTTTCAGTAAAGTTATATTCCCCAGCTAAGAATAACTGGACTTCTATGTTGTATCTCTGAATAATGATTCTGGCCAATATTTTCAGTGATGGGAGTCAAGGTATGAAGTTTGAAACTTCCTTGGTTAATCCCACCAACTGATTTTCTTTAGATGAAACTCTTTATTAGCTTCCCAAGATCTTAGTAGCTAATACCTTACATTTATGAGCATTTTCTAAGAGGCATACTGCTCATGGATGTTAGAATATTGCTGAGGGGCTTAGGGATTTTTTTCTTCTTTATTGTCCAAGCAGCCAACCATAACAACACAGGCACAAAGATTTAAAAGCTAAATCATAGAGTCACAGAGTCATAGAATGGTTTGTGCTACAAAGGACTCTTAAAAATCATCTAGTTCAACCCCTCTGATGTGGTCTACGACACTTTCTACCAGACCAGGTTGTTCAAAGCTGCATCCAACCTGGCCTTGAACACCTCCAAGGATGAGGCATCCACAGCTTCTCTGAGCAGCAACCTGTGCCAGTGTCACACAATCGTTACCATAAAAAAGTAATTTGTTCCTCATTATCTACCTTCTTTAGTTTAAAAACTATTGAGTTTTGTCCTGTCCCTACAAGTTTCGGTAAAAAGTCTCTCCCAACCTCTCATACAAGCCCCCTTAGATATTCAAAGACATAATAAGGACTCCCTGGAGCCCTACAGGGACAAGATAAACAAAGCTTTCACATTCACTGGAGTGGGGATTCCTCTCATATGGGCCATTAGACTGCAGGTACCTACTTTTCTGATAGTTGCCCTAGATTCTGTTTATACCAGTGAAAAGAAATGTTTCTTTAAACACACCTAGTTTGTATGTGTGTTTTGGCAGAGCTAAATCATACTCTAGAGGTGCCTATATTTCTCAAGGGGTATAAGACAAACCATTATAACTAGCTCCTACCCTAGAAGCTCTTCTTTTTAATCCCTTAGTCATAAAAGGTAGGTTTCAAACAAGAGGTAGGTTTTAAAAATGCTAGGAACTGTGGAAAAGTCCTTTTTTTAACTGGAGCTATAACGGTCCTTCTCCTGCTCTGTTGCAGGAAGTCTTTATGAGCTGCTTGCTCTAAGCTAGCTATAATTAAAGCCTTCAACAACTTTTTTGTGTAATTAAAATATTGCTTAAAACTGTTGTTCATTAAAATCACTTATATAAGATCTCATAACTAATATTTCAGATTCTTAGAACTCTAACAGTGTAGAGATATTCTAACTTATAGTTCCTAAAATACCATACTAGTGTCACTTCTGAAGAATTTGGAAATTGTTCCAAATATTTGATACACGACATGTAATAAAATATGTGAAGACACTGTAAAAATTTCTTAGAAGTATAAACCAATAGTGAATGTCTCAGGTGTTTGCATTTGTCTTAATTTGTCTTAGTGATCTCAAGTACTCTGAGATATCCTTAAAACCTCAAAAGAGTGTCCCAAGGACAAGTTTGAAACAACATAAATCTTGTAAAATTGTGAATTTTAAACCAGTGTGAATGCTTATGAAATAAGAGTTAGATCACCAAACATTTTTGAACACTCTGCTATCAAGGTGAAGAATAGATTTTCTTATACTGGCTCTTACTTGGGATAGTTAATTTAAATTTAACTATGCTGATTACTGGTCTTCAGCTGGAGTTGTAAAGGATATTCTTCTCCAATGGGCTCTGTGCAGATTCATTTCCATCTCATCAAGACCATTCCTGGTATCTGACCCCCACCTTCCCCCAGAAGTCCAATTGTACCAACATGAGCCACTTGCTCATGAAACACTGGCTAAAGCCCATGTGTAGAAAGCAAGTGAGAAAGGCTATGTGCATTTGCAGAGAATCTCAGTGAAACTTGCTATGACATCAATTGGGAGAAGAATAAAAAGCTTCTTATATGTTCCCAGGAGTGCCACATCCTTGAAGTGTTCAAAGCCAGGCTGAATAACTCTGTGTAACTTGATCTAATGGAAGGCATTCCTGCTCTTGGCAAGGTGTTTGAAACTACATGATCTTTAAGGTACCTTCCAAAATCTACTTTTCTATGATTCTATTATTCATGATGCATTTGTGGATGAAAGGTTCAGCTTTCAAATATATTTTTTATATTTTTCTTACTTCCATTCTTGATTTTCCTTGGCTGTAAAAGCAAATAAACATCCTTCTCCTCCGTCACTGACTAGAAATGTCAACAATTCCTGTGGCAAAGGCTACCCCAGCCTTGAAATTTAGTCCAAAATGTGCCCAAGCACAGATAACACATCCCTTGAAAGAAGTCAGTTAAGGAAAAGGGAGAAAGGAAGGATCAGAAAATATTGTATCTACAGTTCTTCAGCCTGAGGAAATACCTCTGGTAGAAAGCAGAATTTTGAGAATATCATGTTTGTGAGGAACATTCACTCCTTGGTTCCTACAGTTTACAGAAAAGAAAAACCTGCCTCCTACCTGACTCATCTTTCTCTTCTTTGCATAAACCTTCAAAAATTGTTGGTTAGCAGGTAGTCTCAAATACACTGACAATATATAAGATCAAACATAAGAGTTCTTCCAAAAGCCCTAGATCTAGGATTTTTTTTTCAGTTTGATACACAAAGTGCTGAACAAATATTGCTACTCAACATTAGTAGTCAAATAAATTAATAGATGCATATACAATGAGAGACTTAATTTTTTTCTCATTTCTTTTTCTATTTTGATTTTGTTTTCCTGTGGTTCTTTTCATAGAAGTCTAAAGACTGATAACGTAAGAAATAGCAACCATAATTATACTTTCATTTTGTTTTCATCAACATCTACATTAGGTAGTAAAATGGCAAAAAAATCTAAAAGGAATCTTTTCGTTTTTCAAGGACATTTCAGTCAGACTCTCCTGAATTCAGTAAAACTATCATGTAAGATTAAAATTTATTTCTATGATTTTAGCAGCAATTGCACTAAAGAAACAAAATTCTCTCACTGTAAGTTATATAGTTTTATATAAATAAATAATATCAGTTTCTCCCTATCCAAGTCAGCTTTTGCAACTGAAGTCATCAACTTAACCTGAGAAGCATCAATGCAAAATTTCATCCAGACCTCTGAAAAGGGCAATATCAAGTTAAAATATAAAATATAAATTGACGGATCTGGATGCGATTTCCAGCAAACCCATCTAGAATTAATGGTGAGAGTTTGGAAAATACTTGGCTATGTTTTCTTCCTTGTAGTTAAAAACTTCATTCTTTTCCTTTCTTCCCTTTCTCACCTTTATATAAAATGCTGAGATTTTAAACGCTGTCACAAGTATGTCTCATTTCCCATCCTCTTTACCTCTTCTAGTTTAAATCAATATAACCCTCAAATAGAGTCCTATAAAAAAATACATCATTCTCTATTTTTCTGTGGCATTAGGCAGAGTGGTTGCAATGGACTTGTGCCAAATTTTCAGGGTCAGCTCCTTGTTATACCACAAGGACATGGTCTCCGTGGTAATAGAGTGTTTCTGTGCCTCTACATTTTCTGAGTACTCATTTAACTTCTTCAGTCACAGAGGGGAAAAAAGCCGTTGTAACTTCAGCTTTGTCACAAAACACCATACAAATTTAAATAAAAGATCAATGCTCCCTGATTCCACAGAAGTAACTATAAGTAATTATAAGCAACAGTTTCCAGAGAGCACCAAATTAAAAAGGAAAGGGAAAGGGAAAGGGAAAGGGAAAGGGAAAGGGAAAGGGAAAGGGAAAGGGAAAGGGAAAGGGAAAGGGAAAGGGAAAGGGAAAGGGAAAGGGAAAGGGAAAGGGAAAGGGAAAGGAAAGTCCTCCTGTGCAGAAAAAGCTCAAATAGTATTAAAATTGCTTAAAGGTTATTAAACAATCAGATATGTATGAAGTGTATCAGAGAATCTTAGAATCATTTATGTTGGAAAAGCTGTCTAATATCATTGGGCCCCGTTGTTAACCCAGCAACACTGTGTTCAACACTAAATCATGCCCCCAAGTGCCACATCCACATGCCTTTTGAACACTTTCAGGGATGAATCCCTGATGGAGAGATTAATCCTGCTTAACCATAGACATCTTAAAGGTATGTGCCTCTGCCTGAGAGGGTCACCAGATGTTCTTTTATCATCAATAGGGAAAAGTAGGTTCTTTCAGTGTGTGATCTGAGCAGCTTTTTCAGACACACTATAGGATGACTCCAGGATAACATCACAGGAATGTTGTCTTTCTCAACTGATTAAAAGACATATGTTAGCATTTGATGAACTTTAATCTGTAGAGGTTCAGGAAAAGTGAAACTCCTTCATTGCTCTTCAAAATCATAATCTCAAATAAATAGCTTTAGGATCTTAACATGGGCTTACTGTAATTCAGAAAAGAAATGTGATTAGTTCCACAGGAGTCATTGATACAACATTGACATATTTTATCACAAATGTTGCATACACTGACAGTGCACACACAAGTTTCCTTCAAGTACTGGCCTTCATGGTCATCCAATGACCCTGCATGAACCATTTTCATCTTGTATATTTACAGTTTTTTCATCTAGCATTGACTAGATCATCTTGTAGATGAAAGATACAGTCTTCATTCCCCTTCATTGAAAGTGAAAACAAGGTACAAAGCACTTGGATTACAAGCACAAGCATATTTTTGGTCATCTATTCTCATAGCAGTTACAAATGCATAGCTGAATATGAACAAAAGATTGCAGATGTTTTGCATATTTTTCCACATGTTTCTACTGTAACTGGGTTAAGATTTTCCTGACACCAGCAAACTTTTGGTCATGTTCTGGGAGCAAAGGAGAAGCAAAGCAAAGCCAGATGAACATCTGTTTGTGAATATCATCTAGTGTTTCCAGGTAAACTTCACAAATCTGGACTGTATTCAGCTGGATGCAACATCTCAGTTGGGAGTGTAATATTTTAAGAAGAATTTGATTTACTATGTAGCATTAACATTTCACTGAGAAAGGATTTGTCAAAGAAATTTTGATAATGTTTTAGGATTTTCAGTTTGACATTCTGTAGTTCCACTGAATGTGTTGCAAAGTACAATGTAAAGAATCAGTAAAATCAGTTTCTCAGAAACTAAAGAATTACATTTTTTTTTTCCTACAACCCCATTCCTAATAATTCCAGACATGTTGGAAAAATAGCTGTACTTCAGAAACAGCAAAGGAAAAGCTCAAAATACAATTCAGTTTGTTTCTTTCACATTATTCAAAGTGGCTTAGGGGACAGCAATTTCTTTCCCAGTGGTGTTCACTACTGCAGCTGCAGAAAGCAATGGGAAGAGTAATGAAAATATTTCCCCAGTTCATCTTGAGTGGTGGTATATAAACCCCCCCCCCCCAAAAAAAAAGACAAAAAAAAAAACCTAAAAAAAACACCAAAAAAAAAAAAAAACCAAAAACACCAAAAAAAAAAAAAAAAAAAAAACCAAAAAAAACAAAAACAAACACCCCAAACCACCAAACAACAACAACAAGGCACAAAATCAAAATAGACAATTTAGTAATTCATATTCCTTATCTATATTTTGATTTGGTTTAGGATATTCCATTCTGTTTAGAGCATTAGGCATTCATGACAGCAATCCTATTAACTTCAGCAGCAGTTGTAAATGATCACTACTTCCATAAATCACAATTATAGCTTTCAGTCAGCCATCCTATACCAACCCTGACCACACATGTGGGACACATGTTTGGCTTCAATTCTAGATCTTCTATACTCATACCACACTTGATTGCTTTTACATGTTGCTGCATTAAAGCCAGGATATAGGATATAAGCAAAGGATTGACAAATCCCATCCTGCAGCCTAAAATAGGTCTTACCTTTCATGTTCTCTCCATCTATGGAGAGTGGATCTCCATCCACTCTCTACATACAGAAAGGACCATATCAAATTGAGAAATTATTTGGACATATATCACATATATAATTAACTGCATCAGATTTTTAATGAACTTGATAAACAGAGATATCTGCAGATAAAAAATTCATAGTAGATGCCCAGGGTGAAGAAATTCAAACAAACAGCATTTGAAAAAAAAAAAAAAAATAATAACTGAAATAGTGGGTGGCATCACCCCCTTGGCAGGAAGGTTGGAACCAAATGATTTTTAAGGCCCCTTTCAACCCAAGCCTTTCATGATTCTATGATCTATAAAATAGAAAAGTAAAATGAGAAATTCCATATAACCTTTTATTATGACTGTGTTACCAGCTACATCAATAAACAGAAAATCCCTCTGCTGAAATTAACAGCATAATATATTCTGATCTGCAATTATCTCACATAAAAAACTGTCAGCAGGTCTGCAGAAGATACTCTCTGAAGTAGTACATTTATTAAGGACAAAGATATGCAGCATAGGTTTTTGTCTCCTTTTACTGCGGTTTTCTTTTTAACCTATTTCCCTTCAGTATTAGAAATCTTACATTTAAAGACATTATAGGATCACAGGCCAAGTTGTTACTGGTGAAATTTTACACACAATCTCCTTCATCCCTGAAAATAAACAGACAAGCTTCAAATCTTTATTTTTTCAATTGGTAAAAGGAATAAAAATATTTAAAGATAATATCTAAAGAAATTTTCTATTTTACTTATACTTAACAGAGTTGTAATAATGGATTTCAAGCTCTTATAAATTATTCTTATAAATTATTAAAGCTCTACAGCAAAATCATTGTGAAGGCTCAAGTGTTTAGTTTGGTCATATCAGGAAGTTACTGCTGAATATAAATTTATTTATAAAAGTAATTAAAGAAAATATTAATACATCCAGGTTTTATCTTGATGATACTTCCCAATAAAAATACAAAACCTTTTAAAAAATCCATATGTATTTATCTGTCACAGTTTTAGTGATCAGTGTGAAATTTTAATATGAATGTGCACCATGGTCTGAAACAAAATTTTTATCATTCTTGCTAAATCAGAAATCCTTTGTAAAAACAACTGCCTTTAAATAAATACATTTGATATAAAACATTATATCTCCTATGAGTACAATTTTTAAAAGATTCTGGACAGAATTTATTGGACTGGCAAATCTGAAGTGCCACCTATTCACTCCAGAGTATTGCAAGAAATTCAAATAGCTCAAATCAAATAAAAAATATATAGTGACTGCTCACCCTAATTGTCTCTGAATTTGGTCAGTTACCTAAAGACAGACATTCTTAGCCTCTCACAAGGGAAATCTATCCAATACTGTGGAACCAACAGAGGTGCCATGTACAGCATCACCTATACTGAGACCCTGTTTCGTAAACAACACTGGAATATTTTCAAATGAAAGTCATTCATCTTTGAACATTTCATCCAAAATATGGAAAATGGCAATTCTGAGCAACGACATTGCCAGTATTTTCACCTAGCCTCTGTGGCTGCAATCTGTCTGGAGCATCCAGATGATATTTGGTACTTCAGCAAATGGCAGGGATAAAAATGGGAGAGGAAATAATGAGTGGAGCACAGCTGAAGGTCAGCCTGTATACTCTCTTCCCTGGCACTGGCTGCTGGAGGAGATGGTTAGACATTTCCGTGAACAAACACAGGAAAAGCAGATGGCACAGACCTCAGGGCAGAGACCTCGCCTTACATTATAACATACAATTGCACAAACTCACACGAAATCCGTACAACAAATAAACATTTCTCAAGACCTCTGCCATTTCTGATGATTATCTGTGTCCTTAGAGAGTACTGAGTTTTCACTGCTAAAAAGGTTCAAAGCCTCTTTGAATGAATCTGACCCTCCCCTTTATTAGATGGTTTTATACCAGTATTATTCAGTTCAGCATTGTGCTTCTACAGATTTCAATTATTTTTTTTCTAAGACCCCTCTGTGCTCAAGAGATTATAAGAAAGGACTACAAGCATGCAATTATAATGCTGGATGAATGAGATGAATGAGACCTGTTTTGATATTTTGGTCCAAATTCCTTGTCATTATTCCAGGGAATGAACTGCCTCTTAATGTTTGTTAAATGCCACTGACGGAGGACTCTGTCTGTAGCTTTATATAACAGAGTGTCAAAATGATTTAATATTTCAAAACTATCTGGAAGTCATACTGTGGCTGACTTTCTCAAATAGATTTTTGTCAAAGTAATTCCAAGTTATGTGTTAAAACTATATTATGCCACTTGCTCTGGAGTCTGCCATTATTGACTGGTTCTACCATGTGCACACAGAGGAGGACACATACCAGACCTCATCGGCTACACAATTTTCTGCACAAGAACAAGATTTTAAAAACAAACAAAATTGAAGATGAACAACTATCAAAAGAGACAGGGCAGGTGGAAGGCATTATTTAACCTTGAGGATAACCGTACCAGCAAAGATTTAGATGTCAGATAAGATGTTATCAAAAATTATCTGGATTCATAAAAGATATCTATGACAGACTGAAATTCAGTATGAGAGGACAGAATTGTATTTACTTGTCCGTTTAGCCAAATAAGAGTCCATTTGCTGTAGTCTATTAATATTAACATTACTGAAATTGGAACTCTGCTTTTAACAATGTAGATAGTTCATCTTCTATACCTTTCCCTCAGATTTATCAGAACCTTTTCTTTGGCATCACATTCTTTGTATTTACTACTATAATTATGTTTGCAAACAGTAAATCAATAGGAAATCATTGTTCTTTTTGAAAAGCATTTAATCAAGCTAAGATATGAGACATTCACCATAAATGAGTTTGGTCGTACTACAATAAATTTTATCTTGCTACACAGGCTGTAATCTTGCTCATTATTTCACATTCATAGGGACAATATGAACAATATTTAATTAATTTTAGTGGTAAAGACCCCAACAGACAATGAGCCCTATGAAAATTTGGACAGACTAAAGAGACTTAGATGGGAAGCAAAACAATCTATGAAAGTGAAGTCACTTGTCCAACAGATGAAAACATACAATTAACTCTACATCAAAAGATGTGGAAGTGAACAGGAGGACTGTCTCTAAGTATTTTTTTTCCTTGCTTTAACTGTCAGATCAGATTTTTTTTTCTGTCCCACTTGCAAATAAAAAACTATGGAAATATGTGTATTCAGTCTTCAAAGTAGCTCAAAAGTATCTTGGGATATATAAATTTAGGGAAAAATCTCCTAAACAGTGAATTTTTGCCTTGATCTAAGACTGAAACCCTTATAAAATTATTAGATACAAAATAATAAAATGATATCTCACTTGCTACAGATATATAGGGCCTATAATCCTTTACAAGGATACCTTGTAAGCTGGAATAGTATAAACTGTTTTAAGAGATCTGTCTCTTTATACAGAAGACAGCGTTATGTGATGGCATAAAATTTCATTACAGCAAATTTGAAATGGCCCAGTGAATTACACTGTCCAGACCAGATATCTTCCAGTAAAATATTTTATAATGCCATCCTGCAATTTGCTTAAGCTTCACATTTTATATAAAATCTGGCTTATAATATTTTTATTGAGTCTTTAAAAAAGGTATTGGTAAAATAATTTGTATTTATATGCCTATAAAATCCAGCCTACCTTTATATTCTGCATCTAACTAAACTCCCCACGAGAAAAGAAGAATAAAAAAGCTTTTTTTTTTCTTAACCCTGTAGAAAACACTTAAAAACATTTACAGCAGATTTTAGTCTATCTTTCTGGTGTAAATACAGAAGTAAACAGAAAGAAGCTGGTGAGGAATTGGAAACAGAAAAGGATCAGTCCTTTCTAATATAAATCAAAATGTCACTACTGTTTTAAGGTTCAGTATTTCATCATCTCCCAGGTTTCTAAATAAATCCTGCATAGCACTTGATGTGGCTGAAAAACTGAAATTCCCAGCTTAGAAAGTGTATTTCTAACCCTGACAATTCTCAAGAGATTGAACCTTAAAATTATCAGTAGAACAGGGCTGAATACTGCATTACTACAACTTTTAGCAAAATAATTGCCAAGCTCTACTTTCAGTAGACCCACAAGTGAGAAGAGAAAAAGGAAGCGAGGATAAGAGGTGGGTAAAAAAGACTAAGGAAAAAACCCACAACCAACACCACCCCCATGTTGAAAGGTCAGGAGATTCATTTTGAAAATCTGAATTTTTTTTGCACATATAAGTGGGATGCGTTTTAATAGAGGAGGTACAGTCAGAAAAAGGAGCAGAAATTGTGTGGGTTTCTAGGAGTAACATTATTTTTGTTGAGTTCAGGCATTAAATTATGTAAAGTGATATATTATAGAGAGACAATAAGTCTTATGAGGAGCAGCTGAGGGAACTGAGTTTGTTTAGCCTGGAGAAAAGGAGGCTGAGGGGAGATCTTATCTCTCTCTGTAAGGACCTGAAAGGAAGTTGTAGCCAGGCAGGGATTGGTCTCTTCTCCCAGGTAACAAGAGAGAGGACAAGCAGGAACAGCCTCAAATTGCAGCAGGAGAGGTTTCGGTTGCATATTAGGAAAAATATCTTCATGGAAAGTGTCAAACACTGGAAGCCCAAGGAAGTGGTTCAGCCACCATCCCTGGAGTATTTAAAGAGGTGTTGATGTGGCATTTAGGGACATGGTTTAGTGGTGGGCTTGGCAGAGCTGCATCAAGGGATGGTGATGATCTAAAAGGTGTTGTCCAATATGATTCTATGATTCAATGTTTATGCATTATAGTACAAGACTGAGTTGAGAAAAAGAAGGTGGAAAATATTTTCAATTTTTAATGCTCTTTTGACATGCTTTTTTCTCTAGATAGAATTTTACATTTTTTTATAGATTTCAATTGAACTGACTTTTACGGGTGATCCCCTTTACAATCATTTATTTCAATGCTGGGTTTTTGTCAGTTTTTTGTGTTGTTTTTTTTAAGTTTCTTTTTCTATGATCATGGGAGGAAAAATGTGGTTTGTGAAGATCCAGAAATTCTCCTGGTCTGAAGGAAGAGACACAGTATTCTGATTAAGAGTGACTGAAATTACTTTGGAACAAACAAATTTTTCTCTTGAAAACACATTAGGTGTGTGTATTTTTATACATACATATGGAAAATATTTGTAAAAATAAACTCTGCCACCTACACTGAAGTTTCTGTGTCCACACTGACCAGGTAGTTAGCCAGCAGTCACAAGAGATCAGCTCTTTTGACAAAACCAGAAAATAAACAGCTGCTCAATAGTGCTGAAAATTCAGAAGAGTACATGCTTTGTTTAGAATGCAACATATCTGTGACATTACCAGTAGCAGAAAACATTGCATTTGCAAATTCAGATGGCTGTTGCAAATACCACACTATGGAAGGACTCCAAGTCCCAGTTGGTTACGTGCTTATGAATTCAGCAGCACAAACGACTTAGCAAAATGAAAACAGAATTAAAAAAAGGTAAAACGTGATCACAAACCAAAGCTAAAACTGTTTATTGCTGATCAGAAGTGCACTAATTCAAATGAAAATGTATTATATTACAGGCACTAAACAAACACAATCAGCATTCTGGAGGTTTTTCTGTATTAAAAAACTAAACTGCAAAAAGCATGTATGAGTGAAAATTGCATCTGGTTTGTAGCTAGCTGTTAAATTAATAAATCAACTGTCACATAATTGTGACTTCTACTTGAACGACAGCTCCAATTAATTTTGTATTGGTTCCCAGTGCAGAGGTGAGATCAAGGTATCTTTTGGCTGCATTCCTAAATTTAAACACCAGACAATCTCATCCGTCTGGTTAAAAGTAATCAATACTAGCAATTTATCATAATTTGCTTTGCAGCGCACACTTGTGCTGTTTAATCAAGTGTCGTGCCTGATTTGTCTGCTCACAGTTGCATGAAAAGCATTCACTGAGCATGCCCAATACATTTTTCTTTTCCACACAGCATCACTACAGGGTCTATTGCCCACTGATTCAAGCTCCAAGTGAGTTGCAAGATGACTTATGCAGATTGGCAAGGAGTAGAAATGAGACACTGCTGCTCTAAGGATCTCATGATAAATGAATCATTCTTGGTAGCAGTTTCCCTGATGAAATAAAAACCACAACACAACAAAAATCAAAAACAAAAAAACAACCAACAAAAACACCAACAAGAAAATAAACAAACAAGTAAACAAAACCCCAACCCCCAAACCACAGGAGTTTGATTAAGTACTACTTCCTTATATTAAATATAAATCAATCTTCAATGAGATTTAATGATACAGTATCCTAACTATCTTAAGTCAAATTTATGACCTGTGACTATTTACAGTCAAAGGGCAAATGCATCATTTCTTGTTAGGGTATATTCAGTTAATTGTATATAAAGTATATATAGTATATAAACTAAGCAGAAAAGCAGCTGGCTTAGCTCTTTAATGAACTGGCCAAAGGGCATGATATCCAACACAGGAATATAACTACCTGTGTCCTAGCTCAAAGTCAGAGAGTTAGGTGAGGCACAGCATGACCTATTTCACCTCATTTCTCCTGAAGTTCCCTGAAAGTAGGTCTAGATCAAGGACACCTCACTGGATGCTGTCCAGTTTGAAGTCTTGCTGGAGGATGATAATTCTCTTGTAAGTCTTTTGGGTCTGGGCTTCTTTGGTGTGGAAACTGAGGCATGGGGAAAAGGAGAAGGGTGGACAATCTGCTGTTGGTCTGATATGAAGTGTGGGCACAGGCAAGATGCACTGCTAGGTCTAGGAACATGTAAGATGAGGTTCTGTTAAAGATATAACAAGGAAGGAAAGGTTCTTGGGTGAAGCAGCTCTCTCCTAACTAACTGAACGGCCATCAGCTCCCAGAAGAATAGTTGTTATTCTTTAGTATGTAAGACAAGCTTGTCTGACCTTTTGTTGTAAGTCTGTTAAATATGATTTGTTTTTTCATTCAAGTATCAGTAAGCTTCTATCCTAAAGGAGTAGACCTCAATCACTCAGCCGAAACCTGAATAACAGAGCACTTGTAGGGGAGCAGAATCTATTTGTTTAGGGTGCTTCTTCTTTGGGACATTATGATGTGTCTTGGCTCGAAGTTTGCCCATGCACAGAGAGCTGTGCTACACATCCAGGAGTTGAAAGCAGCTGCAGATGGATGGGATATACAAAAAAATCTAGTAGTGTGAATTGGTTTCTCCAATACAGGGGTGCCAGCACTGTTAGTCATGAAACTACAAAATGGCTCCAAAAATGGGACTGTACCTCCCCGAGCAGGGATCTCTGCTGTAATTGAAATTGCAGATGCAGTCCTCAAACATACTGTGGAAGTAGGCCAGGAGAATCAGGGAGCAAAAATGTCAGCAGGAACCCATCAAAATCCAGTTTTCCCAGTATTTTTTATCTAAAATTTTACGTTTTTCGTATTTGCCACTCCATGTTTCTGTAAGCTGCTTTTCTAGTGGGGTGACTTTTTTAACTCTTGTAGTTTTCAGAGGAAGAGAAAGTTTAATTTTCTTTTTATGGGTTTCATACTTCTTGAAAAGTAGCAGTGAAAAAGAGGCAAAACTTCAATAGATACCACTCAAGTTTATGCATTCCTTCTGTGAAGGCATTTTTCCAAGTTTCCCAGTGTTCCCTTGCTTTGGAGAAGAATGATTGTCTGTGGCACTGTGCCATCAATGTTTTCAATCTGAAACCCATCCAAGGTCAATACAGTTATATTCTGGAAAAAAAATATGCTATATTTTAGCTTCTAAAGCTAATTTACACAAACTACTAATACTATAAATTAGGGAGGATAGTATGGAAAGTATTTGTGAGCATCTGAGGAGATACAACTTCATTAAAGAAATGTAATATAGTATGTCATCATGATGAAATGTTGCTTTCAGTAAACTATGTGTTTTTTTATTACCTGCTCTAAATGCTACACTGAAGTAAAAATAAAATATCAGCTATACTTCTGGCTGTGAACTAGAAAATCATCAGCAGGACATCACACTTAAATCTTCTTTCCATTCCTTTTGTTTGTCACATAGATCTGAAACGACTGTAAATCATTCCACTCCTTTTGCCTATATCTAAAGATTGATTTTAACCAAAAATCTTCCAGAAGTATTATTCTAGGTTTTCATACCTGTGTCAAGCTTTATAAAAAATATTTCTTATTCCAATATTTTGGGGAAATTCATGGTTTAAGTGACTGAACAGGCCTTGTTGAAACCCGTTGTTTTCCATCATGAATGTGCGATGTCTGTAGTCCAAGAGTAATGTGAGGGTATTAAGCCTTAGTAATTCCTTAGAAACATTCTGAGACTACAAATTAGATGAATTCCATGTAAAAATATGAAATCTCACTACATCTAGAGGGGCTGGAGAGTAGAAAAATACCTCCAATAAAACACATTTTTTATTTATAATAGAGCTTGAAAAGTTCTGAGATTGAGCAGTGAGAAGAAAGCTCAGAATTTCTCAAGAACCAATGACAAAATATGTAGGACAGGGTGATATAACGATGATTTTACAGATAAGGTTTTTATTTCATTATTAGATTAGCTGAGAAAAACTGAGCCCTATGAAAAGCAGATAGCATCCATGAATTTAGAGAAATAGATACTTGCATAAGGTAATATTAGAGATTGCTTGTTGGATTGGCATCACAGCCACTGAAGACTTTGCAGCAGTAAGGAAATTAAGGCAGGGAACGGCAGGCAAGGAGTTTATTATTTTTGTCCAGATCTGTATATCTTTTCTGATAGCTTTAAAGGAAGTAAGGTTTTCTTTTCAGAAAACTTTGCAAAATCTTTTTGTCCTTTCCATTTCAGCCATTCAGAGCTGAAGTGTAAAACCAAAGCTTCCAGATAATAGGAGATTCAATAAAACTGTACAGACTCTGTGGTCATTTCTGTACATGAGAATCTGTGAGCTGGGGGACAACATCCCAGTTCATGCAGAGATGGCATCCTACTCAAAATAGGCTGTAGATCAGCTAGAGTTGGTTCCTGGAACCTGCTGAGATCTGGAAAATACGAAAACTACACAGTGGACTGAGGTCAGCCTCCATCCAGGAGGGTCTAGTCTAGTGTAGACCTTCAAGAGCAAAATTCTTCATAATTTAGTGCATTTCCTACCCTATCGATTAAAACATGCAGAGGAGACTGACTTCTGCGTGCATCTGAAATGACAGCCAACCCTCTCAATTCTGCTAGTGATGCTAACTCCCAGCAACACACAGCCAAGCAGTTTGTACCAAGAAACATGCAGTGATGGGCAAAGGTTTACAGGGTATATTAACAAAGGAGCAGTTTCTGTAAACAGCTTTTTTTCAGTCATTTACATTCTATATCTCTTAGCTTAGACCAGAAATAGAAAATAGGTTCACCATGTAAATAAAAGAGGGTAGCATATATCATTTTAGTTTGAAACCCACACCTAACAGTTGAAAATGATGATACAATCTGAAATTGTGGACTTTTAAAATCTACACAAAAATGAACATATAAAGCCATTTGCCTTTGTAGCTGATTTTCTCTTTATAGATATAGGACCTCTGTGAAGCTAAGTGTGAGAGTTTTTCCATTTCATTGGGCTTTAGATTATATCCATAATACACAGAGGGAGCATATGCCCTTTATAAGAGAGAGATAAAAGGAGCATCCACAGAGTAAGATGACAGGGTATGACTGCAGGAATCTGTTCAAGAAAATGCGTGATGAATGCTTCTGACTACTACTTCATCATTCTTATAATCAGAACTGCAGATGATATGGAAAAGATGTCTTCACTGAGGACATAAACATAAAAACAGAAGACAATAGCTTTATATTAAAATTTAAAAGGGCCTATACACCCAAGAAGAGATATATGTTCATTAATTTCTCCTTGTAGATAGGTTTCTTCCTCTAGGTTTGAACACTGAATCAAAAGATTCAGAAACTGACTCTACATGTGGTTACTACCCATCAGGAGAACATGTAATACAGTGGACTTCAGTAACAAAGCTTGCCAAAGATTTGTACTCATCTGTTCATGTCTGGGTCAATAACTTGATGAACATTGATTGTGTTATTATTTCTAGATATTTCTCTGAGAAACAAATTACACCATGCAGGTTTCTGAGAATTTCTGTGCTTTAGAAGTGAAAATCATATTGAAGGAATGTATCATAGAAAGTACAAGAAGATATTTGGAACCAAGTGCAATAGATTAGTAGTAACTTGGGTAGACAAACCGAACATCACTTCAGAAGCCACATTACCAGAAGATTACAAAGCTCTACCTACTGCAATACAGATTCAAGAAGAGTAAAATAAATTTTCAGTTTTGTTCTGGTTATTCCTCAAGTTCATCAACTGAATATTTTTTCTATACACTACACCCTGTGAACTGTGCCCTTGAGGCAGTGAACTCACTCATCCTGCAGCTGGACAACATATCCAGAAGATGCTGTGAGGAACAATGTCCAAATCTCACCAATATCCAGAAAAACTACAACCACTGTCACTTGCTGTCAAGTTATGTTAGCCTTAAGTCTGAAATAATAAACTTGATTAAAGAGAATGAATTAGCTTTTCTCTCCATCACCATAACACAACTGCTTGATTTTGGGTCAGCTTGAGGAAAGAGAAAAGGGACAGCCCATATTTGCCTAGGAAAGGCTTACACAGACATAACTGAATGTGTCAAAGACACACCTGTGAGGACAGACCATCCTGGTGTAGGGAAGAGCTGCCCTGTTGAACCATGGCTAATATAGACCTGGGGTTTGGGGATTTGGCTGCATTCCCATGTACTATGGTGTTGTGTCTCCTGAGTACTGCAGAATGATGATGCAAGGTATTCCTTCTCAGAAGGGAGCATGGACGTAAATCTGGTCCTTCTACTGCATAAAGGTATCTCCCTTTTGGCACCAAGGATGACATTCCCTTAGGACATGTGTGTTTGCATAAATGATCCTTGCAATAATTAAACATCATTTATAGATCATTGTCTGTACCATCTCTTCAGGAAATCTATTTGAAAAACAGATAAGCTGTAAGATATACAGGAAATTATATGTGTTAACTTTAAAGAGTTTCTGCATCTCGTAACTGCGTTTTCCAACTTACTTTTTTTTCCTCGAAATTTCTCAACACTACTTGTTAAACTAATTGAGTGCACAAATTGTTTCTTTAACTACGTTTCTACACTAAGTGTCAGATCCAAGATTCATTTTTACTTTCCCCCCTCTTTTTTAGTATTTGCATTCTAGTAATAGACCTAGTGCTGACCTCAAGTGTCCTGGTTTGATTTCTCTTTGAGGTCCAGGTCTTTCTGCTTTGTACTCTTAGGCAAGAACTTAACCTAATATGCACTTTTATCTCCTCACATACATAGTTGTTCGCAGGCAGGAACCTCAGATTTTTTGGCTTTTTGTCATGCTTATTTTCACCTGTAGTTACAGTCTTTCACTGGAAAACATACATTGTCATAACAAAAACATGACACTTTGTATTGACTGCTTTCCTGAATGCTCTCAGTTAGATGAAAGTCCAATGCTTGCAAGTAGCTCCCAGCGACTCTTTGGCAGCAGCTAAAACTTGACAAAAGCCAAACTGATGTAATAAGTGCAAACTTAGGGAGAAGTGGTAGGGTCTGCATTGGGAACCGGGAGTCATGTAAAGCAGTGGATTTGAACTGTTTCAGGATCAGCACTGAACTGTGAAATTCCCAGATATTTGCCAAAAATAGAGAATGCAAAACTGAAAGAAAATAAAACCCCAAGCCATCCTAAACTAATACTAAGGCATCTTCATAAAGATTAGAAATGGAAACGACTACACTATTTCAGATTTCTTCCTTGCCTACAAGGATATTACCTGGAAGTTCTCTTAAAACTCAGTAAGGCAAACGTCTTGGAAATAAGTAGCGAAAAAAAGTGCTCCTTATAGAATCAAGAAATCATAGAACTGCTAAGGTTGAAAAAGACATTTAGGATCACCATTCCAATTGCCAACCTATAACTACCACCATGTTCACCATTAAACAATGTCCCCTGGTGCCATTTTTTTATCGTTTCAAGGGATGGTGACTCCGTAACTGTCCTGGGAAGTCTGTTCTAATGCTTTATAACAAAAAGCTTTTCCTAATCATATCCAATCTAAACCTCTCCTGGCACAGTTTGAGGCCATTTCCTGTTGTCCTATCACTTGTTACCTGGGAGAATAGACCAACCTCTTCCTTTCAGGCAGTTGTAGAGAGTGACAAAGTGCCCCCGAGCCTCCTTTTATCCAGACTAAACACCCCAGCTGCCTCAACCACTCCTCATCAGACTTGTGCTCCAGACCCATCACCAGCTCTGTTGCCCTTCTCGATACAAGCTCCAGCAGCTCAATGTCTTTCTTGTAGTGAGGAACACAGAACAGAACACAGAACTCAAAGTGCCAAGTACATGGAGGTGATCATTGCCCTGGTCCTACTGGCCACAGTATTGCTGATACAGGCCAGAATGTTGTTGGCCTTTTTGGATACCTGGGCACATGCTGGCTTAGGTCTTTGACTGTTGATGAGCATCCCCAGGTCCTTTTCTGTTGGGCAGCTATCCAGCTACTCTGCCCCCAGCCTTTAGCACTGCCCATGGTTGTTTTGACCCAGCAGCAAGACCTGGCACTTCACCGTGTCAATTCTCATACGACTGGCTTTTGTCCATCATTCCTTGTCTAACTCTTAGTGCAGCGTAGCTCATAATGATCAATTCTCTGAACTCAGCATGAAAAAAATAATAAGAATAGTTACAGGAGATGGACAAAGGAATCAAGTATTTGCTGTTGTTCAATGTAATTCATAAAGAAATGTGACTTGTGCAATTGCACTGTCTCTTCAGCATCAGTCTCCTCCCTAGAATTACTGTTTGCTCAGTTTGAACAAACTGGTCTAGTGTAAGGTATCCCTGCCCATGACAGGGGCTTTGGAACTAGATGATCTTTAAGGTTCCTTCCAACCCAAACCATTCAACAAATCTCTGAAAGTGCAGAGTTCATACATTTTTAGTCTGGGGGAAAGTGCATCTGAGAAGAAAAATACAAGATCATCTACCTCTATTTTTATTCCTCTCCAAATGCCTGCAATGATGAAAACTTTGAAAAAGGAACTCAATGCTTAGATTTTGTTTGTTTGTTTGTTTCTTATTAAACCATTCAATACAGTTATATAAGCTGACCTATCAACATATACATTTCTCACAGTCTTTTATAGAATTTTCCGTGCCACGGTGCAAGGAGCATTGCTGAGGATTGGAGGTATTCAGTGACGGGTAACATAAATGAGGAAAAAGGTGCTGGGAAAGTTGGAGATATTGCAGTCATGATAGACAAATCAACTAAGCTGTGACATAATTCTACCTGAAATCATCTTTTGTTAGTTCTGGTACTTGTGTATTTTTGAAATTCTAACTACTGTTGGCATAAGATTTTCACATCAATCCTTGCATAAAAAAATTAGGAAAAATCCCAAGAGATAAAGAAACAAAACCCTGGAATTAAGATGAAAGAGGGGAAATCAAGGGGCTCAAATTGTTATTTAGATTCTATCTCTGTCTGCTTTGGGGAAATTATGTACCATCTTCTGAAGACTTTGAAGACTGAACAACTTTGATAAGAAACACTACCGTATTAGCATCCCGCATCATTTTCCAATGGGGTATTTAGAAAATTGCTGGGAATGCAGGCAAATGCTGTAATATTGCATTTTTGAAACGGTGGTTGTATGTTGTGACATTTACTGCAGGCTTTTTCAGAGCAAAGCTGCAAGTTATTCATCTGTTGATATTTTTTAAAGAAGTTTTGTGTTGTGGAGACTGCTCTGCAGGAAACATGATTTATCCTGTGGCTTCATGAATTCTGCTCTGCTGGATACACACTGGGGTGGGAGGAGACCTACAGTGCTTGCTGTAGCACAGACACATTTATGCTTCACAAGGATGTTGTTGCACTAATGATTTGTATATGAAATTTAGGAAATATGAGAGAAATTTTTAGTCAATGTGAAGAAAGCTGTTAGAAAATGCTAATCCTGATAGGCTTCTGAGGTTGTTGTTAAGGAATCAGAATATGTATTTGTGAGACATAGTATCTTGAATGTTTAAGGCTATGAGCATGAATACTGTCCAAATTAACTAATTGTCCAGGGAAGTGAAACAAATTTGCCATGACAGGCTAAAAGATAATAACTTGTTTACAGAAATTTGGAAGTTTACATTGAATGAATTGCCAGATGAATAAGAAATAAATCAGACAGGAATTATTATGGTATGATGGATGCCTCCTGTAGGGCATTAAGCACCGTCATCTGGAAAAGTGCTGTCTTCAGGGTTTATGAGAACTTGGGTAAAAACATCTACAGATAGGTTTTATGCCACAAGTCAGCATGCCTAGCAGCCAGGCACATACAAAGTTTTATAACTGGAAGGCTTCTCAGTTTGTCCCGATACACTGACATGGTAGAAAATCCCTGGATAAATGTATTTGTGAACGGTACCAATTTTTATTAATTTTTGTTACTTTTCCTGAGATTTTAAGTTTTCTAGCTGTTGCAGATAACTTCTGGTCTGCTTTTACGTCAACCCATTTGATATTGCTGAAATTTTATGCCATGTGTTGTGACTCTGATTGTCAGAAAGATTAAGGCTTGATAACTGATCACTGTGCCTGTTTGGGGAAAAAAAAATTAAAAATAAAGGTGGTCAGATAAGCCATTATCTATAAACTCTTCAACTATCTGACTAGTAGGATTCTACCACAAAACCTGCAAGTTTTTGATATGTTCACAAGATGCCACAGGAAGTTCTGATTTTTAAACAAAATAAATTAAAAAATACACAAAAGTTTATTTTCTAAGACCTGACTCAAGGAGAGACAAGCAAGACAAAGTATTGTTCCTTCTGAATGTTCAGAATGATTCTCCTTCTGCTACTGATTGTAAGCCCTGTGACAGTCTTATGGTGTGACAACCTTGGCACTTCTGCAGTAAATTTTTGGTTCTTATTATACATAATCATAGAATCACAGGATAGTTTAGGTTGGAAAAGACTTCTATCATCAAGTCCAGCACTACGAAACCCTCCTCTAAACCATGTCCCCAAGTGCCACATATCGTGTCTTTTAAATACCTCCAGGGATGATGAGTCCATCAGTTCCCTGGGCAGTCTGTCCCAGTGCTTGATAACATTTTCCATGAAGACCTGCAACCTGTTTCCTTGTCCTGGCAATACAGAGGCAAGGGATTTTGAATAATTATTACATGGACATAGTTGAAGATATTGGAAATATCCACAACACTGAAGTGTTAAGGATCTAGAATTGCATATTGTGCCTGCCTAATATTCCTACAATTTACAGACAAGAGAGGATTCAGAGTCTTATAGATTAGCACCCAAAATTTAACTCAGTGAATTGCTCTGATAAATCCCACCCCTCTTCACCAGTAAGATGTAGCTCAGGGAGGCAAACCAACTGAATTACCTGGCTAAGTTGGTCACATAGAGTTAGATGAATATGCCTTTAAGCATCAGTGGCAGATAAGAGCCATTGCAGTGTTGGATAAAAAGGCAGCTGTTTAAGCCTCCCAAAAAAAGCCAGGTCTTGAAGGTATCCAGCAAATGTGATACCACAGCTAACCTGTACCCTGCAGAAAAGATACACCTACTGGGGGGTGGATGAATAAACTGTCTATTTAAAGAAATATCAGCTATTGTTTTGAAACAATTGTACTGTCTGCTTTGCAGTGCAGAAGTAAATTAAAGGCGAAAAATCAAAGGTAGTGGCACCAATAAAGAAATACTTAGTAATTTTTGTGTAAAGGTATACAATGTAGATGAGATGTTATTGAAACCACAATGAACAAGTTAGCATCCAAGGAAGGTATCTGTGAGGGAGAGAGAAAAATCTGTGGGATTCTTTTCAGTTTGTGAACACTCATGAAGTTAACTAAACTTCTAAAGCTAGAATATTCTAATTGCCATATATCTTAAGGTCAGCATCATGATGTGTCAGAATCACGTATTATTACAATAAATCTTGAGTCCATGATAAATTACTGCCTCCAATGTACATATTAAAGATGTTCTAGAAAAATAGAGTATGGAAAAGAAAATAGTATTTTGGGGATAATACATCCATGTATTTTATTGAGAACCTAATTCCTTCATCATTTTGGTTATAAGCATCCCTAAGCATGTGATGAATACCTCTAAGCAGAAACCTTGTTTTCAGCAGAACATATGATTCACTACTGTACTTGAACAATTTCTTTTTTTGAATTTGAGCTCAAATGTAAGAGCTAAATTTGAGCTCACTCCTGCCCTTTCTGTATTTCAAATAACCTTTCACTTTCTTATAGCCTCATTATGAAAAAGTTAGAGGCATTTGCTAAATTAAATACTTTTCTAAAATACTTCGAGAAAGAAAGAAATTTCAGTGTAATGTCCATGAAATATAACCCCACTGTTTATGATGCTAAAAGTAGAGGCAACAATATGGCTTGCCTTAAAAAATGATTTTACTTACAATTGTGAATTTGCACAAATGGTTTGGATATTTTTATATGTGCTTAGTTTTAAAATATTCAGAGTTACTGGCTGGCAAAACATAGCTAAGCAACAATATGCTAACAATAGCAAGACAATAGTGTTTTTCTGACCAATGAAGCATCTACAGACTCTTCCTAACAGCAGAGAGTTGGAAAGGCCATAAAGAAGAGGATGAGATGAAGTTAAAAAAAAAAAAAATCCTTTCTGGATAAAGCAGATTTTTTAAATGAAAGGATTAATCTAATATGCCAGTTTTTATGTCAATGTAATAAAATGAAAAAAAATATATCAAATTAAATATTTAATTAATGCAGGTTCTTTTATCCTGTTAGAGTAGAACCATCAATGCTCACTTCCTCTCACTGTTCACTGAGCTGCAAGAAACTTGCCCTGCTTTGTCATGGCTTATTTCTGCCTTTAGCCACATCTCCATGGATATGTCTGCATTAGCTTTCGTGAGAAGGCTCAGACTGGTTCAGACTTTTGACAGGGAACCAAGAGGTGTGAATTCAAGGCAAAAACTATAAATTATTCATTCATTCTGAGTAATAGAACACTGTCTTTTATTTGAGCTTAGGGGAGTCTGTAATGCCAAAACTAGAACCTGGTGCTCAAAATATCCAATTCATAGATTTTGCAGTATTTAATTGGATCCTGTTTTCTGTGTTCCTGGGGAGGAGGTTTATAAAGTCTATAGTTAATGCAGAAGCCCTTGATTTTTTCAACAAGATCCTTTTTTTTTTTTTTTTTTTTTTTTAGAGTGTAAAACTTCATGCAGTCACCAAACATGCATTAGCTCATGGTTTTCAAGCCCATTGGCTTAGATTATGACAGTGAACAGCATTCATTACAGTTCACAGAGGAGTTTCACATAAAGGCATTCAGACGGATTTATTCTTCACTCATTCAAAATTGAAGTAAACCATATCAAGTACACAGAAAGCAATATATTGTGTCTTCATGGCTAAAGGTCACTGATTCATCTCCGTTAAGACATGTGAAGCAGTCCTAACAAAGGTGTCATATTTTCAAGCCATATTTACTGGACCTAATCTTCTTTGAACATGTCACTGCTGCTGAAATAAACAAGGGTATGGTTGTCAAGGACCTTTAATTTTCACTGACAGCTGTCAAAGAGTCTTTCTTAGACACCAGTAATATTTTAGATAAGAAAATACAATTTCAGGCTTCATGCTGGCCACAGAACATGAGCAGTTGTGATTGAAGATGCTGTCATATCCTGAGTTTTATTTGAAAACATAATTGGTAAATTGGACTTTATGAGTCAAATAAGATAGAAACAGATAACAATTATATCCAGTTTATTTATTGCTTTTATCAATTGGTATTTATTTTTTAAAGTAACTGAAATATTGTTCTAGCTCAAAGCAGTGAGATTGGACTCTATACCCTGAATCTCCTATGCACTTTTAAGAAGGAACAATGAATGACACAAAATCAAAGCCAAGGCTGTGGACCATCACTTGGGTTGGTAGGACCCCCCAAGGCTATGATTAAAGGTGCATGGAAATAAAGTGACAGATGACCATTAACTTTGAAGCAGTTTGCTTTATGTTTCCAGAAATGTTTCCATGAACCACAGGAAAGATGCATAATGCAGGATTTTGCTACAGGCTCAGTGACTGGTGATGAAACTAGGGAAAGTATAAAGCTTTTGATTATGTTTCTCTTCTTTTGAAGCTTGTTCGTCTTCTAAATTTAATAAGGGAAATTTGGTAGTGGAACCATCTACAAATAAAAATTGGGGGAAAAAAAGGAAAAATCAAATGAGTTAATAGAAAGCAGACATTTGAGATTTATGAAATTGACTTTTTTATGCTCATCCCTCATCTTCTGCCTCTTGCAATTCATATTTCTGCCTTACAGTCTACTGTATCATTCCAAGATTTGCGAAGGAATCACTAGTTTCTGAAGGAGTCCACAGATGAATCACAGAGGCAAAGATTTAGGAAATGCTGAAGGAAGACAAATGCAACAGACCTGAAAGAAGATTGAACACAGTTTCTTGCTACAACTCAGAGCTAATTGGTCTGGGAGAAGAGAAGGCAGATTTATCCACAGACTCAGTGTTTCTCGAAGCAAATTTTGGAAAAAAATTCTCCTTTCTACAGAAGATCTTCTTGGCTGAGTCTTTAAAGATGTTATACTGGAGTGGCATATCTTCACATCTACATTCATACCACAGCTCAGTTTTCCCCTTTACATTTGAAAAAAAAAGTACCTCTGAGCCTAAAAGTGACCTGTGGAAACCTATGTCTCAGAAGAAACACTCAGAAGACACAATGCCAAGACTAGAATAAAAAGAAGCAGAACTCCTTACAGACATGCCTTATATATATAATTTCCAAGTCATTCTACTGGTGGATCAAGATGAGAATTTGCAGATATGCAACAGAAAAAATGCATATATTTGAAATGCAAGTTATAGGTCCATCTTTAAATGCAAAGTTATTCTTTACCATGAGAGAAATAGAGTAAAATAAAAACTTCTCAGGGGAAATATAGAGGATATGTATTTTAGCTGCAACATTGACTAAAACTACAATAAGAAAATTAAAATTTAACTAGCGTCTGTTTTCCCAGAACATGTAAGAACATTGTTATACTTACTGTAGAAAAGAATGAAAAGGATACTTAAGAAGAATTGTTGTTTTTTTTTTTTTTTTTTTATTAAATCAGGAATGTAATTTTATGTTTAAAAGACACTGTCTTCATTCTGGAAATTCTTGTTATGGTTTGATTTGGTTTTTTTCTGAGAATGTAGTGCATAATCTTTAGCTACTAGACCCGTAAGTCTTTTGGAAGGTATTTCTTTTTCATCTATGACTGGTTTATTCTTTGATTTTTTTCCCCAAATATTTAATTTATTAAGCTGCTTTCTAGAGCAAAAGAGCAAAAAAGGTGTTGATACCATGTTGTTTACAAGTCACTAAGTAAACTCCCTCTTTGCTATGTACAATGAGGAATGCATTTACCTGCAGAACTGATCTGTTCTCTTTGGACAAAGCTAAACTTCTCCTCCTTATTTTCACAGGGCTGACTGAGGTGTTTTATTCAGTACATGTCACTGAAATTTAGCTGTTAAGTGCATATATGTACTCAGACACCCAAATCCTATAGCACAGTCAGTATTGTTAAAACTATTAATGACGGCAACCTCTTTGCAACCTAAATTATCTCATGCCCAGGGGAAGATGTCAGTAACTTAAAGGTCTCATTTGCTTATTTTTTGTGGCTTTGTGTTTTGTTTTGTTTTTTTTTTACTTGCTTCACTAGGATAGCCTGATCTATCATCAGGGTTTGACCCCTTCTAATTCACATAGAGCCACAAGTTTGAGGAACAAAAGATGATCTTTGTCTCCTAAGCTCTTATATTTTTAGTAGCTTTACTATTATTAGAGGGTGAGCATTATGCTTGGTAAGCAGATCGCATCATGTTTTCAGTTCTTTCTGTCATTTTAGTGGAATAATTTGGAATAGAATTTCTCAGAAGGAGCAAAAAAGACCCTAAAATGATACATTTTTAAGAATAGCCATAAACATTTTAAAGTATAATTTTTTAGTGAGAATATTACTCACTATATTCAATGACAGATTGACTGGTTATGTTCACATATATATACATGACGATGAAGGTTTTTGTATTCAAAAACATTAGGCTATTCTTCAGATTAATGACATCAAAGGTATATTCTGCTTATACCTCAAGTTGCTTTGGCATTGTTATTTTCCAAGAAGTTAGGCTGAAAATAACATAATAAGCCTCCTATTTACTTCTGTTTGTGCATATTTCAGAACAATGGGCAAGCCAGAACATATTTTATTATTTTGCGACAATCATGCTGAATTTATATCACGCTGTGCAGCACTCAACAGTCTGAGGCAATGAAAGGTCAGGAGAGCTCTCTAAGTCCTCACAGAAGTTTAGGTGCTGGTGATGAATAAGTCAGCAAAGGAAAAGTGTATTGGTATGAACTAGCACACCCAGGAGGTGTTTGGTATGCATTAAGCTATAAAGGTGTATGAATTTCAACAGATTCCCAGCAGATCTCCTTTGCAACACAGGCAACCACCTGTAACTACACTACTGGCAAGTGCAAGAGATATACTATTATACCTTTATGATAATGTTTTTCAGTCAGACTGTGAAGACAGAAAATTAGTTTGGGAAAAACACAGTATATTAAGGGATGTAAATGCAATCCTCCCGATTATGAGAACTACTTTTCACACAGAATCATTCTACTGTTAACAATACTTCTGCAGCAACATGACCTAAGAACAATTGTAATTCTGCTAACATTAAAATACTCTTGCATCCATCAAGTCCTCAAGTATTTGTTGCACTGCTATAAATTTTGTCTCTTTGCACATGTGACAATGAGCTTAGTTTATGTAAGTAATCTCAACTCCTATTCCCCAGAAATTCTGCCTGTGTTCATGCACAGGTTATACAGGTCTCAGATAACACAAAGACCTGAGTAACAAAACATAACTTTCAAACTGGCCTTGATTTCAGTGGGGAATTAGACTACATGACACCACGAGATTCCTTCCAATTTATATTATTCTATCATTTTTGCAGTAGTTTTTCTCCATTGATATTGCTGATTATAAACCCCTGGATTTTATTATAAAGTAATAAAACTGCATTCAGAATAAACAAACTTTCTATGATGACACCACCCTTGTGCCATTTTATGAAATGACAGAATAAAAATTGAAACATATCCAAGACGAAACAGGAAATTTGAAGGAGAATGAAGGAAATTGATTCAAGTCTCGGTGTAGTATCATACTTACCATTTCAGCCACGCTGAGCTTTAACTTTTTTAAATTGCTGTATAACCATATCTGGTTTTAAAAGCTGAAGCAACTGAATAGACTCAAGATTATCCTTTTGGAAGATAACAGCATACCTTTAGAGATCTTAAGAAGCTGTCAGACCTTCCAATTCAGTATGCCAAGAAGTTTCATTTTCCTCCTTTCACTTATTTTCTGGAAGCCACAGCCCTAAACCACTACATTCCCTAAGCTCAGCCAAAGCAAACCTTAAACTGATTTAAGATACATTTCAGCTAAATAAAAGAATCATTAGAGTGAGTCATCAGATTTATATTGATAGGAGTCAAACGACAAATGTTAAAAAGCGTTAAGTGAGAGAACATGCCAAGAAATTCAGATTTCAAGTCTGTTTCCAACACCCTCCTGATAGAATTCTTTGCATTTTCTTTGTTATTAGTTCTTCTTATGAAAACTTGAAAAGCTAGTTTAGAATTAATATCTTCATGTATTAGTATGACAGTATTATCTACATTTATATCATGGTGTGTGTGTGGGGGGTTATTTTTTATTATTGTTATTTTTACTGTTGTTATTTATTTTCAGAAAAATCTTCTTTCTAGTTATTACCAGAGTCCTATGGCAAAAAGTCAGCTGCCACTGGAATTTCTTTTTTCAAGGCTCTGTGAAGGCATATAATGGCAGGCAGGCTCAGTCTTTATTGTCTCAGGGGCTCCACCAATGGGGAAACACTGTCCTGTTGAAATGGCCTGTCCTGCATTGACTCCAAGATCAGGTTTCTGTGGAGCAAAGCTGCCCCATGTATTTTAACACTTGGATCTGAGCTTTTGACTCCATACTAAAGGGTAGTAGCCTAACTGAAATGATTTATTTTATTTTCTAATATATGCTTCTCTTCCAAGTCCTCAGAGCAATGAGATGGCACTCTTGCACTGGCTTCACTGATGTTTTTTAGCATGGTGCTGAAGGTGTGGTTCATTACCTTCTCATGCTAGGAACACATTGAATATTTCAGTATCCATGTCCTTCTGGGATAGAGCTGGAGGACTCCTATGTGAAGGGGATCAAACACAGTGCAGTACTCATGCAGGCTGCTTAACTAGAGAGGCTCTTTGAACAAATGTCTGTCTGTCTTTGTGGAATGATCATGCTGGCTTACTTCAGGAGCGACTGTGGCAGCCAGAGAGAAGCAGGTTACTATGTGAATAATCAGAGAACAAGGGATCTGCAACAAAGCAGCAACTCATCTATTAAGATCCAGCAATTGAACAAATTTGTTCTAGAAATGTAAACAACGGTGACTATGAAATCCTTGGTCCTGAGCTTTACTAATTACAGAGGTGTTTAAACCAATTAACAAGAAAGTATTTTAGAGTGTTCCACTGATTTTGCAAGGTCTAACTCAGGTCTAACTGTGCACTAAAAACCTAATTTTACCATCACTCAATTTACTTAATCAGTAAATAAGATTCACAGGGGTATGCAAGTACATGCAGAATGTTATGTTTTGTAAAACAATGAATCTCACATAAAACATTACTTCCCCACAGAAATGTTGATAAATGTTTTATAAGATAGACACAAATGTTTTCCTAACTCATTTTGCATGTGCGAAATATGAGAAATACTGACACCATGCTAAAAAAAGCAATAGAGAAAATAATGTGTTACCTTTTATACAATATGTTGATATTTTAAATTGTGTGCCTTAAAAGCCTGCTTCAGTATCTCTTTCATCATGGCATCTAAATCTACTCTTTCATTTGCACAAATCTAAGTTTTTTAATCTAGTAAGCAGATAACATTTACTTGTTAATTTATCCTTTCACTTGTTACTATACCTATTAGCTGCATTTTTATCAAGAATTTACCTGTATACTCACCCTGCCTTCACAAGAAAAGCATTAAGTATTTTTTTGGCTTGGAGGATTCCCTGTCTATGGAGGATCCATAGTGATAGATATCAGTGCAAATATACCCTCCATTCTAAATGATTCTTATTCCCTCAAAATGTGCCTAATGTTCTTCACCATTAACCCAAAGAATCAACAGATGTTAATTCCTCACCCTGTACTATTGCCATTAATTACGTATTTGTATCCAAGACACTTCTGCATGTGATTAATAATATTAGAATAAGCTTGGCAGCTTCCAAATGAACAAAGAGGTCAGTGTTCAAAAGGTTAGTAGAAACTTTAGGGAACAGGTGATACTAGAACAGGTCAAATACAAAAACCTTAGAGCCCTATTTATGTGAAGATTGTGGACCTTTTTTTGTTCAATGATTGAAAACATTGATATTGATGATCTATGATTCTATGATATACACTGTGCTAGTGACACACATCAAAGAGCTTCAAAATAATTACGTAATTAGAAACAATTATAGAAATTAAAGAAATTATAATTCTATCTAAATATGTACACTAACAAAGTTTTGTGGAATACTCAAGGAATACTCAAGGAATACTCTTGAAATACTACAAAATTGTTCTTTAAAAAAGTTCCTGACCACACGCAGGTAAAAAAAAAGAGAGAGGTGGATCATGAGCCTACATTTTCACTTCCAGAATTAGTTTAATCTTTTTTTTTTTTTTTTTTTAATCAGGTGCAACTTTCAAGTGAAATTGACTGGTCCTGTTTTGAAAGACATCTGATATAGTCTAGGCTAGGCTAGATCAGACTAGATGAAGTCAAACACAGAATAATCTCAGAATACTCATTAGTTGTACAGTATTTAAGGTCAGAAGGGATTTCAGAAATCACTTTCACATGCCAGTAGAGGACAATTTATACAGGCATCTCTGTACTGAGATAAGCATCCAAACTGTCAGTAATGAAATTTTCCAGTAGCAGGCATGGATGCAAAGACATGAAGGGATGTAGATTTCCAAAGGAAGACAACTGCATTATGGTAGTGGCCACCGCTAATTACTATTTGAATGCAACAATAAAAATCTAAACTAAATCTGATCAGTGATATTATCAGTGATTCAGCTATAAATAGGTGATGATAATTATTCTAGTAATATATTAAGATGAGATATGTATTATCTATTACTGGCAAATACAAACAATACTATGCAAGTAAATGGGTTAAAAGTTTAAGAATCACAGAGCTAAATGAAATTTAAATTTTATAGAATGATCAGGGTTTCAGATGGATATTCGTGAGCAGTCCTATGCTCGTGGTTTTTATCCAGCTTCATGCTGCCCAGACTTCACTTTTATGCCATGTTTAATCTGCTGATGCAACAGTTCCTTTTGACTGACACCAGTAATGAGTCACAAGTAATTAGTCCTTCCATCCACAATTAGCAAAGCAAAATAAGCACCAAGAGTAGCAAATAAAGGTTCATAAATATTTGACATTAATTAATTTTCAAAACTCTTCCATTTTTACTTCATTTTTTTGCTCAACAAAATGCCAACAGTCATCTGGCTCTAATTCCCCTCAGGGAATTTGGAATATGTCTCCTACAGGAGCAAGAAGGGAGCTACCTACCTATAAAGTCTATTGGATTCTATCTTCTTTCCAGGTCTCTTCTTATTTTCAGAAAATTTCCAGAGCATTTTAAGACTGAATAATTTCATTTTCTTCATTACCTGCATCCCTCCCTCTCCCCTCTATTTCTAACCACACCCCAAAGGGATGTTTATACTTTTACTTTTTAATTAATAGCAATAAAAAATTAAAACACTTAAAGAAAAACTAAAACCAGCCTTCCCCAACCCGACCCCCCAAACAAAGCAAAGCAAAAATCAACTGCCCAAAATCTTTACTGTTTGTAAAAGAAATTTAGCGTGAGTTTCAAGTGCCTCTGAGAATATATCGGAGAGAGATACATGCCAATTTTTAAAGGTCTAAGTTGAAAGGCTGATTTATTTATGCTCAACCTTCCTCCAGAAATAAAACCAGAATGAATTCTGAGGGAAAAAAAAAAAAAAAAAGGGAAAAAAGTAAAAAAGGATACTACTGAAAAACACACACACACACCCCGCTATTGAATTCTGTATTTACAAGAATCCAAGTGGAAAGACTGTCCTTAGACGTGTTGGCCTCAGAACAAAGTGAATTTGTTATCATTTAAGAAATGTGTTTTGTTATAAAATACACAAAGCCTTTCTGCCTCCTCCTCTCCCACTCCCTAAAGGAAGCTGGTAACTGTAGCTCTTTGTGTGATGCTTCAGTGATCTGTACAGCAATTTAATTCCTTCCTTGGTCTAGTGAAGAAAACCCTTGCATGCATTTTACTGAAGGATGGGAGGAGGAAAAGAAAACTGAGAAAAATATAAAGAATGGTTGAAGGGTAAAGGGAACAATAATTGGATTAATACTCTAGAAAAATCAAATATAATTAAAAAGAAATAAAGACACTATGCCTAGGAATCCAGGGAGAGGAAAAGTTTACTGTTCCTAACATTGAATAAAGACCTGTGGTAGAAAGTTAATCTAAGCCTCCTAGTATTTGTGCACGAACAGTAATTACTATTCTACCTTCCCATCAGGCAAAACTGCCACCAAACCTTGAGGAGACCACATCCATTTGCTTCTGGCAGTGCTGGTATACAGTCCACATCCAGTTCTTAGAACTTGACTGAGTAGGCAATGACCAATATTGTCCAGGAGTTGGTCTCTTCCAGTTCTATGGGTTCTATGCCACTTGCTAATAAAATGCCTATTATGCAGCTGAGCCTTACACATGCAGAAATATCCTACCTTGAATCAGCCCAAACACAGGAAACAGCTGGAGCAAGATTAATATTTCAAACACAAGACAGGAACACAAAGTAATTTTGAATTATGATTATGACAATGAACAATGGTCAGAGTCCATGAATGTAAAAAAATTTGCAGGATCCACGAAGGAAATATTCCAAGAAAGGTAACACATCGATATTGCATACTTTTATTATGCATCTGCTTCAAGGAGAGGTCTGTCTTGTTTTGTCATTTAGGGAAAACAGTAAAATATATAATTTAACCAGTGTGGTGATACCAGGTCTTTCTGTTATTGTAAACATAAAAGATTGTCAAATAAGATCTAGGAAAGTCAATTTTTGTGCAACAGAATGACACTTTATAGGTATGAAAATGACCTCTGTAATCTACTAAGTGTGTCTGGTTTACTTACTAAGTTTCCAAGTCAATAAGAGTAAAAATAATGCTTAGCTTATTCAAAAGGGGAATCAACATTTTTTGTGTGCGCTCACAGCTCTCAGAGGTTAATTACAAAGAGGAAAGAATTAAAACTTCCTCTCTTCCTCTCTCTTTCTCTCTTTTTTTTTTTTTTTTTTTTTTTTTTTTATATAATATCTTATTTTTTTTTCCACCAAGAATTTTTAGCAATGCATCCCAGGTTAGTTTCTTTAGCTTGTGACTGTGAATAACAGAACTAAAAGACACCAAAAGCAATCTAAGGAAAACAGAACAGCTCACATCTTTGGTGAAATTAAGAGCTGTCCTTGAGTTTAATAAATGCAGAGCAGATCTGAATTTACAGAAAAGTTGAAGATTGCTATGAGGTTAAATACTTTCTGATCTCAGTTTCATCCCCTACTACTTAGGAAATCATGTTTCTTTTTATTGGAAAAACACCACTACAGTTGAAAGTTTCACAGGGAGGTTACTTAATCTTTCTACATTTGGTCTTTCTAAAAAACAGTTGAAATCATGTATCTTGGTAAATAAAAAGGGGTGTAACTTTTAAAAGAAAAGACATTCAAGCAAACACCAGAAAGGCAGTCAAATCCTCTGGGTGTTGATACTGATGGCCTGTGGCTGTACTACTTTGAGTTATGTTCTTAGAGTCTCCTAGGACAAGCAAGGTCAGGCTTGGTCAATACTCAAACAGGATACCTACAAAGTAAATCCAAGTGTTGCAACTCATAGGGTCACAAATTCAGTAGCAAGAGCTTTTCTTCTGTCTTGAGCATTTAATCACTCCTGCGGGCATGGTCACAGAGGTCATTCTAGTCCTAGAAGTACTGTTTTCCGAACAGTTATAAAATTGCAGCCCTGACTACTTGAGGACATTAAGAAAATCATGTAGTTTCCAAAAGAGTAAAGGCATTAATCTTCCCAGCCTGTTCAAACTTCAATCAGATATTAAATATTTTAGTCTTTGTTGTTTTACTGTATTTATATTTTTCATCAGCCCTATATTGCTATAGTACTCCCTTGAAATATTGTCTGATTCATTTTTTGATCTTCATTTTATGGTATTTCCTATGTCTAAAGTTCTTTGGCATTCCTAGGAAACTGGGAACTATTATCATATTTGTCTTCAGAAATTATTTAGTTTCTGGGAATCACCAATGGCAATACCTTGACTACTGAAGCCTTTTGTAACTGGCTTCCAAAACACCCAGAACATCTTTGTCAGATTTCCTTACACCAAGGCTCAGGTTTCCAAATGCTAAGCAGCCTGCCTTCAGATTGCCTATTAACCAGCCAATTTAGTCATTAGAATTGCTGGGGTTTCCAAGTTCAAAGTAATAATAAGCAATTTCTCTGTCTCCAGAAGCAAGAAAAGTGGCCCGGTCTGAGCTCAGGGGTCCTGTTCGGTTCACAAATATGGTGTTAAGCAAAGTCAGGGAAACTATCAAGTCAGAACTCACTGTTAGATGGTTATGGTTAAATAAGAAGAATCTTAGATTTATACATGTTTTTATTATTATGAGGGACCATTACAGAGATAGATTTCTCTGTGGCTTCCTTACAGTTTGTAGCCATATACTGGGTATTAAAAGATGAAGAGGAAGGGACCACACTTCTGAAATGTTATGCACGAGTCCTTTCTTCTTTACAACTCTCTTATTTTGTATGAAAGTCTCTTCTATAAACAGCAGTCATTCCCAAACTGTTTTTTTGTTTTGTTTTGTTGGTTTTTTTTTTTTGCTGCAGAAATATAATTTTTCAGACCTGTGAGCTGTTTTTTTCTTTACCAAATGATTTCCATCTAATATTTTTGTAGAATCATTGGTTTATATGCGACTTTTTCACATTGGAACATCATGGGAATATGTGCCAAATGGCTCCTTATAATCAAGAAGTACATCTACTGTTCCAGTTCTATATATTAGACCTGTTGCTCTATTAAGAAAAGGGATCAGACATTTTTTAGGGTATTTGTTCTTGACAATTCCATCCATACTGACTGTCGTATTCTTTCTTGTTTCCTTCTTTTTTATTTTCTTTTTCTTTTTCCCCCTAGTTCTTTTTTTTTTCCTAATGGGACTCCCTTTCTGATGACTAATAGAAAACCCTATCATGTATTTACCAACAGCTATGAAAAAATTCTGGGTTTATAGAGGAGATTTTTATATTGTTGGGATAGAAAAATAATAGAGAAGCTACTGTCATAGTGTGATTTGCAGTCCAACAAAACTTTTTATAAATCAAGAAAATATATATGGGAACAGTAGGGGAATTGTCTACACTATAGAAACCTGTGTTCAAAAAAAGTGACTTAGAGATGCATTTTAGGTCCTCATACTTTGGCAGAAACACCCAAGATGTAGTATCACATTTGGATTCTTAAAAAGGAGCAAAATATAATCCCTCTGTTAGTTACAAAATCACTAATTTTAATTTCCTCTCTAAATTGGTCCATTTAGCCAGATTTTTATTCTAATTATTAGACTTTTTCACCTCTGCTGACTGTACATAAAGAGGTTTCTGGTGTCTGGTTTTTGAGGTAATTCTTCTCTTTCTAAATGTGACAAAATGGATTTGAAAAAAGGACTCCATCCTAGGTAGGGAGCAGTGATAAAAAAGTACTATGGCAGCTTATTAAAAAGTGATGGATGCACTCATCTCCCACCATTTAGTATTTTATAAATTAAATTATACTTAACAATTTCTTTAACCTAGTGTCTGCATGCATTGAGAAAAAAGAGGACAAAGCAGATGTATGTGATAATAATTTTGACTAAGAAATTTTTCAACCTATCAATTTTCTGTTAATTTCTGCTTTCTAGAATCCTTTGCACTGAGTATTGTGTGCACAGCTACAAAGCTGCTCTTCATCTTTTGATTTGATGAGCAATCTGATTAAATCCACCTTTTTATTATCAGGAAATACAGAAACATAGAATTATTAAGGTTGGAAAAGACTTCCAAGATCATCAAGTGTGACCTTCAACTGAATACGTCATTGACCACTAAACCACAGTGCAAAGTACCACATCCCCTCCTTTTTTGGACACTTCCAAGGACGGTGATTCCATCACTTCTGTGGGTAGCCTGTTCCAGTGCTTGAATACCCTTTCAGTGAAGATATATTTCCTAATATCCAACATGAACCTTCCCTGGTGCAACTTGAGGCCATTCCCCTTTCCTCATACAAGTTTCCTGGGAGAAAAGGGCATATGTCACCTGAATAAAAATCTTTAGACAATGGCTGCAGTTCAGTCTAACAGCAAGTAGAAGAAATTTGTGGAACCTTCCCTCAAGAGTTATAGTCCCACCCTGAGTACATGGAATACATCACAGAAACGTATCTTAGTAAAAACTGCAAACCAAACACTAATATTCTTTATATGTGAAAAATTAATATATGATAGTGTCATGAGTCTTCTTTCATAATTTGGCCAATAATGAAAGCATCTTTCAACATTTCTTTTACATTTTTTAATATAACTCATTATTATTAATCCTTTGGCTACTCAAAAATATATTTCTATAAAAATATGTGTATAGATTTCAAAACGCTTTTTATCAACTGAATTAGAGCCATAATTTACATCAACCTGAAAACCTGGCTTCCCTGAAGTCAGATTTGGCAGTCAGGTGTTACAGTCATCACACCACAGAATTATGCAGGCTGGAAAAGAGCTCTGAGGCTCAAATCAACCCAGTGCTGTCATGTTCACCACTAAAACAAGTCCCCAGGTGTCATATCCACATGCCTTTCGAATACTGCTGGGGTGGTGATTCCATCACTTTCCTGGGCTTTTTGGGCTACATATTCCACACCATAGAGAACATCTGCCAACACAGAACCAACTGTGAGACGTAGAGAGAGAGAAATAGGGAGGAAGAGAGAGGCAGATGAAGGAAAGAGAGAGAGGAAGAGAAGAAGGGAGGAAAGGAACAGAAAGGAGACTGCCCTAATTGGTAACCCCCAGAAAATTACTGAAATACATATTGTAATGTTTAAATTATCAAAATATATAATGCTATACTAAAAAATCCAAAGACCTAGTAGAGGAAGTGTTAATGTTTTATGTTTCCCCAGATTTCTAGGTCTATAGAAATATTCAGTTTCCTACTTAATACTTCCAAAATTGGTGTGAGGGTGTGAGGTCTCACAATTTTTGTGCTGAAGTTTAACACTTTGGTTTTAGCCTGAATTTAGAATAAAATAGTAGTACAGATACCAAGTTATGCAATAAATTGTAGAGCAAAAGATTGAGTTAAAATTATAGTACTTCACAATCAAATAATTGACACAGGGAACCCTAATTTTTTTCATGATATAAAAATAACCAAGTAAAAATAAAAAGGCTTTTTCATGCATGATCTTGATAAAGTTCCAACTCTTATTTTGCACCTGTTTTATTTTCTTCTTTATCTTCCATAACTACTTGTCTTTTTTTTTTTTAAACTGGGAACACAAAGGTTCTATTAAGACATATTGCTGGCAAATGTGTTGTTCACCTAAATCACGAAGAGAAAAGCATAAAGAAGCCAAGAATTTTAGATTTGTTTTTGCACCTGTTGTTTTTGCAGCCAGCTTTCCATCTGGGACTGATGCTATCATTTTGTTTCTTGAAGTTGGGTTACACCTGCATATTTTTAGAGGCTGGAAGAGGAAGAAGCTGGCTTTAAGTAGTCCTGGCTTCTGAAGCTGCACTAGGAAGATTCTAAGTACATTAGTCAAGAACAAAACAAGTGTGGCCAGTGTAAACTATGGCCCACAGGATGGATTTCTAAGAAATCAGATACTAATTTCTCTATGAATATTCTTATCCCTTTAGATTTGACTGGACATCCACATTTTGGATGGTGAAAGTTGACTGAGATAAATCTCATTCAAAATATTTATCTCCACTAAGCCAAATTCTCAGATATGAGTTATTCTGACATAGCACTGCTGAATTTAACCCAGTTTTCTTTGTCAAAAATATCTGAAAATCTTTCAGAGTTTTAGTAGTAAACATCAATATTTTTTTATGACTATAGTCCTGTTCCCTAAATACTAAACATCTCTGAGTTGTTATTATTATTATCTGAGAGATCAGAAAATTTCCAAACTAGATGATTAAACTAAATATATCCTTCTCTTTCCAAAGACAGAAATCTCAGATCCTGGTGCTCTTAATCATCATAGGAAATATGCCATTATTCCAAGAGTCAAAGAAATCAGCAGAAATACTTACAGAGCTAAGTCGCAGAACAAGAAATTAGAATTTGTATTATTTTTTTTTTAAGCAGAAACATCAGAATGGACAACCTGTGATGCCTGGACAATGAAAACTTCACAGCAAATCACGGAGAAGTCACAGCTAGTACCTCCCAGTAGTAATGCTCCAGTACAAAATCAATTTGTCCTATTTGCAAGAGTTCACCCTCTGATAGTGTTGAGGAGCTTGCTATTTTTATCATCCGCCAGGAACACACAATGAGTTACAGGTAAGCTGCTTTGGGTCATCTCTTCTGCAGTGCCAAGTACCCTCTGTGCTGTTTCATAACAAGCAGAACCTGACTAGAATACAAATATGGTATTTTCCATGCTTTCCATGCAGTCTGGAAAACAACGACATGGTCCCCAAGCAGATTGGCAGACAAATGGCACCAGAGCACTCTCGGCAATGTGTGTCTCTGTAAGGGCCCGACACTCTGTGAGCAATTTCAGCTGTCAGATTGCAGCAGATGAGCCAACCATTATCCTGCTCAGCCCCACAGGCCTGATTAGCACCTGCACTGTCACTCTTCTGCCTGCAAAGAGGTAACAAACCTGCTCAACAGCTGCATACCTGAAAGTAGGTCTTGTGGTGTATCTCAGCATCCTGCTATTTTAGAGAGCAGCACTTAGCACAGCACAAACCTAATGAACTTCTTAATGCTCCAAAAAGTCTTTGGCAGTGACTTTCTGGTGTCTACGAGAATTTCCAAGGTGCTTCTTCCCCACAGGATTCAGTGACATATCACTTAGCTCTGAATGGGTTTGAAATGAAGACATGTGATGTGTACCTGATTTATGAACAGTACGGGGTTAAAGCAGGTAAGATTAATTAATACATGCCATGCTATGATGATGTGGCATATACATTCTGAAAAACAGATTAGTGTCTGCTCATGGTAATACAATGAACTCTGTAGACATAGGAACCAAATTTCTAACAGCAAAACATATTTGTAAGAAGTTAAGGAGCTTCATGGTTACAGCTACACTGAAAACAAGAAACCCCACAGGAGAACCGTCATTGTGGCATCTTTTTTGGGGTAGTGCTCATATTTCTTCATTGGCTGAAGACAGAATTCAATTTATCATCCTAAATTAGCTGCTTCAGAAAAATAATGAAATCTTGGCATAGATTTTAATATAGTTCAAATAAATTATGGCACACTGCATAACCATCACATATAGCTATTTACTATAGCTATTTACTATAGCAGTTGGGTTGCATTGGCTGGTTTGACATTTTTCTTAATAAAACAGTTCACATATTTCTTACAAAATTCTACTCATGAAAATTATTTATTGACACAGTGATAAAAGAATTTACAAAATGCAGTAAAGGCTTTTAATCTTTATAAAATATTGGTAAAGAACCAAATATTCCACAAAAGAAAAGTCTTCTGGGAGAATACAGTTTTTGTTTGTTTCATGGGAAATAAAGCAAAAAAAAATTGGGGGTTTTGTTTGCTTGTTCTTTGTGGGTTTTTCGTTTGTTTGGTTAGGTTTTCTTGGTTCCAATTTCCTAACAATGACCCTTTTCTGATTTCTTTTGTGGTAATTTTAACATTGCTATTTTACTAATTTCTCAAATAGGTAACTCATTTTTCTTACATTCAGAAAGACTTGTTCTTCATGTTCCTCTGGAAAACAGAAATAACCTAGGACCTTATAAACCTTAGTTTGCTTATATACTGCAGTCCTCTGTAATTAATATGGGATGTACCATTTTTGGGCTCACACTAAGGAACACATAAATGGTTGATCAGAAACTTTGGATTCTATTAATGTTGGATTTAGAAAGAAATGATTGCATGACTTTCAAGTGAATAAGACTGCTTTCACAAAAAGCTAGCCTCTCACAGTGGAAATGTTTTTATGAGAGGCAATACACTTCGCTCTCTATGATTTTCTATACTGCAAAGGCATGAGTCTCATTGTGACTGTAAACTTGTAAGCTGGTCTGATTCTGTTATTCTCAAAGCTTCTATAATCTGCTCAAGGCAACAGCAAATCAATCCATGTTTATTTTAATAGCATATTGGAAAACTATGCAAAAGTATTTGTGCCATAATTCCGACACTATACAGAATAGTTTCGGAAATAAAGTGTAAGGTCGTAGTGCACTAAGAAAATCTTGCTAATGGTCTTTCTCATAGTTATAAACTTAAATTGGAAAGAATACTAATAGAAGTTTGCATATAGCAAATGACATTTTTCCTATTACTTAGTAAATTGCACAGGGTGTCTGAAGCCAGCCATAAGCAAAACATACTCTAATTGTCAATTTAAGTGGGATTACAGTGATAAGGTTTCTAAAACTCAATGTAGACCTTTCTAATAGGATTCATAACTTCACAGACACACTTTCTTATTCGAGATGAAATTGCCTGTAAACTTTTCTACTCCAAATAAAAGGTTTATTTAAGTGACTGGGTTACTTGAACAATGGTGGAACAATTGGGAAGTCTAGAAAAGTTGTCTTGGAATGGGTATTAGGATTTTCTTTACAAGCAATCACTACAGCAGTCACATGTACTGTTTCAAACTGTGATTTCATTCTTCACCATCTCATGGTGATATATAGAAACTGCAGTCTTTGCCGTATCTAGCAGATTTTTGATAAAGTTTATTGTAAGACTACTGATATTGAAGAGATTCTTCCATGACACATTCAGACTTTAAATCCAATCCTTTGTAATTAGAACAAAATTCAGTACACCACACATTTGAGTGTTGAGCAATAATGTACATTTTGAATATAGAATCGCAGAATTGATGGGCTACATTAGTTTGGAAAAGACCTCTAAGATCATCAAGTTGACCCATTAATCCAGCACTACCAAGCCCATAACTAAACCATGGCCGTAAGTGCCACACCTACATGTTTTGTAAATACTTTTAGGTGTGGTTATTCAATGATTTCTCCGAGCAGCCTGTTTTGGTGTTTAACAAACCTTTCCTAATATCTCACCTAAACCTCCTCTGGTGAAACTGGACAAAATTTCCTGTTGTCCTGTTACCTGGGGAAAAAAGACCAACCCCCTCCTGGCTACAGCCTCCTTTCAGGCAGCTGCAGAGAGCGATAAAATCCGCTCAGAGCCTCCTTTTCTCCAGACTAAACACCCCCAACTCCCTCAGACACTCATCAGATCTGTGCTCCAGACCCTTCCCTAGCTCCATTGCCCTTCTCTGGACACTCCAGCACCTCAGTTTCTTTCTTGTCATGAAGGCACCCAATACTGAACACAGGATTTGAGGCGAGGCCTCACCAGTGCCCAGTACAGGGGGACAATCCCTGCCCTGGTCTTGCTGGCCACACCATTGCTGATACAGGCCAGGGTGCCACTGAGCTTCTTGGCCACCTGGCCACACACTGATTCAAAGTCAGACGCTGTTAACCAGCATCCCAGGGTTCTTTTCCACTGGACAAATTTCCAGACACTTTCCCTGCATGGGGGTGTTGTGCGCTAAGGGTAGGACCCAGCACATAGGGTTGTTGAAATTCATGCCATCAGTCTCAGCCTATTGATCCAGCCTGTCTAGGTCCCTTTGCAGAGCCTTCCTGGCCTCCAGCAAATCAACACAACCACCTCAATTGGTGTCATCTCAAAACCTACTGAGTGTGCCCTTGATCCTGTCACCCAAAGTATCAAAAAAGATACTAAATAAGACTGGCCCCAGTACTAAGCACAGAAGAACAACTTTTGTGACCAGTCACCAACTGGATTTAACTCCATTTGCCACCACTCTCTGAGCCAGCCAGCCAGATTTTTTTTTCCCAGGGAACTGTACACCCAAATAAACCATGAACAGCCAGTGTCTCAGGAGAATGCTGAGAAAGGTTTTAACACTGAAGGTTGATTTAAGCACATTTGCATACATTTTTAAGGCAGGTGTCTAACAGTGGAAGTAATAGAACTGAGAATTCTCAAAAGTCATTTTCAGTTCTTTACATTAGATCAATGATTCTGGTTCAACACAATGTTGCAATGAGAATTTCTTTACTGTTCTTTAAGTGGAATAATTCTGAAGTTCCTGAACACCAGGGACCTCAGGGCAAAGCCTGTTGATACTATCTGATCTCAACAAGTTTCAACATCTGAAAGCTGCTTACTGACTAGTGACAGAAAGAAAAAAAAAAAAAAAAGTGATACACAAACTTCTCAAAAAGACAAGAGAATTGACAACATGACACTTCTCTGTAATAAAATTACTTGAATATGAACAATATTTTGAAACCCAGACAACAATAATAGCAATAATAACTACAAACAGTCAAAGCAATGAACTGCAATGAAACACATCTGTGGTACTTCTAAAAAGTACATCACACCTTTATTCAATACGAAATAGCACTAAATGAATGCAATCACCCAGAAAGGCTTCTTGTGGTCTGCTCCTACCACACAGCTTTGTGCAAACTTAAAAAATATTTATCTGAATTAATTTCACATGAGAATACAGAGTTCAGGCATCTTGCTAACACTTTTTAATTAGTCTCCTTGATCTTTAGATCAAGATCAAGATTCTATATCTCAATATGCGAAACACTAAAAGAAGATCTTACGTTGAATAGACAAAGAAACAGAAACAAGGTTCTTGAGATTGGTTTTAGGGAACATTAATATAACCGAAAATCAAGTTCTTCAGAGTCAAGTTATTTATAGTAATATGGTATAAATTGACTAACACAGAGCTCTCCCAGCATGGACCATAATATACAGTTCATATACATATGATGTTTATGAACTGTATATAATATCATCATATACATTTAATTTACAGCGTGCTGGAAGAAAAAGAAAAACACATTGTTCTCCAAGGGCTTTCCAAAAATTGCTTAAATATTTCATACTGGGTTTTTGTGGGGTTTTTTTATTGTTTTCTTTAGTTTGGGTTTTTTTTTTTTAAATCCTGAACTGACTGAAATTATTTTATTATTTTTAAAAACCAAACATGGAGTCTGAGATCACAGACTTTCCTGAGAAAGAGGAAGAGAAAAGAATAAGAATTCTTTTAATAACTCCAGATATTTGTTGGTTAGCTTTTAGAAATCAAGACAGATTGCTGGACTTGGAGAAATTGTTTGTCAAATACAGCTAGGTAAAGGATCACGTGCACATTCAGTAGAGATTTGAACGACTGATTGCAGCAGATTTAGCTGTTAGATTATGCCAACACTTGCCACCTGACCCAAGTGTAACAAACTCCACACATCTGTCTCAGGACTGGGATCTACCATGAGGAATTGCCTAGTTTCAGGCAAAGTAGCAATGTAGGTAGAGACCATATCATGCTGTTACTTCAGCCATAATTCCTAACCAGCTTGTTACTATACTTGGAATTGAAACTCAGATCATTTCATGAAGGAGGAAATACTGGATTTCTCATAGTTACACTATCAGCCATAACAATTTCAAGATATACAGTATCTAGTGACTGTGTCACTGACTTATTGTTATTTAAAGGATTGAGTTTATAGCATTAAAAATACACAGAGCAATAAAATTGCTTTTGAGTTTGATTAAATACCTCAGCAGAATTGATGTTCATTCTCTTGAGAACTGGCACAAAGAGAGCAAGACTAGATGAAAGGAAACAAAGGACTTAATCAATGTTATTTCAGGATAGGAGCTAATTTCCTACAGGGACAAATCCCTTTCATATTATCTGTACATTCCCTTTGTGCAGAAACTTTTCATATCATTCACATAATCTTTTTAATCTGTGAGCACTCACTGTCATAAAGAACTAGAAATAAACAGCAATCTCTAAGATTTGAAGGTTCTTTCCTTTCTTGCTTGTTCTTTCTTTCTTTCTTTCTTTCTTTCTTTCTTTCTTTCTTTCTTTCTTTCTTTCTTTCTTTCTTTTTTCTTTCTTCTTTCTTTCTTTTCTTCTTCTTCTTTCTTTTTCTTTTTTCTTTTCTTTCTTCCTTCTCTTCTCTTCTCTTTCTTTCTTCTTTCTTCTTTCTTCTTCTCTTTCCTTTTCTTCTTCTCTTTTCTTTTTCCTTTCTTTCTTTCTTTTTCTTTTTTCTCTTTCTTTCTTTCAACACTTTGATTTTAGCATTTCTATAACAATTTTGTATAAGGAAATTATTGCATTTTGAAGAATGTTAAAATCATTTTAAGGACGTTTGTTCTAAGGAGATAAAAGAACCCCAAGAAAATCTTTCAAAATTTAACATTTGGGGAAAAAAAAAACAAAAAAAAACCAAAAAAAACCCAAACAAACAAAAAAAACTTCTAAACTCTGAAACATCATACCTTTTAAAATGGCTGGAATCGAGTAGAGAGGTTAAAAGGGAAGACATGTCTGGTTTTGCTTATGCTTAATCCTGAAAGATGTTTTGAACAGATGAGGAGGTGAAAAGAAGATGCAAAATTTAATTGTTCAACCAAAGAAATGTAGAATTTAGAAACAGTGAGTGGAACTCTCAGTTTTCTTACAATGTCTCTTCTGTTATCACTGGATGTAATCCTGCTGTAATCAAATGCGTAGAGTGATGTCATCTATGGGTTGTGGTTTCCCAGGTAGCTGTGCCCCAAAATGGCTGAAAGTACAGTTGTCCCTGCCATTTTGTAACTACATTTATAATGACACTTGCAAAAAATGAACTTTGGTACTGAGTGGGTATTGACTTTGAATGCAGCACACAAACTGCAGAGTGTGCAGCGCATCACACACAAGCGAAGCACGGAGTATCTCACACATGCTCCACTGGCTCTCAATTAAAAAGACTCAAACCCAATTCAGTGTGTCTGTTTTAATCTCCAAGGCTGAGGTACCAAGAACTTACTCCTTCTATTGTGAGCCATCTAGACAGATGGGAGACAGGGCACAACTGTGAATCAGAAATGGCTTAGTGTTGGAATACAGTGTGCAACTCCTTATCACAGAAAAACAGAGTCAGCCTCAGCCTGGAAATCTTTGGAGCAGAACACTCCTCCTCCTCCTCCTCCACTTGAACAAATTATGCCACAATAATGAACACTAGCTCCACAAGGGAAGGGACATAATGGAGAGTGAGAAGAAAAGCTACTAGAAAGGAATAACTGAATTGAATAAAAGCACAATATGGTTCCTTTCTGGCAGAGTCTGTGCAGTTCTTCATTTTGTTTTGGTGGTTTAATAATGTGGTAATGAAGGAAATCTTAAAGAAACTAAGTTTATCTGAACACCATAATTTATAGCCAGGATAAAAAATATCTCAGATAAGGACAGATGTTTTCTTATCTTCAAATGTAAGAAATGTTCAGAGCTTCACTGATTCTACCAAATTTTTGCACTGGAGATTATGAAATTTCATGTTCCTATTATCTAGAGAAATTACACAGGACAGGTTTATGATTACCCAAATAAATAAATTAAATTATCTTTCTGTGAATCTTAAGATATTATTGAAACAAAACAACAAACAATTGCAATGTGTTGAATATAATCATATATCTAAATTATACCTTGAATTATTGATGGACTATTGACCCACAAAGAGTATCTTAAATAACCCATTCCTAGCATCGACACAAGTTTTTACACCCTACCAATGCATTAATAGAAGGGTAGATGAAACTATAAATTCATTTTTTTTTTTATAAATTTATCTTTTGTTAAAATCCATCAGACCATTTTACCATGTACAAGTTTAAACCTAAAAGTTACTCAACATTAGTTTTGCCAAGGTAACTTGGTACACATAGGAGAGTTTATAGGCCATCCTCATTTTAAGGAAAATTGATTTTTGACAATCTATATAAATTAAGAAAAATAACTAGTTTTGGTTTTGACTACAAGAGCAATAAGATTAGTGATATGAACATAACACTAACCAACTGATGATTATGCTCCTCTGGTATAAAAACTAAAATGAATAAGAAAGGTACCCCTTTTTAGCTGTGTTTTGTTTTGCTATGCTACCAAGGAATTATTTTTTTTTTTTTTAATTTTATTGGCATGTAAATAAAACAGAATCAAAATATCTGCTTCATTAACATCTCCTGATCAGATCCTGATCCAAGCTTGCAGGGTTGCCAACAGGGAAAAACAAAAGAAAATCAACCATTTCCTAAGGTAAAAAAAAGCAAACCTTGTAATATTCTGGATTTATAACCTGCTTTTTGATTAATAAATTAACAAGATGACTCTGGAGTCAGTGAAGAATATAAATATTATCTCACTTTAAAGTACTGTGTCACTTGCAGGCACCGAAGAACTCTAATTAATATACAGCTCTGAAGATGTTTCTGAAGAATGTGCTTTCATATCTGCAAATCTCTCTACAGTTTTGCATACACATAAATACATGTGTATTATTGTGTGTAGCTTACTTAATATGTTTACCTGTTCTTGAAAACTTTTATTTATATACCTGATGTTATGCTAATTCAATATGTTAACACACTAGGAGAATCAATATTCTACATTCTAATGTGGATAGCAGTAGTGTATCTGTGTGAGTGGCCTTTTGGCCACTCCACAAGAGCCTCATCAGTTTTATCTCTCATATTCTCTGGTGGGCTTGAAGTGAAATGGGTGAGATTCAGGACAATTCAGTCAGAAGTTGCTGGGCTATTGATGTCCACAGTAATGACACAGTGTATTAGAGCATGAGCAAAGATTATGGGGATTGTCCGCCTTTTCGGGAAAACCACAATTTCTTGTGGCTAATATCAAAATAAAGTGAAACATGAAACTTCTACGACAATTTTCACCTTTTTGGTCTACCTGATGAAAAATGGACTAAAATATATTTCCAAATGGCTTACAGAAAGAAACTAGCCTTTCTAGCCTCTGTTAATTCAAGTCGTTTACTGCATGTGTGTCCAGCACTAAGCTATGCACTGGTGTTCTGGTCACTGGGGGAGGCAGACAAAGTGCACAGATTAAATATTCCTATACAAATAGCAAAACCCATTATCTTATATGCTGTGTTATTAGGCACAAGCCTAAATCCCTGTTTCTCCTCCAGCTGTAGATTTTCCTCTTGGATCTATTATCCATAGAGTCAGAAAAAGCATCCCTCATCTCAAAAAGCGTAAGACAGAAAAGCTGTAATATAACATAAATCTCTGTAAAATACTTTGCTCCTGTAAGTGCATGCACAAACACACACAGAGGGTTTGACCAAACTGTCTGTAATACATTGCTTCAGGACCAAACAGATGTCTGTATAACATCTCTTCTTTCCTGATCCTCAGGGCTGCCTGAGCACTACATAATTCCTTCTGAAGTTTAAGTTCCTTTCTTAGACTGAGGATCTCAGTAGCTGTTCTACTTTCCAATCAGAATCCATATAAACAGATAGAGATGGTGGTGATAGTATGGGAAAATACTCAATTGACTTCTTTCAGCAGTTTCAAGTCCTCTGCAGCACAGGGGATGCAATTTAACCCGGTGTTATCATAAAAACTGATTTAACCTGGGACCAATTCTGGCTTGTTCTGTAGCACAGAAATAGGAACTAATTATTCCTACTTTTTTATGAGTGTTAGTACAGGAAAGATAGCATTTATCTCAGTCTCCCAGATAACTGCAAAAAGTTGTCATTTCTCATTTTGAGAGTGAAGCAAATAATTGAAACAGATAAATTACAGTTTGAAACCAATAAATGACAATTGCACCAGGTGTAAAGAAAATAAACTCGTAAACAAATAATATACTGTGAGCTATCCAAGACATTTCCAAAGAAAGGTGTCTTGAAGATAAATTTCTTAAGTGACCTTCTATGATAATGTTCCATGCAATATAAATTAGAAGAAATCACTTGGATATAAAGAGGAATGGTGTGATATATTGAAACGGGAAAAAATAGTCATAAAGAAAGTAATTTTAAAAAATGTCTCTGCATGTTTTCTTACAAATAATGTAGAAAGCTTGCATTTTGAAGACAAATAACGACTTACACTCTAAGTCACTGTTTTCAGAGCTATGACCTCTGTCAAACTCTACATTTTAAATTAAGAAATTGATTTTTATTTGGAAATGAACAGTGTTCATTCACCTGGATTTAAGCAATATGACAAAATCAGAAAACTCAGAAGGTTCTCCTGGGTTTTAAAGTAAATAGTCTGTTTTATAGCTTTTGAGGCCATCCACAGAAACTTTTTCCCATAACTGCCATAATTTAGCATATATTTATATAATATTGGAGTGGGAGTGTTTTCCAAGTTATTCACTACTATACTAATTGGTCTGGCTTTCATTGCATTTCCCTGATATATTTTTAGAAGTTTACAACTTGGCAGCAGAATTGAACAAAAAGGAAGGGCTTCAGAATCCTGGATTGCAGAAATGTAATTCAAATAACCAGATATTTGTTGCTGACTGCTGAAATCAAGCAAATTTGAATGCCATATCCAAATATAGACAGGTTGGATCCCACCTAAGCTATTATTCTGATAAGGAGTGTGGACGGAAAATAATTATTTTACAAAAGTCTTTATTTATTTTTTTTGTTCTTGGCTTCTCTACTAGGAAGAGGCAGATTTTATGTTAGGATTGCAAATATCGTATCAGAGACCTTTAAAAGAAGGTCCATTCCTGTGCATCTGCATAATTACTGCTCCAGGCACAGAAAAATGAATAATCCCAAATGCTCCATACAATTCCAAATCAGAGACAAGAATTCAATCTTATTTATAGAATAAATAACAGGTGGCATCAGGGTTGGAAGCTAATAAAACAGAAAAGTTCAACAAAAAATGTGCAATTCTTTTTGTTTGTATCAAATTAGTTGGCTAGCTACCTTCAGCTATCTCCCTTAAAATTTTATAAGATACAAAGACAAGGCAGTCTCTGCTTTGATGTTGCTAGTCCAGATCAGTTTTTTGCTCTCCACATAGATTTTTTTCTAGTGAGCAAAAATTGCCTCTGTCTCCAAAATCATTCTGCAGCATGACGTGTGTTTCAAGCTAAAACCAACTTTCCCCAAAGGACACCAATCTAGTTTGAAGATGGAGAAAGGTACAGGTTACAACACCAGAGGTTAGTACTGCTGACACTTTGGCTATTTCTCTGCATGGACAGGTAAGAACCTATGAAAGCAGCTGCTGGATGCCATTTTCATGCAAATATCCCCAGCGGTAACACGTTGTGCAGCAAATCCTTGGCCAATGTATAAATCCCCCTGCTCTTCTATCATGCTGACATCTGAAGCACCCAGCAGAGAAAAAAAGAATGTGGCTTGTAAACAAATTACTTATTCACTTATTATTTGGAGAAAAAGAAAAGAGAAGAGAGAAATATTGGGTAATATTTTGGGGCCATCTGTGACTCTCGTGCAAGACTTGGCTGATGCTGAGTGAGATATGGAGCAAGAGCTCACTTATTCCCCTACAGTTACTTGCCTCATGCTGGTTTTACTTTTCTTTAAATACAATATTGAGGCAGGAAGGCAACAGGGTATTGAATACAACTTGAATCCTCGCTTGCCAAGGGTGTAGTGATACCTTCTCCTTGGGAGCAGCCCCTTCTAAGGGAATGATGAGCCATAATGACTGGCGCTCTGGTTGGAAGGTGTTTCATGGTGCTCTCCTATCCAGGGATGGCAGTGGTAGCTCAGAGGTTAGTTGGGGCCGTTTAAACTTCATCAGACTGGGTGCAGGTGGAGGGTTAGCACTGCATCAGCCTGAACACATAAAAATACCCCTCATAAGCCTGAGCAGATTGCCTGTACAGAAACAGGCCATGGGTAGGCAGAAGCACCTTCAATCAACCCTTTTTGTTCAGGGCCTTCATTTAGTTTCCAACATGCACATCCAAATGCTGTTCTTTCACACATCTCTGCTCTTAAATTGTTGATTTTTTCAGGCTGAGACATATTATTTCAGAACTGTGTCAGCCCTTGTGTGCTGTCCATAAGGTGGCTTTGAAACATATGTGTGCACTTAATCTCCCAAACAGAAAACGATTCTTTACAAACTGTCTCAAACTGTCTATGAGAGCAGTGCAAGCATTTTAAGTACTACTAATGCTCCCATGGACATGGGCCAAGCCACATGAACAAATTCATTGCTTTGTGCATTGTGCAAAAGGACCATTTTACATCAGTGAAAGATATATCTCAAAAGATTAAATCATGCAAACATTGATTTTTGGATGGGAGAATCCTCCTGTCTTGGCCTCGCATGTGACGGCTCCACTTTTGTGAAAAATTCAAAAACATTATGAAACAACACTCAGTATGAGATATTTGCTGACACTTAGGCAGAAAGAACTCTGTCCTTGTAGTCAAAGAAGCTTACTAACTTCAAACACCCATTTATCATGCCATTAACTTCGTACCCAATTTCATACAGAGCAAAGCAGCCTTTTAAGGGGAACTCACTGCTGAATTAAAGCTCAAATGGTTGTCCATTGTTCCTTTGCCACAGTACACAGGTTCCTGGTGACATTCAGCTAATGAATTTTCTTGATGATTAACTACCCGTTCTATGGGATCATTGTAATAGAAACATATGAGCTCCTGTTACAAATGAGGTGGATGTGTCATTACTACAAGTGAGATGGACTTGATTTTTTTTCCTCTTCCTTGTCCTCCTTTTCCTTTCACAGAGTCTGAGAAAAACTTGGGAAAATATCATCAAAGTTCAACATGCTGAAAAACAAATGCTGCTCTATTGAGTAATAAAATGTATTTAGGTGCAGCTTTTTCATTAACTGTTGAATTAGAAGAAAAGTAAAATGCAGACGGGGTTATAAAGTACCTCCTATTTGGAATGTTTTATATTTATGTTCATTATAATTGTAATTATACAGAGCATGATCCAGAAGTGAGTGAAGAAAAAAAAAAAACAAAACACATAGACACTATAGATGTATTTCTCTGAGAACAGACCTTATAATTAACTGTAGATATTCTCTTTCTTTTCTGTTGCCCATTTTCATTGCAGTTCACATTCTGAAAGTGCTCTGCTGTTGCTTAAACTGCACTGACATCTTGTGGCATTGAAAGAGAAGAATCCTAAAAATAAAATTTTAAATCTTCATAAAATATGAGTTACATTGTTTACCTTCAAGTGCCGCTGTGTTTAACTCATAAGTTGGTAAGCTTTTACTTGCCTGCAATCAACTGCAGTCAATCTGCCAAAATCTACCTAAAATTTTGAGATGTCATAACAGAATTATAGAACAGTTTGGTTTGGAAGTTCATATAAACCCATTTTTTTCCTGTAAAACTGAATGGGTGTGAAGTCCGTTGACTAAAAATCCCATATCTGTGAGCATATATACTCAGACCTTCTCTGAGACACATGCACCAAGAGACAAACCATTAATCTCTGAGCTGGTGTTTTATCACCTTGGCAACAGCAAAGTGTTGAGAAAAACTTCAGATCTTTTTATCCCTGAGAATGAAGACAAGATACAGGCAATCATCAGCTGAATAAAAATCTCCTAGTGGAAGTCCATGTATAGTACAGAGAATTCAGAAGGGAATTAAGCTCCAGTTAATTCCACAGGAATATTTTTTTTATCTTATCATAAGGTGAGAAAATAATTTGTGATGCTCCATTGGAGGCAAAGTAAAAAGCAAACTACTGCTATGTATAAAGAAGGTTTCATGGGAAGGTAGCCATAGTCTTTTTTTGTGTGTCATTGTACAATTCCCCCATTGAATGCTCCTAAATCCTGTGAGTATTTTCAGTGGTTTTATGATCATATCAAAGGAAACTACATGTCCCTAGAAAACACAAAAAATAGGTGCACACTTAAACTCTTAACATGAAGCAGTCACCATCACACTTCTGTTTATATTATTCGTTGCTGCTGCAGTATCTGAAAATGCCTTGTAATATTGCATTACATGCACAAGACGCTGTAGAGACAGAGAAATATTATTATACTCATTTTACAAATTGAAAATTAGATCAGAAGGAGATGGAGTTCCTTTTCCAACTGGAAAGGAAAAGCAGGGAAAGTGAAATGAGGAATTTATGTGAAAACATTTGAAGTGAAGCAGCCAGTCTCTGAATTAGATGGCACATTGTTGTCCAATTCATTTGTTTTGTCCCATTGTTTCTTCATGTGAAGTGTCTAGTATCGGTAATCTGAGAATCACAGAACCATAGAAACGTTTGGATTGGAAGGAATTATAAATCTAAGCCAGTCCCAACTCCACTGACATGGACAAGGATTCCTTCCACTAGGTTGCTCAAAGAACTGTCCAACCTGGCCTTAAACACTTCTGGGAATGAGGAGGTGTTCAAGTACCATATTCTGTGGTGTTTGCACAGATGCTGAAAAGTGGAAGGAATTCCTGCTGGGAGACTGAGGAAAAAAAAAAAAAGGAATACAGACAGATCAAAATTTTAAAAATATTCTAATTTCTGAAACCATTTGGCTTTGGGAAAAGATATTTTCTTCAACACATTTTATGACTTTTACTTACAGTTCTGCTTGCATCAACTCTATTTGGACTTTCGTGTGAGGTACCTCTGAGTGTTTCACAAAACTTGCTTGCAGAAAGGCAATAAAAATGGCTAATAGATTTTATCAAACAGGCAACTGAAATTTTCCCAGTCACATCCATGAAGTCAAATATTGATTATTTGCGCACAGGCTGTACAATATACCTATAATGCCATTGAAAGTAAGTCTAGAGTAGTCAAGTAAATTTCTTGGTTTTTCTTATGCTCGGTTTTTAGGCTTAATTCTTGGGTTTGCTTCCATAGTGCAAGCAGAGCTGGCAGCAAAAAAATGCCTGAGGGACACCCGGATGGAACCTGTGGTACTACATGCAGCATGAGTAAAATACAGCTCACCCAAGCAGTTGATCAAATCTATCTATTCTTGCATAGAGTATGGCCTAATTGTAATATGTCTTATAAAATAAGACCTTGTTTTAAATAAAAATCGTCTGGGCTACTCAGGTTTCCTTTCCCAAGAACTAAATAAGCATAATTTTACAAAGATCCTGGTCAATGTTGCCATAATTAAACAGCCAATGAATAATCTTTGTATATTAGTGCGTTGATTTCCAGAAATCTGACACTCCAAGAACTTTTTCACAAGTGTTTATTATATTACTTCTTTGTTTCTCCTCTAATATTTTCATTCCTTTCTGCCAGTAAATGCTGTGTATTTTGTTCTACATTTTCTTGCTTCCCATGTCTTCTGCTTAAAAACCTAATCATTAGGAACAATGAGATAAGGCTGCACTATACATTCTGCTTTAACAGATATAACTATGGAAAAATATAAATTTAAGTCATTATAGGAAAAACTACTACATACTGAAGAACTTTGACCACTCCTATATGACCTTAACAAATGCAAAGTCCTGCATGTGGGAGAGTTGAAAACCTTTCATTCACAAATAACAGCTTTTGAAAATTGACTTTGTAACAATTCTACAGAAAAGTCTTGGGACATGAGCCAGCAAAGAGCAGCAGCATCCTGGGTTTCAAGAGCAGGACATCCAGAAGATCCAGGGAAGGAATTCTTCCCCTATAATTCATATTTGGGTCACTGAATCCACTTTTTGGCTCTGGTTAATTTCTTCACTAATGACATATTTTCATACATAACACATTACAACATCTATCCCCAAAGAATTATAAAAATCAGAGAAAATTCATTAATTTTGGACCTCACCTATCACTTTTTTGCAGAAATACTGATATAACCAGGCTATAAAAGTAGGGCTGGTAAACTAACTACAAAGATATTCATGCAGAAGAATTTTCAAGGGACAGTGATTTATTTAGAGATTTCTAACTGAAAAAATCCTTTTTGCAAGAAAACACACCAAATACCCAGGAGGAAGCTTCATTTTGCATTGCAAAGCTGCCCTAACCAGTGTACTTGAGTTCGTACCAGGTCTTGGAAGCCTTCATTCTTCAACGTGTTTGATGTGGGCTCTTGGGAAAAAATGAAAATCTGTGTTGAGGGGAAGCCTCATCTATTTTAGACTTCTACCAGGATCTGAAATCAGTAGGATATCTTTTAGTCCTTCTTTTTTTCATGCTGAGTAAACATTTTAATATATTTCTGAGTTTCACTACAAATACTTTTCAAGTGTACTTATTTCCCATCACATCAGGTAATTTTTTGAGGTACCACTTCTCTGCATGGACTGACTTCGTTTTTGTGCTAATTCAGCATCAACCTGTATTTGCACCACTGCTGCTCACAGCAAGTCAGCTCCTCAGAGTCACTTAAAGCACCTTCATTTCAGTATGTCTGAGAATCCACCGTAATAGGACGTTCCATTTCCAAGGAAGAGATGAAATAAGGTTTTCGAATACAAAATATGACACGATGTGCTAGTTGACATGCACCTTTGCTCTATTTTAACAACCCTAGGGGCATGAGTGTTTCTGCTTACTATTACTAAAGAGCTCTAAGTGCTGCTATAAGGACTTAAAGAAATGTAAATAAAGTCTACGTAAGGACATGACAAACTAAAAGGACATACATTAATGTTCAGAATTTACTCTGGTTAATACAATATGGCATTTCAGGATTACGGGTAAAATAGCAGGAGAAACTAATTTGTTTATATGAATTTTTTTTTGGGGGAATACAAATATGAGCGATTTCTAGAGGTATAGTTTTAATATTTTTCACACTTTTCCCCTCAACATTGATTTTATTTTCATTCCCCTCAGTCAAAAACTGATTTACTTTAGAATGAAGGCCACAGACACTGGAATTTGTGTTTTAGTGACTGCCTCAAAACAAAGATTGTGATATTCTGAGGAAACATTTTAAACAGTTATAGCAATGTAACCATGGAGAGACTAATTAGAAAAAAACTTTTCCAAAAGTTTTCATTTTACTATTTTACTACAGCTTGGTGACTACTCCCAGTTGTTCTATGTAAGTCTCCTTCAGCACATTTGAATAAAAAATTCAAGGGTTTTATGACTGAGACAATTTATTCCAACAACAAAAATAAAATTTAAGAAGATAGTGATTCAAAAGTAAAAAGGGGTTACAAGAAAAAAATATGCAAAAAAATATAGCTGTTTAAGGTAGTGATTCTCAAGATTTGTCTTATCACAATGGACACATCACGTCTATCAGATGCAAAGACAACTTCTTAGAAGTTGGATGAAATTTGGTTTAAATAGACTGGTTTTGCAGGCATGCATGTTTCTCGTCTCTTGTGATGTCTTAGGGACAGAAGTGTAATTTCATCTTCTTGTTTGTATATAAAAAAAAAAATTCCCTTTAACAGTCATGCTTCAGTTTAAATTGTTCTATATTAAAAAATACTTTTAAGCAGCACTCAAAAACCCCAAAACCTTTACAGAGACTAAACTGAATCATTTTTTTGTTTATATCACTTATATTTTGCAAATATAAACTGCAGTGGATAGGGAAGTTGTTTTGAGACTGGCAGATAGTTCAGAAACTTTTGGTTGCTGAGGATTTTGGAGTGGTTTGTTTATTTGTTTGTGTTTTGTTTTGGGGTTTTCAGGGGGATTTTTTTGTTTGGTTGGTTTGGGTGTTTTGGTGGATTTTGTTTATTGGTAGGGATTTTTCTGAGATATTAGAACAGTTTCTCAAAATATTAGTCTGCAAGAGTCAGCCATGCAGTTTCACACAGGTAATAGGAATAGGCACCAGCGAAGCAAGAATCCAATTTGTAAAAGCATTCACTTCATCACACCACCCTAGAAAGATGCTCTATGTAGTAACTACATGAACCATTCATAATAAATGACCCCAAGGGAAAAGTGATTAATCATATTTTAGTTGTTAGTTTAGCAAGGTAAAACACATTTCAGTGGAAGACGATTGCCTTACTGATACGTATTTAGAGGCACAAATTCAGAGGCCAAATAAATGGGCATAAAATCTAAAGGTATGCCATTAATTTCAAGAAACTTCTTTGCTAAATGAAGGGCAGGGAGGCTCCTTTTTAAAACGCAGTAAAACATTGGAAAAGAGTGATCTCTTCTGGCACATACATGGACTGTTCATATGGTTGATATATGAACAAGTGTAGGATCACATTAAATAGATGGCATACAAACCACTTCTTTTTTTGCTCTGCTTCCCATAGGAGAAAACAATTGACACACAGGATGTGCCACGAGAGACATATTGTCACAGTTTGCTCTGCATTTAGCTGAAATATTGCACACTACTGTTTTCTTGAAATGGGATGCTCTAACACAGTCTCAATCTCAAAGATCTCCCCATCAAAGTTTCTTAGTTTTCTGTTTGTCTCTATCTTCTTACAGAAATACAGTGGTCAAAGCCAACTCCAATTTCAGCAGATGCTGCAAAGAGCATAAATCTTTCCCAGCAGCCTTTTGCAGTGGTTCATCCCCACTCATCTTGTGCAATGGAAGCACAACATGTAGCACAAATCTACTTGTGTATTTCATTTTAAGTAATTAGTGAGACATGTCATATCTGTCTGCAAGCAGGACTGCTGGAACTGTTTAGAATGAGATCTGATCACCATGACAGTCAACATGTTCTATCAGCTTCACTGGAGGCTGGACTTCCACCTTGTATTACTGGCAATATCTTATAACTTGTTTTTTATAGAGAGGAAGTGGTTAAGAGGGAAGGGTATTGATTTTGTTTCTAATCTAGCCTAAGCACAATGAATGACTAAGTAATACTCATAGGCACAAATACTCCATTATATTTTAACGTTTTATAGCAAATGGGTTTAATCTTCTAATGAGATGAGTCCCTGAAAAAAATTTCCATGAACTTCTAAGAGAAATCACATGCTGATTTTCACTTGCAAGGGGTATAGAACAGCATTAAAGATGCTTGACTGAAACAGATAACATGCACTCAATTATCAGAGCCCGTTAACTTATAGACATTCAAAATTTTACCACTAACATCTCTTAGCAATGTAAAATTGCTCCTCCAGTTTATTTAAAAAATGAACAGTTTATACTGTTTTATGAAAACAAAAGTATCCTCCTGGCCTTTGTTTCCTTACAATTGATCATTTCTGTATGTGAGGCCCTGCCCTCTAATCCTCTGTACTGAGATACAGTATTTCACTATTGTCTATTGAATACTCCCTTTACATTCCCAACTCATTGGAACGCAATTTTTTTATTCATAGCTTATGCTTGTCTTGTTACATTATAGCACTATTGTTATTAATAATCACTTCGTCATGTAACAGTAATATGTGATTAAATCAGTCCTCTGATACCAGTCTGGAGTTGTTGCTTGCTAAAGTGCTGCCTTTTACCTCTGATAAAAATCTTGCACTAAATTTGCTTCCAGTAAGATCCTTTAAATCATTAATTTGACTGAGGAGTGATGCAAATGACCAATGAAGAGATTTTCCTGGTTTAATCCCAGTAATGAATCCTTTATCTGTAAGTAGGCAGCATTTTTATTTTCAATATGTGTCTGTTTAAAGCATTATAAATACACAGGATGAGAACTGACTAGGTTTAGGGTTTTTTCCCCCCTTCTGCATTAAAGTACCTTTGAATGCACACGGATAATTTTTTTTTTAATTTTTAACTTCATGATTTCAGTGAAAGGGACAGATTGGTTTTTCACAGACATTAGCAAGGGGACTTTGAGATACTAACTCCATGACCTTAGTCAAATTAATTGTCACTCTAGTAAGTGATGGGGCTTTGTGTCCCCAACTGAAAATGAAGACAGAAATGGGCAATCCACTCCTCCCTTCCCAAATTTTGTCTGATTTTCCTGTTTAGACAAAGAGGTCTTTGTCACTAGGAGGTCATTATTACATCTAGGTATTTTAGGCCTCTTATCTCTAATGGGATCCTTACTGATTGTCTAGATATAGATATATGGTATTAAGAATACAAAATCATAGAGAAAATGCTTCATCACTTAAAATGTAGCATGTGAGAGTGAAATTGATATAGCTTTATTCTACCTGTCTAGTGTCTGTACAAAATCTTGATTAAAACCAGGTAATACAAATTGTAGTCAGATACTTTTCATAGCATCCTAGCAAAGTCATCATAACTAAAGAATAAATTTAAATAATTGTACAAATTATACATATTGAAAGTTAATGGAAATAGGCTAAAGAACATCAAAGCATCCATTTAAAAACCAAGCTCAAACTTTTTGTCTTTTCTTTCAAGCTTAGTAGCTTATTCAACTCACTGAAGAGAAGGTTGAAGGGTGATTTGGTCATTGTGTTGAAATACATTAATAATAACAATAATACCTATCTGGGGGAAATTCTGCTTGAAAAATGTATAAGAAAAACACTCTTGAAAGTGGAACTTGGAAAATTAAAATTTGAGCTATTTTACCTTTGTAAAATAGTTTTCGGGAGTGAGAGAATTAAAATATTATTTAACCAAGTTAACTTGAAACAGAAGCCTTGCTATCCCTTTGAGAAGAGATAAGGAAGATCTCACTCGTAGATATCAGAAAAAAAAAAAAAAATAGGGTTCTAAAGCATTGGAACAAATTGCCCAGAGAAGCAGCAGCAATTCCATTCCTGGAATTGTTCAAAAAAAGTGTGGCTACGGAGGACATGGTTTAATGGTGAACATGTTGGTGGTACCAGTTTGATGGTTGGACACAATTATCTTAAAGATCTTTTCCAACCTTAATCATTTTATGATTGTACTTTAAAAAAAGTAAAAATAATCAAAGGCAAATGTTGCACCCAGACTCAAGAGAGGTTGAAAAGACAATGAAGGAACTACAGGCTGGTCAGCCTCACCCCAGTCCCTGGAAAAGCCATGGAGGTCAGTCCTGGAACACATTTCTGTGTACATGAAGGAGGAGGTGATCAGGAGCAGTCAGCATAGATTTGTGAAGGATAACTAAGAGTTGATCTAACGACTGCCTTTTATGACAAAAACGTTTGGATCTATGGATAAGGAGAGAGAGAACTCCCTGTCCTCAAAATTGTCTTCAGCATGGTTTTTGGACCTGTCTCCCTCCTCAGGGACTTTCAAAATTCTCTCTAAGCAGCCTATGTAATTCAGGTTTGAACGTAAAGTAGTCAAGTGGTTACCTCTATCTGGAGTTCCTAAAAATGGATTAGAGTATAGTATGTATTTCTATGGCTACTAGTAAATTTTCTACAGTTTATAAGGGATTTTATGTCCCTAGATGGCAAGCAGTGCTCATTCCGGACTTTGTAATTATAGCTCCTTTTGTGTATGGCTACCAATGGACCAGGATTTCTGGGTTACTTTTATAGCATGGACGTTATTCAGAGCTCTCTTCTAAATCAAAGGTCACATGGTGGAGAAAGACCACAGTGGAAGACTTAAAAAAGCAACCAGGAAAAAAACCCTCTTTCCTAGATTTATTTTCGTATTAGAAGTGTAACACTAGACACCAAGCAATTTTAAACACAGATAAAATATAACTCTTACTGTGAAAATGTTCTCATGGCTCTTTCAAACAGACATGAAAGAAGTTATGGACAGAATGTTGTGAAAAAAACATACAAACTTTATAATCAAAATGGCTTGTGGGTCTATCATTTCAATGTAGCTTTGTTCTTTCATAACACAGGATAATCAAAGCATATTAGGATTTGTCGTCACAAACACTGTATGAGCTGCACCACAATTACCTTGTTACTGGAACATCTCAAGGCTTGTTTCTGCCTTAGGCAGCATCCCTCGTGCTGTGTCACTGTGCCTTATCATAAATTATACTCATTAACAGTGTGTGAATAATCGTGACTTGCAGATGATTTCAAATTCTATTTAAAACTTTATTGTGTGGAAGCCTACCTCCTGTTGGATATTCAAAATCCATCCATAATAAATTGTTTACTTTTCAGTTTGTGGTTGCTCCTAATCCTGTTGCCTGTTTTACAAATCTTTCCCCAATGTATTAGAGGCATAAGTCATGAAGATTCCTGGTTGTACAACTGAAACAGCATGAAAGGCTGCAGCATCTGAGACTAGGACTCAGGGGTTTTGAGCATCTTCTGCTCTCTATCCTATTAATATCAGGCAAGTAATATTGTCTTTGAGTTCCCACTGGCTGTCTCCTCTGGAGAACTTATTACTTAATGAGATACTAAGACCCTACATTCAAATAGGATTTCTGTAATACAATATTCTCTACTCCCAATTTACGGTTTCCTAAGCAATCTGCTGAGGGGGAAAAAAAAGAAAAAGATAAACTTCCATACAAAAACAACTCATCACAAGAAAACACCCCAAGGGCCAACCACGATTTTGAAGTATATGTTTTTTGCAAAAGGGTTGTCTTATCTTGGCAATTTGCATATATTGATAACTTCAGAAGAGATTAGACAAAAACTGTGTAGTTTTCCTGGACCTCAGTGTGCATGTAGAGTTCTGAATACAGAACTGCAGCTTGAATTTTAATGTTCTCTGAATTGTCTTCTCAGCATGTTAAATTCCCATTTCAAATTAGACATATGTAGCAAACAGAAGAGTTTACTTACTTGTTTCATAGAATGTCTCTGGACTAGATCCTAAACTCATAAATATTATTCATACTTACAATTTAAGTTTTTACAGAAGAGAAAAGCATTTTTAAAACACACTAGGAACTTAACTTTTTTTAAAATGACAACGGATTCTGGACAAATATCAATCACCCAGACTGATATTCAGCCAGAGAACTTTTCTGATGTCATACTGTTTAGAAAGACCAGAGTCGACTTTCAAAATCTCCATCTTTCAAGTTAGCTAGAGAGAAGCAGAGATTTCATGATTTAGATTTAAGGAGCATTTACCTCGAATATCATACTCATCTACCCTGTCAAAGTAAGCTGCAAGGGACATGTCTTGGGCCCTTATGATGACTTCAGCCTTAGAAAGCTGGCACAGAGACACTACCTCAAAGAGTTCTACTGCAAAAATGATTACAAAATTCATAGTAGATCATCATATTATCCAAATGCAGTTTGCATCTGCACATCAACTATCCTTGCTTCTTTGAAATTAGTGCAGTAAGTGCACCAGATGAAGCTGGTATTTTCTCTTTAATAAAATATGTTATTCCATTTTGCACTGTAAACATTACTTCATGTATATTGATCAGTAGACTGGTTTGCTGCTGCCTTTCATGGGTAAGGCTCAGCATTCATCAGCCACACTTTTTAGGTCAGACACTCCTAACAACTACTCTTTTTCCACTAATGTTTGTAGATGTAATAAAGGAGAAGTAGGAGATAAAATCTATTTCCACCACTACTGCATTTACAAATGCCCAAACAGCATTGGGCTAGTCTCTTCTGAGTTGCTTACTGACTTATTATCTTTTCATTCCTGAATCCACTATGTAGGGTTGACAACTTTATAAAGTCATCTAGAGAATCAGAAAATTGTATGTTGTAGTATTGACTTGATAATTCTTCAATGTTACTTTTTATTTAGCCAGTTAAAATAATGTATGATTATCATTCCTCATCTAGTTTCATGACCTATAACTCCTGTTCACACATTCTTGCAGATGCATCAGAAAACCACCACATTCCATTTATAAATAAATATCATATATGTTTATATACATACATGTATATCTTATTTTAAGAGATGGTATATTCTTCTGGAAAAAGCATTTCAAAGCTGCTTGTGATAACTATTTTGATATCTACATTATAGAGAGCAGTATTCACTGTATCTCTAAAGAAAGTAGAATCAGGTTCTACCTAAAGATGGAAGAGGAAAGGCAAATATCAACAAGGTGAACCACAGAAATTTCAATTAACTATGAAGAAAAAAATAATTAGAGTGATGAAACACTGGAAAATGTTGCCCAGATTGGTTGTAATCTCTCCATCCCCAAAGATAAGCAAAACTCACCTAAACAAAATACTGAGCAACCAAACTTGTCCTTGGAGATAGTCTGAGCTACATACAGATTTGGAACAGATGATCTCCAGAAGTTTCTGCCCACCTGAATTTTTTTTAATTGGGTGCCTGAGTTCCTGTTTACTCACTTGGGAATCATCTACACTAAAATGTTATTATTTTCAGTAGCTAGCAATGAAACTGCTCAAGGCTGTCACTGAAGGGACAAAAACTGAACAAAAGATTGACAAATGTTAATGAGATATAGAGATGTAGAATGTACTTTAGCAGATAAAATAATTTAAAACCAGACAGAACACTGCACTTGAATGGTCCAAAGTTAATATAGGAAACCTAGAACTCATCATGGTCACAAAAGTAGTTCCCTCTGTTTCTGAAAAAGATCACAGAAGGCTATTAATTCCTAAGTCTCCTAGTAAAAACAGCAGAAAACTTGAGTGTTTTCTTGATATGCAAATATTTTATGCTGAAATTCTATCAGTGATGTTCCCAAAAATTTCTTATTTTTCTTTTTATCATATTACATATGGTGAATTACTGTAGTATGATATCAAAAAGTGCTTTTCAGTTGTCATCTGAAGAAAACATTCACTGACCCTTTGCACAAAATGAGGATATAAATATAATTCTTGAAAGTCAATCCACTTAAGACAATACAGAAGTTTCTGTTCCAACATGAACTTAAATGCCTTAAAAAAGGTGTACAAAGCTAATAATTTTCAAATAGAAACTGAGAAACAGAAAGTATTTATGAATTTACTGACTTGCTTAAAACCAGCAGATTACCAAGTCAGGTTTAGGAGCAGTACTAGTTGAAGTAATCAGAATCATTCTATTTCTCTAAATGCCAGTGAGGAGGGAGAGACAATCCAGTGTCATTCATGTCAGAGGTAGAATGAATTGTCCCCTAGAGATGTTTTTTAACTTGGCTAAGCTAAGTAGCTAAAACTAGCTAAGAAAAGAGCTTACCCCTCACTTTAGATTTCCATGTTAGTTGAAATGAATCCAGGCTTATCATATGGTAAGAAGCCTTTTTCAGCTTCAAGAACTGACATCAACAGTAGCATAAAGCAACTCTACAAATATTAATGGAATAAAATCTGGAATGGTTACCTAGTACACCAAAATTATTGGCAGAGCCCTACAATATTTTTTTATCAAAATTATGCCATTAAAACTATTTGAGCAGAGCTATAACAAAAATGTTTGACACACCTAGGGCTAGATTCAGTGTCAAAGGTTTGACGTTGGCACAAGGCCAGTGCCCCCATGCAGATATACTGTCCCTGGTGTTTGTTGTGAGATGTGACCAAAAACAGAGCAAAACAGTTTCTAATTTAGAAAGCAAAAGAAAAGAACTTTATTACTTATAATATGTAAAGAAGACACATACAGAAGAAAATGAAAACTTTAAAAAACACTCTTCCTCCCCCCCCTTAGTTCTCAACACAATAAAACAAACTAAAAAATTCCCAATCAAGTTACCACCTTTTAGAGAATTAATCTTTAGTCCATTACCACCTTTTTGATAATCAGTACTCAGTCCATCAAGGAGAGATAGGAGTCCTTCTTTCACCACATCGTGGCCTCTTCTTCCATGTCCAGTGCTCTCACCACTGTGCATGGACCAGAGCTGCTTCTAGGGTTTCTCTTTTTTAAAGATACTTTGGCTAGTTCCAAGAAACGACAGCTTCTCAAATTTTGGGACACCAGTCCCCCCAATATTACCCCCTGGGGCCGAGGGGCCTTGAGAACAGAGCTCTTCCTCTCATCTCTGTTCACACTACTGTCCACTCTTGGCTCCAAGCCAATGCCTCTCCCCAGATGCCGTTTCTGTGTCACAGAAAAGAAATGAGTCCATCCATGGCTACAAGAATCGTCCAGCCAAAGGCCACTCCATCATCTCTTCCCACCTAGGATTCTTTTCAGCATTCTCTGACAATCTTCCACTTGCACGAACTTTCATCATCTTTGCTTAGTTCTCTCTATCTTTTTTCTTCAAATTCAGGAGGATTAGCATTTATAAAGTTTCCATCATCTACGAAAAGGGTTAAAATCTTGGGCTTTGTTTCCTCAGAACTCTCACGTATCTTTGCTGTTGGGCACTCTTCTCGCGCCACCCCCCCCCATACTCCTTCGGCCGTGCTGCCCAGCTGCTGATATCAAATTTCAAGGTGACACAGATCACAGACACAGTCTCTCAGTCTCTCTCTCTCTCCGGGGGGGGGGGGGGGGGTGGGGAAAGAAGGCTGCCTGATGCCTCTCAAGGTTCTTGTACTCTCTCCACCCTTCCATCTTGCAGGATTTTAAATCTTCCCCCCCTCTGTGCCCAAGGCTCCAGCCTACCTCACCCAGGCTGCATGGCTTCCCCTCCCCCGCCCAGCCAGCCGCTGGGCAGGGGAGATCCCTCCGTCCTCAGGGACCAGAACCAAGAGAGAGCTTTCCGGGGAGCCCTCTGCTTTTAACCCCTTGTGTTCTCAGAGGCGGATCCTTGTTCTCAGTGGCCACACCAGGTGCCAGTCTTTAAACCTGAGCACTCATTGGTTTGACCACTGAAGTTCAAAAAACTCATTTTTTTCAAACTACCACATTCAGGCTCTGACCCTTTATCTAAATCCATACATATGGGTACATCTCCATCAGTTAAACAGTGGATCAATGGCTGCTTGTCACCACTGAGGCCAAACTGCACAGCACACTTCTCCATGCAGCTGAAGTATTTTCTGTGGTAAAATATAATTCAACCATGCTTCCAGATTAGAGTAGCCTGTGGTTTATGATAATCTTCAGACCAGGGTGGATGTCTGTTGGAAGCACACAATTCATGACAAAGTATATGACACAGTCTTGGTCCTTTCCAGTTTTGTTACACAAATGGATCATAAAATCGAGTTTAGCAAACAGAGGTTGTAGAACAGGGATGATGCTTTGCCACAGATTTCTCTGAATTATGCTGAATGAAAACAATATTAGGGGAGATGCTCTGTGGCATTTAGTTTTGGACACCTTCCTAATCAGATCCTAAAAGTTGCTCAACAATATTAAGCTGCAAAGTGACATAAAAGTCACTTTTTTCAAAGGAACTTTCTTATTCTGGCAATATTTTCTGTTCCTTCCTAAAATCTTTTGTAAATTGTTTTCCAGTTTCCTTGTTTCCTCATATATAGGTACCACAGCTGCACTAGGACCCAGTACCTGCCTATAAAGTAGAGGTGAAGACAGTGTAGTCTGGAGAGGCAGAGAACAAGCCAATAACACTATATTATTCACTGCTTGATTTGATTTCTGGTCAGTGGTGTGATTTCTTCAAAATGAACTGTGACATTTCCTACAGCTGCCTCCTCAACATAGAAAATAGCATTCTGCTCACCTGGGACTGCCACAAGGGAAAATGCTTGCCAGCTTCAGGTCGGTACATAGTGTAAGGCAAAAATTCTATTCAACTCTGTGATACAGCTCAATCATAATGATTGCTTTTAGACAAACAGAAAGACATCACATAAAAATACATGGGGAGGACACTTCTTAACATTTAATATTTTCATATAAACATAATCTTTCCTCAAGATGAGTTTAAGATTGCAATCTTCTTTTGTAGAGTTGCAAAACTTAATGGAAAAAATGATAAAATGAACATCTTCCTTATGGCATTTCTGTGTGCATTAGTAGTTAGTAGTAGTGTGCATCTGTGTTACCTTCTTTTTCACCTTATGTTTTTTGTAACATGTATATAATTTTATTCCATTGATTTGGTTGATTTGTAAAATTATTATTTTACTACTAAAAGTGCTCTAAAATGGTCAATAAAACAATAAAAGTTTAAAATAAAAATGCTCCCAAATTTGTGGCAATTTCCTAGAACAAGATCCAAGAGTTTTTTTAAAACATGTTGCATCTGTTTTGCTTCTGTAAAATCCACTTACTAGAGAGTGCAGTTTTCACAGGAAAATCACATAATTGCTTTTGATGCAAATATTTTACCAATAATTCATAGGCAAGCTGATTTGATGGATTCTCCTTACAAAGCATGCTTGGGGTTTTTCTTAATTAATGCCTTGAAATGACGTATACCTGAAGTTATAAGTACAAGAGCACCTTAAAATAACTAGTTTAGCACCATGAAATGGTAACGTATTGTATTTTATCTAGACCTGCAGAAATAATTGGGTTCATATATTTGTGGATTCTCATTTATTATTAGATATGTTATAGTGAAGTGTTTGAAAGACTGCTTCTGTCAAATAATAAAATATCAGTTTGATGGTCTATTTTTCATTACATCAACGTAAAATGTATGAGTAAAAACCGCATGGAGATAAATGGCTAAATCCTTCAGGGCTAGCTCCGGGTGAAAAATTTTTATTGGAGTTAACATGAATATTATGAGTATAGCAAATAACTACATTAACACTCAGGAACTTTTTTGCGTCAGCTTTAAAGCAGAATGACCCAGTCACCACAGAAATTGATAGAAGGCTTTCCTTTGACTGGGATGGAAGAGAACCTACTCCTGAAAAAAAACCTGATACCTTGACAACTTCTCTAAAACACATCAGATTTGGTATTTTCTGCATATACAATACCACTGAAATCACATATACTTCTGCCGACACAGGATAGAGGTTTTAGGAATGATGGGTGAACTGCACCACCAAGAGAAGTTGTTGCTTCATCTCCAACACGGTCAGAGACTTGTTCAATTGATTTAAAATCAAGTTATGTTGCAAAAGAAAATGGAAAAAGTTAAATCACTTTCCTTCAATATGAACACTCATTTGCAACAGCAAAGATTTGTTTTTGAAACCCTAATTGAAAGTTCTGCCTGTATTACAATGAATCAAATCATTGAATTAAACAGCACGTCCTGATGGTCTTAGAAGAACAATCCAAGAAAAACATTCAAACAAAACAAAATTGAAAATATTAAACTATCGTAACTTAAAAAAAAAAAGGACTTACCAATCTGTCAGTAATATTTTCATACCAGTCTTAACAGCAGTTGGGGCCTGGGGAAAAGAGAAAGCAAAGATTTGTCTCAATTGCTTTATACAGCAAGGTAGGAGTCAGAGGAGGGTGTCAGTGAATCAGATGCCTCAGGTCTCTGGAGTCACCTCAAACACATCAGTGCAGCTTCTCAAGTTCTCTGTGATGACACAGATTTACACCAGAAGAGTATCTCAGAGCAAGTATTAGTGCAGAAATTCTTGGTTTTTTAGTCTCATATTTTCTGTAGATATCTTTAGGATATATAAGCTGGAATAAACTGCACACAACATGTGGTGCAACTCAGATATCTTGAACCAATTTCTACTCTTTATCTTCTATTTATCATGCAAATTGAACAAAAAGATATTAAACATTGTTAAAGTCTTTTGGTCTCGTTCTTGTGAAATGAAAGCTACTGAACTGATTAAAAAGTTTTTAAAAGAGTGGCTATAGCAAAAGAAAAAAATGTCCTGGTTTTGAGAATGATAAACAATATCTAAACTGTAGGTTCTTTTGGAAATAAATATGATATTGTAGATAAAATTTTGCCATAAATGAGGAGCCAGGATATATTTAAAAATATTATAATATAGTCAGTGATAACATGAAATCAAATGTTTACCTCTTTTTTGAAATATGGCATATTTGGTTAACATTCAATTCTGACCAACAAACAAAAAATATTCATAGTAAACAAGTAAGACATTCCTGGCCTATAAGGTATACACAAAGGTCTATTCTCTCTTCATGTCCCTATAAGCATCATCTGACTCTCTACAAAGCTGTGGAGAACCTGGTCATTCTCTTTATAAGAAAATTAAGGATAGTAATTTTTAAAATAAGATTCAATTAATTTTGTGGACATTAATACATTAGTAGTTCTCAAACTGAAGACAGAACCAAGCTGTTTCTCATTTTTTTTCAGATGATCTCTACAAAAACTGATCAGCTTCACCAAAATTGTTGTGTCAGACAGGAAATTACAGCTAAACTCAACATGGCTTTATGCTGCACTGAAATATTTAAATTAACTGAAACAAATTTACTGATAGCAGTGAAGACACTAAATGCTATTGGACTAAAATGCCAATTACTTGTAAACACAATGGACAAATAAGCTTCTTCAAACCCATTATTTCAGAGTAAAAAGACTTTTATATGAGAAGATGAAATGTTCTATATGCAGGGGTTTAAGAAACTGTCACTAAAGCAATTATGATTCTTTATAGAGTGACAACAGTAAAATATGGCACTCCACAGAATGTAATTTCAGCTCTGTTTTCCTTTAATACCATTCACTGCATCAGACCTGTAGTCTATGTAAAGAGGCTTAATACTTTATCTGAAGAAATCCCACTCAGTCTCCTTCACAAGCAGATAATGACAGGAAGTATTCCTAACAGCATTAGTCATTTACAAACACTGGTAAGTATTATGGGATTTCATTCCAACATCATTTTATGCTTCTGTGGCTCAGAACTTTAATGAATTAGATTGCAATTCTAGTAGGAGGCTCTGTGGGATAAGATTGTAAAATAAATAACTACTTAAACTGTCTGTTTTCAAGCTTTTTACAGATTCTTTGCTTCAAACAAGCTGATCACATTATAAAACAGACAGATGAACATAACAAATCTGTGTAAATAATTAGGTTTCTTTCCAGCTCCATATCAACCTTAGAGCTAAATTTTAATTAATTATTACTAGTGATGGCTTATTTTTATCAGGTATAAAAACCAACAAATTTAAGGACATTAGTCTGAGGAGTTTGAGATGTTTCTGTTTAGTTTATTTCTGCTATCCATTATGTTTTGATTTCAAAACCTTCTCTGAAGATACATCTGCTCAGGAGATGGTTGCGGATGTTTCTCACTATTAGTCTGACTTTTTCCACAACTCACACCAAGAAATTCTCTCAATATTTACCTCCACTACACAGCTATTTACATTGGAAACTGCTACTTATTTTCAGCATGGCTAACAAGACACTGAAAATAATGGTGTAGGAACAGCATCAAACAAAGGGAAGAACCATCAAATACAACAGAAATGCTGTGAATGCAAACATGAAAGGCAGAGGAGATCCAAACTACACAAAAATTAAAAAAAAAAAATTAAATGGTTTTGATGAATTTATTGCCCTCTACAACTTTCGGAAAGATGGTTGTGTGAAGAGGGGGCTTGGCCACTTCTCCCAAACAACTAGTGATAATACAAGGGGAAATGGCCCCATGTTGCACCAGGGTAGATTCAGGTTGTATATCAGGGAAAATTTTGTCATTGAAAAGAGTATTCAAGCTTTGGAGTAGGCTGCCCAAGGAAGCAGTGGAGTTGCAATCCCCAGATGTGTTCAGAAAAAGGAGATGTGGTACTTTGTGATATGTTTTAGAGAACACATTGGAATTCTGCTGAAGGTCGGATGGGATCTTGGAGGTCTTAATTGAACACTAATGATTCCATGACAGCTGGTTTATGTTGTGAAATATTTCCTAAAAGGCATGGAGTATTCAAAAGTAGGGCAGAAAAAAAGGTGTACAAGGTTACCCAAGTGTGGTTAAATGTCCAAACAGTGTTTTCAGTCTCTGACTCTTTTGAACTATTAGGAATATAATTGAGGCCAGAAAAAGGTAGAAATTCTTTTGAGTGGCAAATTTGCTCCCACTGTCAGATTGTAAAGAACCTGTTTAGGTGAGTGTCCAGTAAGCCCGTGGAAAGAATGGTTTCTGAAGTACCTCTTGATTGTTTTTATAATTAAATGTAACTCAGAGAAAAGAAGACATGAATTCCCAGAATTTCACCTTTTCTTTCACTTTTGTATTGCATTCTTTATTCTCACATTTATCTGATAGTTGTGATTTGTATCTGGTCTATTCATGCATAAAAGCTTTACTGAGATATCAAAAAAAGCCAAATTTTGTCACCTCTCTATGTCCTTCTGCACGAATAAATACTGATGTTTCACCAGGAATAATAGAAAACTTGTTCTCCCCTTAAATTTACAGTTACTAAAAACACTCTATGTTAAAGCCAAATAAAAACTTCATTTACATAACAATGACACACAAATTGTTTAGATAAAATAGAAGCCACATAAAAAATGTGTTATGAAGAAAGTGAAAATAGAGAAAGTTGCACTTGAACCATTTCAATGATGAGGAAAAAGCCAGCCTGCAGGAGTGACCACACTTATTATAACAAATCACAAAGGATGTATTAGAGGTATCTGCCACATGCAAGGGCCTGTTGAAAAGGCAAAAATACAGCAACATCCTCAAATAACATGTCAATCATGCCCTGGTACTAGTTCTGCTTAAAAATAATGTATTTTTGTAACACCAGCACCAGAGCCTAAATAAATTACCCATACATAAGAAACATTTTTATTAAGAAATCAGGGGAGTTACAGTTAGGATTTCTGTATTTCAGTTTGCTGGTACAACCTTGGATCAGTCTCCTTGTGTACACATACCATGAAAATCTGGAATTACACTACCTGAGCCTCGCTCATAGACAAACAAGGGTAAGGAACTGCAGTTATTTTTGCAAATATTTTTTTTTTTACATAAACCAATTACTGATGATCACATGTCACTCCTCTAGTATTCTATGCAGGTGCAAGAATACAAGATCTGTTCATTTGATTATTCTGAAATTCTAAGTAATTTTGGTGATGGTGGGAAAGCTTTAAGTAATCATTCACTTTTTGAACTATGTAATCTAGAGAGTATCCATTTGCAATAGAGGACCAAAGGGCCAGGATTCATTTTATCTACATTTAGTCACAGAAAACTTAGGCTCTTAGTCTAAATTAAGCTTCTAATTTCTTTATATAAGTGATGGAGAGAGACAACCAATTCCAGATTCATTCAATCCTAAAATAGACAATTAAGATAAATGAAGGACTGTCTGAGCAATCCTGCCTCACTTAGCTGGCCTCATGACTGGCTTAGACAAGACCCCTTACATTTATATGGTTAATATGACATGATTGATTCTACCTCAAAATACACAGATCTCACTTTTCTTCCATGTTCTACCATGTGTTTGCAAGAGAGCATTAAGTGTCTAGATGAAAATAAATTGCAGGCATTTTCATAAGGATAGTGCAATAGATGTGGTCATAAAACCATGCAGGAAAAGTGAGGAAGTCTCGGTCCATTTGTCAGCAAGGGACATGGATATTCCACTGCAATAGTTATTTGGATTAAGAATGAATAACCATCTCTGCTGAACAGAATAAGTAATTACTACTAATCAGACAGTTAATGATTCTGATGCAAGCCTGTGGTAGGCTTTCAATGCTATAGAAGCACACATATGTAAAATTAAAATGCAAATGTATCAATGCATAATAATTAAAAGGAGGATTTCTGCATATTACTTTCAGCACACATAAGTAATTGTTGGCCCATTACTAGGTAATTAGGAATAATGATAAACTATTTAATAAACCCCTCAAATTTCAGAGGGGGGGAATGGTGTCTAGCCCTGAATTTTGCTAAAATTTTTAATGCTTTCCAAAGATACAGAACAAAACCCTGCAGATTAAATCAGGCTTCTCGTGCATGACCTCAGTCCCATGACACCAAGCTGCTTCAAAGGGCACTGGTATTAGCAGCCACCAGCCAGAAGCCCTCAGGATAACTGTAGGAACAGGATAACTACAGCTCAGTATAACTATAGGAACAGGCTTCCAACATTCGCTCACACTCATGCAGGGTAATCTATACTTGTTTTGACAAAACTACAGCTGAGTATCAAAAAACTGAGTTTTTATGTGTCTGCAATCCATACGCAGGCAATAGCCTAAGTGGTATTTGAGAAATGTTGGCATTCACATTCATACCATAGAACAATTTTGGGTTGGAAGGGACCTTAAACATCATCTAATTCCAACCCTCCTACCCTGGGCAGGAACACCTTGCTCAAAGACCCATCCAGACTGACCTTGAACAGTTCCATTAAATCTCCACTTATAAGTAAAAGTTATGTAGTGTGGGCATGCCTCTGACTAAATCAAGATAATATGCTGAGTGTATTATATGGCATAGAGAGTGGTTTTTTCAGTCTTTTGCAGCATATTGCAAGTTTTGCTATGATTCCTTTAGTCAACAGCAGGTCTTGTTTTTCAAATCAAAACATTGGCTTAGAAACTTCCCAGACAGAAATTTTTTAATAGAAGGAAATTATATAAAATATATTATTTTCTTTTACTAATACAAGAATAACGTATTTTATACTTGGGAATTTTGAGGATTACAGCAAGAACGAGGAAATACAAAATGAGAATCAGCTGTCCTCAAGAGGTATGATAAAATATCTGATTTGATGCAAGAAATTACTTCTGTTTAGCTCTTACGAGTTCATAAGGAATAGCTTACATAAACAACAGTGGAAGAAAAAAGCAAAGAAGCATGCGGAGACTTGCTGTCAAGGAACAGCACCTTATCAAGGCACAAAACAAGAGTCTGAAAACACAGAAATTCGGATCATCATAAATCATCACATCAGATCTGATCAAATCTCACTTAATAGCTTTGCTTATGTATTGATCTCCAAGCAGACATTCCCTTCCCCTTTTCCACCGAACTGGAGGGCAGGATGACATTGTCCCCTTAAGCAGTGCAGCTGTTTCAGAGAGTGGCAGCAACCTCCTGATGACATGGAGCAGATGTTAAAGCCACTTTCACCCTGTGCTATGATGCATACAGGGGGATTTATCTCACTTCCCTTTTGATGGCCTTAGAGAAGACACGTGCGTTTGGGATAATCACTTGAGCCTCCATCACTGGCACTGGCAAGAAACAGGCACTTTCAGAGCTTAACTACCTAATCCTTATATAGTCTGTTCTCACCTTGTGCTCACACAAATCCTTTCCCACTTTTATCTGGAATCTCTCTACAGCATTTTCCAAACGGGAAGAGCAGCTGCTTGCTGCTAACCTCCTGCTAGGCAGTAGATGCAAATAGATGTGGACTGCTGAAACCTCGCTACTGTCTTACATTTATTTATCTTTTATCTGTAAAGAAAAAAAAAGAGAAAACTAAAAGAAAGAAAAATAAAAATAAAAGGAAAAATAAAATAAAAAAATAAAAAGAAAAAAAGAGCGATGGTTTTGTTTTCCTCAAAAACACTGCCAGTTATCTTGAAGCCCTTAATATAGTAACCATTACCCTACATAAGACACTTTCTCAGTTTTTGTGATAACCTCTTCAGCAAAAGTTACTTGTCGTTATCAAAACACATTTTTAAAAGACTTAAAATACAGCTTGGCATTGATTTCTTATCCTTTTACTGCTTTTTTCATTAGAATTTTAGTCCTTTCATGCACTAAATCTGGTTTCGTGCCTTGAAGCAGAGATGTTATCTTGCCAATGGAAATGTTTTTTACACCTCTTTCCTCCCTCTTCTTGCAAGCATGCAAGTAAAAGATACAAATAGCTTAAAATGAAAACGTTTGCTCAGCAGTAAGGCCTGGTACATGTAGTGAGGTATTTTTCTGATTTATTCTCCAACCTAGAAATTTCCAGAGTTTGCTTCTTATGGCTGTATAAAACTTTAAGCAGATGTATTTGCTGCTTGATCACTTTCATGATTTTTGGTTTTCTGCTTGTTTCTTTTTTTTTCGTGATGCTTTGGGATTCATGTTTGATATTTTATGCTCTTCACACAGTCTTATCAGTGATGGGTACCCTTATTTCCAGGAGTGGGTAACTCACTTCAGAGCCTTGAAGATCCCAAGTTTGCCTGACCTTGTAAGGCCTTATGTATCTTGGAACCTGCTTATTTTACATAAGAAAAAGAAAATAATTGGTCCCCTTTCATATTTTCCCCTGACCATGCAATACATGCACTCATCATTTTCTACCTGTAAGATCTTTTATTGTTAATGACCTAATCATCATCCTCTTCATTGTCATTATGGTAACTGGAGGCTATTGCTGAAATGTCTGCACAGAATCAGTTTAAAGACAGAAGATATGAAAAAAAAAATCTCACCCTGAGTACTTGGCAGTTTTCTAAGAAAGAGTGGGGAGCAGCTGGGGACATGAGGCACACTTGGACTGCAGAGTCAGTGAAGCACAGGAAGACATGAGGTTTGTTTTTTTTTAAAGCTATCTCAGCTACCACAAGCACCCAGAGAAGACCATGGGCTAACTTTTCTTAAATTAGCCCATGTGTTTCTCTCTGCTTCCTTGGCTCTGCTGTTTCCAGAAAGTGAGCTGAGGACAGGCATTGGTGTGCAACACTGACCAAGCTCACAGCCAAAGGAAAATCATATCTGCCTCAGCACACCCAGGAGCAAACCCCATTCTGCATCCAATTGCCTTAGTGTGGCTGTTCAAAAGGAATTGTCAGGCTGCAGAGATCTAAAGTAGAAACAAAATCAATGTGTTAAAGGATTGCCTTACCCTTAAGATTCTCTAGAGCCTGACCCTGCAGTGAGGTTTGTGCCATGGTTCCCAGTTTACACGATCCAAGAAGCCAAGAAAGCAAGTGCTTTCATCAGGAAAAGCACAGGTGTATCACGAATTTATGCTACAAGTGGCCATCTGCCAAACAGCTGTTTGTAGTTATAAAACCCAGGAGAAAGTGAGGCAGCTTTTGTCAATCCTTAGTGTTGCATTTTGAAAAAAATTAGTTAAGAGAGTATTTTGGTAGCTCCATAACTACACTAAACTGTTCATTTCTTTCTAGCTGCTGTAATTGATAAGCCTTCCCACTACCTCTAGATTTTTAGTTATTAATTCTTAAAAAATAAAAAAAAAACCAAACCCACCCCCCAAAAAAAAAAAAAAAAAAAAAAAAAAAAAAAAAAAAAAAAGAGAAGAAAGGAAACATTTCCTATCTGAAGATTAAATCAGGTTTGTGTGTTTAAAAAGTAAGCTGTGAAATAAATTAAACATCTCTAATTAGCTGATCTCTCCCAGAAAACAACCCCTGCCTTACCAATGCACTGGCATAATAATGTATCTCTTCCACATTTTGTCTTCCAATATGCAAACAATAAATGACTGTCCTAAAGGTTTCATAAAATTTAAGATTGAAAGAAACCATCAAACCATGACATCTAAATGTCACAATTTCACCCAGTAAGCTTACAGTAGACCCATTAATTGTATTTAACTAAATCATTATACCAGGAGGGCCCCATTTTTGACTCAAACCCACTTAGACACAGAGAATTTAGTAATTATATCAATGGTATTTTTTAGAACCCTAGGTGAACCACTTGCAAATATTCACAACTAAATTTCAATTCTACCTACAGCATCTTCTTTTACCTGTTGTTTCCTTTCATGCCTCTTGAGTACATTGCATCATTGCAATCAAACAAAAGTTTAGTGTGAAGACTGTAACTCTTGGTTACTATGGTACTACAGAAATGCTGGTATTTTTCTTTTCAAGACTGAAAGTTATTACTAATTTTTGGGAATCATTTTTTACGCAGGGTTGTTCAAAAGTATTCCTTTATAATTCCATTCTTGGGAAAACAGAAGCTGATGATATTAGAGGATCCTATAGAAAAGCCATAGAAGGGAAAATTCTTGTGCAATTCCTGAAGCATTACTAACAGAACCAGTGGCATGTCTCTCTTATACCTCTGTACGCTCTCTTGTGACATTCAGGTTTAGGGAAAAAAAAAAAAAGTCTTTTTAAAATAAGGTCATTTATTTCTGCAAAACAGGAAGCCATATTTTAATAATTGATTTTTCACAGTATTCATGAATAGAGCCCAGTGGCCACCTTTGAGAACAGCCATGACCTGTGTTTCATTTCCTGCCACAGGCACAGAGAGAGCTAGAGAGCTACTATCCAGCTACACAACACAACACTGACTTATGGTATCTGTATTTGGGAAGGATGGACAATGGGAGAATTAAGCAACTTGTGCACTTCCCACTGAAGCAGAGCAAATTACTTTTGTTTTTTTTTAGTATTCTCCTGTAGCATTCTGAGCACTTTACAATTTTAGCTATAATAGTTTATCTACCCAGTTCATATGCTTAGTGAAGATGCACAACTGCTCTCATTTTTACAGAGGAAGAGAGAGGGAGAGAGTAAAAGCAAGTGAGGGAAAGTCAGGACCAGTTGCCTGAACAAGAAGCTACTTTATGAGATGTGGATTTTTGGCATGTCTCTAAAATGACCTTAAGAAAACCATGTTGCTGAGCTGCTCCAGGATATTAGCTATTACTGTATGTAATATTCCTCACAAGAGTGGAACAAATATAATTTTGATTTGCCTTGCATTACACCCACTGTTAAAAAATGGCACTACTATAACAAATGCTCTTTCGTTTCTTCATTTGTAACTAAATTCATAAATCTCAGTAACTATAAATGTATCTCAAGGTCAGAGTTACTACAATAACCCATTCATTTTGTTTTCCTTTCACTAAATCCATTATCTGAACAAATTATTAGGTGACCTTTTTAGTTACAGCAATTCAATAAAACTTACATTAGATGGAGTTTCAGGAACATTAGTCTAATGTGCTTTAAAAGATCACCTTCTCTGAGCAATATAATAAGTTTGTGTGAAAAGCATAAAGCATGTAATACATAATAAAATCCAGCCTTTAATGAACCATCTAGAAAAACTGACTTGTGTTGTAATACGATGGAAACCCTTCCTTAATTAATGGGTAAGAAACCAACAGTAACTACTAGATGTTACTTTTGATTATATATTTAGCTTGTTTTTCCTTTTAAAATGTATGCTCCTGATTTATACTGTTCAAGAAATTACAGTTTAAATTACCTTGGTTACAAGATTAATATGCTATGAAAAGGCCTACTTAAAGCTAATTAAAAAGGGGTCTCTGATTACTAGTTAGTACCAATTGCACTTAGATGCTGCTTAATTTTTCAAAGTGGTAGTTGGTCAAGACTCTAAATTAAATAAACTGTCTTAGATGTTTGATGGATGCTGGTTTTCTTCACCAGATATAAGAAATTACCTTGAGGCCAGCCAGATAAACAATAAATAAAACACAGCTCCAGCTATCAAGTAGGAAATTTTTATCAGGAAAAATTACACAGGATCACTAAAATCCACAATTTCCATTAAGAATATAAGACATTAATCTGATTCTCTTCATAAATAAAACACGAATAATCGCTTAAAAAAACAGCTAAAATTCTCTGCCTCTTTTGCTCCCAGATTGCTGTCAAGAAGAAAACTAGTTTAATTTCTAATCAGTCTAGAGAGGTCTGTATGAGGAAGGAGAAGCAATAATAACTTTCCACCAGTTCAGCACCAGCAATCAGTCATTTCTCTTGCAGATGTATGCATCACAGGAACTTGAGACAATTTGAGTAAAGGTCAGGACACATCAAAATATTGAACTAAATAAGTTCCTCTTTCTACTAGGGTTTATTGAGCAGACTTGTACTCATTGAGTCTGTGGGCATTTCATTTAACTCTACATTTTTCCAAACACTTGTGTGTCTGTCACCCAGTGAACCATCTGGACACCTATAAACTTTTTCAGGATCTTCTCCTAGTTGCTCATTCAGAGAAAAAAAAAAATGTAGTAATTTTTTCAATTTCCCAGTTGGTACCTATACTACTGATTTGAGATAGAGGCACTGAAAATACCAATGAAATTACAGGATACGTCAGAGAATTGTTTTACAATTTACAGATTGGATGTTCCATCCCTGGAAGCATTCAAAACCAGGTTGGATGGGGCTTTGAGCAACCCAGACTAGTGGAAGTTGTTCCCATCCATGGCTGGAGGCTCGGAACCAAATAATCTTTAATGTTCATTCCAACCCAAACCATTCTAGAACTCTTATTCTATGAAATAAAAAACTGTTTTTAATTCCAATATTACAGTTAATTAATAGATAGATGAAATGTAAAGAAACAGTTCAAATATGACAAATAAATGCTTGTTTTACTTTTCAACCTTTTCCACCTTTAATTAACAGGTTTAATAAATCACACAATAAATTTAGGAATACCATGAGGTCATAATGTTTTCAACAACAGATGCAATTTTTTTTTTTGTTTTGTTTCTGTGATGAAGCCAATTGCATAATTCACGTGATCTCCCACAGGCCACTTTCTTTTTAACAAACAGCGCATTTAGACAGCAATCACTGATTACCCCATCAATAACTTCACAGTACTTCTCTGTTAAATTTTTGTGTAATATATTTATTTGAAATCTAAAGAATGAGAAGAATGTGAGTTCTTATGCTTGGGCTTGATAAGCAAATTCAAAAAAAAACACCTAATTATTTTCTCTCCTACAGTAGTCAGTAGATATTAATCAAAATAAAACTTTTAAAAATATATAAAGAACACTCCATTTTCAGTTAGATATTTAGTTCATAATTCGTTTTTGCTCTAAGCACACTTTGACATATGGCTTCCACCGTGCCCTCTCATGTAATTTTTTTTTTCTTTTAACCTTTTTTCTTTTAGGTTTATTTATTATTTTCATATACATTATTGTGATATGTTAAATGGTCTGTTAAAACAACTTTTCCTTGCTGTTCTGTGAAATTTGAGAGATTAAACATTTGATTGCTAAAGAACAGCTTAAATATGCTCTGTTGCATGTTGATAGGGATCAGCCAGTGATCTATGTTTATTTTTCTTAAGTGAAGAGTCACCAATCCACAAATATAGCCCAAACCCCATTCACTTTATTGTATGCTTTGCGGCTTTTTCCCAGATCATAGACAACCCAGCCCAAGATGAATTTACAATGTCATGTTATCTAAGCTATCTCTGTTTTTCATTAATGTCTAAAATATTAATATAATTTCATATCTACCCTTTTAACTCATTACAGAATTCATAAATCATGGTCAAAATAATGTGTTTTTTACTTTTTCTTCCCCGTTGCTAATAACCAGTTTCAATTAGCAAAATAGTGGTCTCCTTTAACCATTTTTAAGTCAACTATTTTTTCCTTGCCAGATAAATTCTTTGAGATTATTAATTTGTGGAGGAAACAATAATGAAAATTATTTAATTTTAATTATATTTATTCTTTTTAGTAATGAGGTAGATCTTAAAAATGTCATACTGGAAAATCAGAAAAAACCACAAAATTTCATAAACAAGGTAATAAAATCAGATATCCACTTATAGTTGATTTGTAACAACACTGTAGCTTGACTGAAATTATACAGCATTAATACAGTGTGAATCATCAATAACTATCAATTTAGAAACTAATTTTAAAAGTTCATCTTTTAAAAATATCCTTGAAAGGAAAATACATATATTTTCTTTCAATTGCAATCAAACTCCACAGAAATAACCACGTTTGTCCAATATGAACATAACCTGCTGAAATTTTCTAACTTTTCTTCAAATCTTTTTTGTCATTGGAATAAATCAGACACACTTGTTTTTGAGAATACTTTGATAATTTAAGTGCTACAAATAGTTGCCCATATGTAACAGAGATGCCAAGGAAAAAGCCATGCTACAATCCTGAACGACTTTGAAACTGTTGATTCAAAATGCAAAAGTGCTTGGCAACTTAAAGGATGAAGCTGTGTTTTCTAATTTTCTAGTTGGGAGGTTAAATAGGAAAGAATCAACTACAAAACATATGTGAGCAGTCTGGCTCACCCACTTCTGTAAGTCCCTAAACAGCTGGTGTGGAGCAAACCTACTGTTATGTTGCTGAGCCACTGATGGGGATGAAGAGAAACAAAGTCAGTCTTAGTTTTCAAAGATCTCTCATGTAACTACATGAAATTAGAGTCTTTTTACTGGAATGAGGAAAGATTAGGAGCTTTATCAGATGCCATAGAGACTAACTATCCATAGAGGTTGAAGTAAATAAATTTATGAAGTCCATCTTAATAAGAGAATAGGCTTTAGAGGGGCTGAGGACGTCTTAGAAGGACATCAGAGAAAGTGGAAAGCTTGGTATAACTGGCAGAGAAAATAAGAAGCATGAAGAGATGGCTGTGATGGATATGTAGGCACAACACTTTACAATTTTGAAGGCAAAAAGGCAGGCTGGGATTTGCTATATATATCGATTTGAAATTTGGGGACAAGCACATGGAAGGAACAGGAGGCACCACAGTATGGTGACAGTCATTAGACCAAGCTGATCAGCATCAAGTCAGTATGAAAAGACAGTACCTCTTTATTTATCAGCATGGGGGGTTTACTTAAAAAAAACAAAACTGAGACCTTAACAAATTCATGAGAAGACATCTACCAAAAATAACTACAGGGATGTCCAGACCCCAAATGTTTTGAGCTATCTATGCTGCACTACACAGTCATAATGAAGACAAACATAGATAAGTTTCATGCACTGAGACCAATTACATATTGAATTATTGGGGAAAAATAGTAGTTGGGGGGCTTTGTGGGTTTGGATTTTGGGGTGATTTTTTTGTCAGATAGGCTGTTTCTTTTTTAAAACAAACAAGCAACCTCAAAAAACAACAGCAAACTAACAATTTCACTTCTGCGACCTCCATTCCAGGATCTCTGAAAAACATTATACCATCTACATCAAAAGTGCAGCTCCTGTAATTTATTTCCCAGTTAAACTCTCAACAAATACTGCAGCATGCAGCGATGAAAACAATTTTTTATGTTACACCTCTTTAGATTTGACTCTCCTTTTTCATCTTGCCAAATATTGAATTCTTCCTTCTTGCTTCCCTTCTGTCTTTCTCTCTAGGTGTTGCTCTTTACCTTCCTCTCCCATAGTTTGCTGCCTATGCCTGATTTGATTACATTAATTCCTATGATTCTGTTCATCTTTTGGACTATTCTAAAACAACAACTGTTGTGATGTGTTTGTTTCAGTTTCCTAGTTTTTATATTGTTATGTTATTTACAGTTCAATTGTTATCTGGCATTTTCCAATGTACCCCTATGTTTTTTCCCAAGTTAGTCTTTTCCTACTGTTGTATCCACCCCCAAAGTTTCCTTAAATGGCAAACCCTGCCCTGTGTTCCAGCTCCTTCCCTGTCAGTCATGTCTCCCTGCCCAGCTCCTTCCCATCCATCACAGTGGTCCCATCCCCTGTTCCAGACCCTTCCGTGTCAATCCTCCCTCCAGCCTATCCCTGCACAGTTCCTCCCCTTGGGGTGTCCCCCAAACCTCGATGCCCCATTGGCCCACGTGACCCCAGTCCTCCCTCATTAGTTCAGGATGTTGTCAATCCCCCCTTGGACTCCTCCCCTCTCCCTACCTTATTGGTTGTAAGTTTGTGTCCACCCCTGGGATCCTCCCCCTATAAAACCCCCTGCACATCCCAGTTCTGTGTCTCTTCATCCCTGACCCTCTCCAAGGAAATAAACCTTTGGGAATCATATGAAGGAACCCTCTCTGGTTTTTGCTCTAATCCTCAACGCCTTTCCCACCTTGGTGCTACAGAGAGCAGTCTTGCTGCCAGGGGATCTGGCAGCCACTGCCTTATCTCTACCTGGGTCTATTCCAGACCAGGAGAGACCACTCCTGGCGTGGTCCGAGACCAGGGCTAGCTGGGGAACCCTCTCGAGCACCAAGTCAGCGCATTGCGTGAAATAACTATTGACAACTACTTGTTATCCAGAGATATTGTGAACTTGTGGCAGCCTCATCCTTGGATACTCAAGGCTGGGCTAGATGGGACTTTGAACAACCTGGTATAGTGGGAAGTGACCCTGCCCATTACAGGAAGATAGAACCAGAAGATCTTTAAGATCCTTTCCAACCCAAACCATTCTATGATTCCATTTATTGGTCCAAGATCCCTGCCATTACATATTAGTAGATATATATGTGCAGAGACTGCTGATATAAACTTCTCTATCTTCTTTTGAGGTTTTCAGAAAATAGGATTATACAAGAAATATCAGAGACAAGAAATTTTCCCACTCAAAATACATTTCATAGCCTTGCTCTTCAATTATCACTGTTAGAGAACTATCTCTTCTCATATTCACTTGCTCAAATACAAATTCCAAAGTTTCTAAGATATCAGGATGTCAGGACAGGACTGGCTTTTTTATTACTGATAAGACATAAGTGCTTATTTTTTAGCTTATAGCAAACAGTATACTGAGTAAACTCAAGTCTACACATGAGTTTAATACTCGTGACAAAAGCAACTACAAAGCCTTTAATTTATTACTTCAAGAATGCTGCATGAACAAAGGTTTTCTGAATTAGGTAGAATAGGAGATTCACTTAGACTCGCAGGAGACTGTGATACCAATTATTCCAACCTCGGCTCCAAGCTGAGCTAATTTCAAGTTTTGATGGAGTTGCTCCTGGCCTTTTCCACCTTATTTCTGAATTATTTCATTATTTCCACAGCTGGAGATGAACAACCTCCATGGGCAATCCTTCCTTCCTTTTCCCCTCACTATGATTTCTGTGCATTGTTCCTTATCCTTTCACTATGTCTCCCTCAGCCTGTCTGTTTTCTCTCTGACCTTTCACTAGGTATTTGAAGACAGGGATAAAACTTTTCCTTCACTATTTGGATTTCAGACTGAACAAACCTGGTTCCCCTAGGCACAAGGACAGTACTCCAGATATAGCCTCGCAAGTATCTAAGTAAAAAAATAATTTCCTGCCACCAGGCAGCTCTACTTTTGTATGTAGTTATCTTTGAACAGCAAGGGCCCAATGTGACTTCTATTTAATGTCTTGCCCACCAGAATCCCCAGGACATTTTAATGCACCTGCTTTTTTCCAAGTTTTTCCCCAGTCTGTACTGTTGTATCGGGTAAACTCCATCCCAGTTTCAGAAGTTCAAATCCACTTTTGTTGAACTTCACAAAGTTTCTGCCAGCCCATTCCTGAAACTTGCCAAGATCCCTGTGAAAATTTACCCTACTCTCCCACGTATTAATTTCAGCCCCCAATCTGATGTCATCCAAGTTCTCTGAGACTGGTTTCTGTCTCATGCCCTAGATCATATATGGTCAGTGAAAAACCTCTGAGGACAGTCAGTTGTGATGGCCAACAGCAAGGCTTTGACTCTCCAATTGCTATCCTCAACCCAACCTGCTCTTTATCATTCACCTATTTGCTCATCAGGTAAAGACTCGGGATTCCTACAATTGTTTTTTTGATTGCCACTATGTTGATCTTTCTCGCTATTTACCTTGGTCATAATTCCTGCCTTTAACTTGAGTTTTAAATTTCTGACAAAAATTTAAACATTTGTGTCTATATGAAAGGCAGAAAAAAAGATAAAGTTCTTGTCCCATCCCACTGTAAAAGGCGAGTCGGGGAGAACTCTTTGATAGATTTCTCAGACAAAACAAAGCGCAAACTCGGCAATATTATATCTGAGAAGTGTTTATTGATAAAGAAAGCTAAATATTCCTACTGAAGAGGAATAGCAAAGGGGGTAGAGGGGTAAGGAGAGACAGAGAGACAACGCGAACACCAGGGCAGACTGTCAGCGCTCTACCCTGGGCGCGCTGTCGGGGTGTGTGCGCTGGAGGCTGAAGGGGGACGCGCGGTACCAAAGGCACCAACACGTGCGTGTCCCTTCCTTGGGCGGACAACAGGCTGCCGTGGCTACGAGCCTGGAGGCCAGGCTGCCGTGGGGCCACTGCGGCTCTCAGCGTCGGGACAGGGCAAGGTAGAGGCGCTGCTCCGTCCGGGATCAGCGGAGAGCTGGGGTGCCGCTGCCTCGGGGAAATGCAACGCAGGGCAGGACAGGGCAGGCACCCCGGGAAGAGCCAGGACCGCAGGGAGAAGAAGCCGAGGGGGGCATGGGGCCCAAGCTTCCACTCCCGGCGAGCCCCGCTACCTCCAAGAAAACCAAAGAAATACGCCCCGTGGTGCAGTTCACTGTTTTTATGTGCTAAGGCTCCTCCCATGGCCCAGTTTTCCGGGCATTTTTTCCCAGGAATCCAGGGTTGTGCCTCAGCAGCAAGTGGGGCGGGTCGCTTGCAGACCGATCTTGGAAGCAGTCTCTGACCTGATCAGCTGCCAGGCGAAGCATCCCCGGGAGCAGAGCTCCCAGCACATGCACAGCCGCGAAGAGTAATTTTTCAAGACATGTATAACATATATTGAAGCATAAATAAAAATCAGATTGGTCCCTCTCAGTTCCTTTTAGCTGATTGGCTTCTGGAGATAAATTAGTGAAGAAATACTACTTTGTATTTTCCTCTTTTCCACTTCCTAATGCCAATGCATTATCCCTAGAACTTCCACTATTTTATTTGCTGCTCTAGCAATGCCCTGTTTACCTGTTTCATAATGATTACCTGCTGATTTTTTTCATCAGGTTGTCTCATCTACAACAGAGCACACACTGCTTGTTTTTGGTTAAAGATAACAGTAGTACAATACACTTTCTACTTGATCCAGTCTTGTAACAATCAACACAATCAACCTTCCAGTTGAGTACCTGGTGCTGCAATGCTTCATTGCAGCACATCAGCCCCCAAAGGCAAGGGAAAGACTGAGGGAGGAATGGTGCAAATGCACAAACAAAAAATATGGCACTCGATAAATGAGGTCATGCTAGACCATCAAACATTTTCAGAAAGATTTACACAAACAGTCAGATATTAAAAATTTAATTCAAAAGGTGCTGCGTTGCAGAAATAACTTATCCAAAAGGACAAGGGTTTCTTTTTCCTTTTGTCCTTCATCCAAAGATACTCAAGGTCCATTGCTTGAATTGTAGCATGAAGAACATTAAATTATCAGTCAAAGCTAACAGCTCATACACTGAAAGTTTCATTTTGCAGGAATGGATATTACATGAAGTAAGAAATTTCTTTGAATGCTCTTATAGATGCCCATGCAAAACTTCAATGTCCACAAAGGGATTTATAAAGCTGCTGACTGAAAACAAACCACAGAAAATAAAACCTGACAAAGGCTGCTTTTTGTCGTCTGTATCTTATTTGCACTCCCTCATCTTTTTTCTATAGATATCAGCTACATCAACCCACCCTGTTCAGTACTCCATATATGTAAATCAGCAGATGGAAAGTCTGGTTTACACATTATATCAAAAGAGAGTATTTTCAACCTAAAATGGGGCTGTTGTCTGCTACCAAACCTGGGTTAAATCACAATTTTCACTGCAGCGACAAAACCCTTGTCTTCAACAATATATTTCCAAGTTAAAGACAGCTCTCCATCACACAAGGCAAGAACCTTGCCACCCGTTCATACACAATTCCTTTCCACCTTTGCATATCATCCTAAGATAAGACAACACAAGTAAAAATGTTAATATTTTGCTCAGAGAAAACAAACAAAAGCAAAACAAAATAACAAAAAGAAACCTTCAGTACTTGTTTGTTGCCCAAGTTTCAGCTCACAAACTCTTGGCAGAGGCTAAACAATGAACTGCTGAATACTACATGGAATGGAGATACATACATGATACTCATAGTGTTTTGTGAGCTGATGATGTCAGACAATCTTAGTCAGTCCTTGACAAAACACTTCTGAGTTCTTATTTTTCAGTAAACAACAATAACTTTTCTACAAATTTTTGTTTGTTCAATAAACAACCCAACTGCAACAGTGAAGTCAGTGCTGTGAGTGCACCTGTGGCTGCCATCTGTCTGTTGTCCCCTTGATATGATTGGTTAATATTGGACTCTTATCTAGTTAAGTCTGCAAGGTTTACTTCTTCAAATGCCACCTCCTACAAAGCTGAGACTGAAGTTTCTGTTCAGGAGTTGTTCACTGGTATTTGTAGTACTTTTCTGTGCACTCGAGGGTTGCACAGTGAAAAAAACAAACACGGTTCTAGGGAAGTTGGAAGAGAATGCCCCATATATTTCACTGACAAGATGAAGAAACAGGTGCTTCAGTTTGAAAGCCTGTTATGAACTGTAGAACTCACCACTTTTCACTTCAATACTAAATTTCAGTAAAAAACAAGAGCAGAAAAAGTTTGGTCTTTAGATGTATGAAAAGAGTACCATAATGGGAAATTTAGTAATTTAAATTTTGCCTCTATGAAGCAATTTTAGTACCTTACAAGAACAATGAATTGAGGACCAGCATCATGAATACATCAGTGTTATGAAGAAGTCTGACTGGAGCCACAAAAAGTGTCTTGGGTATTGGACAACAGACACTCAGAAAGTGAAATTTCAGGAGTTTTTCATTAAGGTAGGAAGTGAATCAGGCGTTTCACATATTGGTAAAAATACCTCTGACAGTAGCAGCAAGTAATTCAGTCTTATTGACAAAACTGAAAATTCTCAATAGCTAAAAGATGTAACTTTTCTAGCAGCAAAAAGATAAGGTTATAAGGAAAAGGCTGGTCTTGGCTTTTCCTGGAATTATTAGTCAGGTCAATTATGTTCGTAAAAAAGAATATAGAAATTGTAGGAACTGGATTAAAATAAACAGCCTGTTTTCTCTTGGCCAAAGATCATACCTGATCTTGAATATACAAATCTTAAGATTCTTGTGCAATCGTTGCACATCAACTCATTTTTTTTCCCAATTTTCTACAGGATGTCAGCAAAACCTCAGCCTATAGTAGACATATGTGGTTTTGTCTACCCTTAGTTATTGCATTCCATGTTGTTTAATTAGATTAAGCTGAATATGGATTACATCTGAACCTTAAAACTCATAAATATCTGATCTTTATATAAGTATATACTTAAACAAAACTATCTTCAACCCATGTAAGGGTCTGGAATTAGTCTGCAGATAATATTAGAAAATTCAGAGACAGTCAGAGAAAGTCAAGCTTTTGTCTGAAAAAGTGACATTGACAGTGACAGGATATTTCAATTTGGGCCATTAACAAATCTTGGACAAAAGAAAATTATTAAGGGATGGAGAGCAAAAGAAACCTTAATGTGTGATACATAGAACTCTTTCATTTCCCTCAGAAATATTTTCCAAAAAAAAGGAGAAAAAAGGCCAGTCATGTATTGCTACACTGATAATACTCTTATTCCCTAATCTAAGGTATGAAACAAAAAATCTTTCTGTAATCTGATAATTAGCCAAAAGTGGTGGTTCTAAGTTGACGTTTCGACTTGGTGATGTTAAAGTTCTTTTCCAATCTTTATGATTCTATGATTCTGTGAAATATACTAGAAGATGTTGGTGTTGTTTTGTTGGATTTTTTTTTTTATTTTTTTATTTCCCCCTCCTATGTTTCTCAGTCAATTATTATCCCTGAAGGTTTCCCTAAGGCACAATCACATAGTCATTTTGCATACCACACAGGATGCCACTGAGCCCCAGTGTTCATCAGCATCTGTCAGACATGGATTCCTGCCTCTGCAGCCAGACTGCAAGCATGGGTTCATTCAGCTACTACCCAATCTGCCCTAGTCCAAATCTCGATCTTGCCAACTACCTTCAACAGTGGTGGAAACTATGGAGTATTCGTGTTCTCTGGCACTACAGCTTGGCTGGGAAAACTGTAAGGTATTAAGCCCCTTCAGCAAAGAATCATCAAACTGCCTTTTTAACCAGTTGAATATAGAAAGAAAGCTTTGCGTGACTTGACAGAAAATAGCTTGCATTGATTTAAGGAGTGAAAGCTAACAATTAACACTACTTAATATTAACATGGGGTGATGAATAACCTGACTGCAGTTCTAAGGGGAATTTCTTCACTTGGAAAAAAAAAAAGATTCACACCAGAATTTGGCAGGATATTAGAGTTGATCACCACTATTCTTCATACAATCTTTAATGATCCACAAACAGTCAGGACCTCCAATTTACATCTCATTTACAAGATGGTATCTTTTAACAGCATGAAGTCTCCCTACATGCTCTCAACTATTTAATGATTAAAGATTTATTCTTGCAGTACCTAGATTTTCTCAATCTAACCTTACTTACATCTGCTGCAATTACAACATGAAGATGCTTAGCCTGTGCTTACAGAAAAACAAGGATGTGTTTACACTTCATGGGTTTTTTCCTTCAAGAGGCTAAAATTGATCTTTATGAGAGAAAACAGCATCCTCTCCTTTCCTTCTAGCAAAATAGGACTGAGTTAGTCCCTGTCGATGAAGCACTCTCCAAAGAGGCAGATGAACAGACCAGATGTACACAGCTTGTCTGATACCTTGCTGCTTCAATAATTTTCATTGCCGTAAATGATGCTTAATGCTGGTATAATTTGTTGCTCAAAGGAAGCAATTTTTTGTTTCCTTTAATGCTGTTATGATGATGCCTGCTCTTTTCCTGAAAGACTCAGGACATCTCCTACCCATGGAGTAGCTTGGAGGTGAATCTGACTTTACAACCTTGAAAGGAAGCAGGCGGACAGGGACATCTGAGCAGGGGGTCACTGTGAAAAGCCATGAAAGCCTGGATAGCTGTAAGCCAGCACAGCTCGTGCTGTGCATCAGCAGACATCAGCAACTGGCAACTGCTGTGGTAGCAGTCCTATATTTACTTGGCATGCCATTCTTTTATATGGACAGCTCAATTTGATTAATGGTCACATGTGGTTGAAATGGTATTTGCATAAAATACACTTTATACTGAAAGTAATTTTGTGTAGGAGACATACAAAGTTTGGAAATGTTGCTTGGAGGGCTATTTTTCTTGGGAAAGAATTTACAATGAAAAGTAAAAATACACATATTTGTGTATTTATGTCCTCCTTGCCCGCAGTTTAAGCTCTTTTCAGATGTTCAAAGACCATCTTGGCACTACTCAAGTCTTCCATTTCGGTTCATGGCACAAAATTTTAAGAAGATTCTAGTCTGAGTAGTTGGTTAATTTTCTGGTTTGGACAACTCACCTGCTAGGCTCAGGACTTTGTCACTCCATAACTAACATCCCTTAGAGTTTGCTGTCTTAGCACAGAAACATTATTTGATCCAGACAAAATTAATAAAACTAACCCCCAAAATGAATCAATCACTCAATATTCACATGGGACATTTTTCCTGATACCTTTTGCAAATTAATGCGTCTTTTGTATCCTCTGTCTTGGTAGGAAGGACCTTTTGGAGAAAGATTATCCCATCAAAACTAAACCTGTATCTTATGCGTATTTACTAGATACACAAACACATTAAATTTTCTAATATAAATATTTACTAAATATATTAAACCTGTATCTTATACATAATTATAGCTAATTATAGCTCAGTACAATGACCTTTCCCTCTCTTCTGTGTTCCTGCAATGTAGCATTGTAAAAGAAGTATAGGTGAGCATGAGAGAGGAAACCTGTATTTAAGCAAGGGTACCTATTTTTTAAAGCTTTCTTTGCCACACATGAGTGCCACAGCTCTCCCTCAACACATTATTTGCACTAATTAGACACTCATGTTTAGTGGGTTCACCCCGGCTGTATGCCAGGCACCCACCAAAGCCTCTCTATCACTCTGAAGTTGGATGGGGGAGAGAAAATATAACAAAGGGTTCATGGGTTAAGATAAGGACCAGGAGAGATCACTCATAAATACCATCATGGGTAAAACAGGCTAGAACTAGAGATATTAATTGAATTTATTGCTAACAAAATCAGGCCAGGATGATAGGAAGTAAAATAAATTTTTAAAACAATTTCCACCCACCCCTCCCTCCTTTCCAGCTCTACCTCCTGACCCAGCCAGTAGACAGGTAACAGGAGTTATGGTGGACATCACCACGTTTATCACCTTATTTCTCCCTCTGCTCAGAGAGAGAAATCTTTCTCCTGCTCCAACGTGGGATCTCTCCCACAGAAGATAGTACATCACTGGGTGTGTAGGGACTTGAATGTTCTCATTAAGTGGAAAAATTCACCCCAAAATTAGAGGTGAATGCATTGACACTTTCTTTTGATATACTAAAACACTGACCTGCAAAGCACTGACTTTGCTAAGGTTCTGTCTTGTCAAAGAATGTTCCTGAGCAATGGAAAAGTCCCATAATTCCCTATATACAGCCAGGGCCTCTAGACACTACCAGAATGCAGAACAAATGAAATCTAATAAAATACGTAATACTGAAAAAATACTGCTGCCACATGAATGAGAACAGACACATGAGCTCAAACAGCTCTGTTTGGGTCGTTTGAGATATTTTCCCTGCTGTTAACCAGTATTTAGTTTAGTGTTCTTGTGTGCACCAGATTTAATGACAGGACTGTGATAAATATGAATGTTATTTTAAATGATTTATCTTTTCAACATATAAGAGCCATGAACTTCAAAATTAATACAGGCTTGTTAATCTGTCACATACAGGCTTGCACTTTCCCCATTTGCAGAAGAAGAGCACTGTCTCATATTAAGGTGTGAAATTCATCTGGCTTTCTTAAAGTGTTGAGAGAATATTTCTGTTATATAAATAGCATTTTCTGTACAAATAGTGGTCATTCTTTGGTTCATTGCCCAAAGAAGTTATCCCCTGTAGCTCCCCGATATGCTTAACAGGTGTTTTTTTTTAAGCACACCTCCCTCTATCATCATCTACTAACCTTCTATAAATCAGAATAATTTAAAATGCAAATTCTGCTCTCAGAAATCTGCTGCCATAACATAAAGTTCCAACGTGATGGGGCAAAATTCTGTTAACTGCAGTGCAACAATGTGAATTGCCAAATTTGAAATGAATGAGCCTCGTAATGCCTCGGGCATAATACTTTAGTGGCTGAAGAGTTTGACACTACATGCATTTTGAGTTTCTATAATCCTATAGTTATCCTGAAAGCAGAGAATCTCTGCTCAAAACAGTGACTACAGAGAGGAAATTATTAAAATACACTGCACATACACAAGAAAGAAAGTTGGTCTCACAACTGGAGTTCTGTATTACATACTTACAACATGGAATCAGCTTTTAGGTGACCCAATTATTCTATATTTTCCCACTAAGATACTCAACAGCTTTCATATTTAAATATTTCAGCCCTCTGAGAAAAGAGAAGAACTTCATAAGATTAGGTTTTCTTTCAGGAACGCTAATTCCTGAGAGGAACAGGTACACTGAAGACATTGGTGTTAGAGCTGGCATAAATGAAAAGCCCATAGGGCAAATAAATTCCACAAAGAAATTATTTTGTCTAAAGAACAATTGGTTTGTTTCCATCAGTTCTGAAACCTACACAAAGCTCAGTTCTTGTCTGTTCCTCCATGAAATTAATTTAGCCCACAGTTTCTCTAGGCAATACCATTCCATTGATGTTAAATTTGTTTTTAAGGACAAAACAGAATTGTATCACCTTAAAAGGTGCCAAAAGCACAGTTAAAATTATTAACATTTTTGCCTCCAGAACAAGTGTGGAATAACAGAAACACCTTTATACCCAGAGGTAGTGTTTGGATTTGGACTGTAATACCCAAATCCCACCTAAAGTCAAGGAAGTGTCTGAAGTACCCAAGGCAACCCTGTAGCTGTACCAAGCTGCAGTCAGAGCAGAAGATCATCCACATTAAAGGAGGATCCAGCCCATTAATTCTTTCTGCTGATTTCAGAGGGAATCTAGATTAACTGCATGCCAATTGGAGATCTCTCAGTTTTTGCAGCTACTGATGTTTTCATCCTTAGAAAAAGTTCTTGACTCTTAGTATTGAAGTTGTGCAGATGTGAACGTCAAAGGTCCAAAACTGAGATTATCTAACAAAGGCAACATTGAGAACTGGTGAGAAATTTCCCTTAAGTTACATTTAGGTGAATAGGTAAGGGAGAAGAAAGAGCAACTCCCTTCAAGTTGAATTATCTGTCTCTTTTCTTTTCTCAATAATAATGTTCTTTATCACTTGGCTTTGAAAGACATAAAGTAAAGCATATGGCAAGCATAAGTCCATTTACATTTATTTTAGCTCTCACCAGATAACATTAATCCTCTATATTTTGTTTCTGCTTTCTCCTAAATGAAGCTCAGCTGAGTGCACTATACCAACATTCAAAATGAGAGCACCCTACACTGTGGAACATCCCTGATGGTGTAATTTGCTTCCTGTTTCATTGTGGTTCTTCGCTCATAGTTAGAAGATATCACATATGTACAATATTGTGAAAAGATACAGTGTAATTAACACACAACACAAGAATTCTGGCATTATTTCCACAAAGGATAAAATACCAGAACTAATTAAAAAAAAATCCCAAACAAAATCTACCAACTCCAGACAAAAATGAACAGTGACATAGTACGAATTGTCCCTACTCGCCTGCTCTGAGAATGGAAACTTTGCATGGTGGCTGATATTGGATGGATTACATGAGGAATGAGAAGAAAAGGCTACTAAAATAACATCCAGAACAAATAAACAAATTAATAAAAGAATACTACCAAAGACATAGCAACAGAAACATTTATCTTGAATGTAAGTACATAGAGAAATACCAGTAGAAAGTAAGACCACTGGGCTTTCATCCAAGATAATTTTATTGCTACAGCTGAGCCTCCTATTTTCTATTCATGAAGAAAAGTGATGGGTACTCTATCCTTTATATATTCTTGATGGGTTTTGCCTGATGATTTACCTTCACAGATGGATCTCAGAAGTGTATAAACTGCTGCCAGCTTTGTCTGAAGTCCTCTTTCAGGACTGAAGCCTCAATTGTATCTCATCAGTAGCTTCTTTGCACCCACATACTGCTAACAGTGTAATAAATAAGGACCGGTCCATAACTTCTATTTCACAGAACCACTATGAATCAAAACAATGGAGGTGATTCTCATCCTCCACTCCTGTGACACCTCACCTGGAACTGCTGCCTCCAGTGATGGGGTCCCAACATAAGGACATGGATCTGTTCAATCAAGTCCAGAGCAGGGCATGAAGGTGCTCAGAGGGCTGGGGTACCTCTGCAATGGAGACAAGCTGAGAGAGTTGGGGTTGTTTAGCCTGGAAAAGTGTCCAGTGACACCTTGAAGTCCCTTCCTGTACCTAAAGGAGTTAAAATAGGGTTGGAGAGGGACTTTTTACAAGAATGTGTAATGACAGGAAAAGTGAGAATGGCTGTAAACTTAGAGAGTAGGTTTAGACTAGATACAAGGAAGAAAATCTTTACTGTGAGGGTGGTGAGGCACTGGCACAGGTTGCCTAGGGAAACTGTTTCTCCCCCACCCTGGAAGTGTTCAAGGCTAGGTTGGATGGGGCTCTGAGCAACCTGGTCTGCTTGAAGGTGTCCCTGACTATGGCAAGGGGCTTGAAACTAAACAATATTCTAATCCATACCATTCTATTTTTCAAAGTATAATTATTTGGAAAAAATGCAATTCTAAAATATATTGGACATTTAACCAGTGTTAACGAATTTCAAATGGTATGTATTTGAACTGAATCACTGATTTTTCAACTGTTCACAAAATCAACTGTATTTCCAATGCCGGAAGAGATTCCTCCAAACTACTTTGTAGCCAGGTCCCAACACTAACCATGCAATTTCAGTTATTAAATTAAAATAAATGCTTAGGATACAAATGAATAAAGTGCAGAAAAAGACCCCAGACCATTTGTGTCTCTGGAAATTCCTGATGCACACAGCAAATGTTTCATCAGGCCCCAGAACAATTAACATCACAACTCCCAAATCAACACAGAAACTTCTCAGAAGGAAACATACATCTGGCAATATTTGTGCCAGCATAATTTTCCACCTGCTGACTCTTCTTAGCTTTACTGTTTTTTATATATAATCTTCCTTAAGTCGCATAATAGGAAACCAGTCAACTAGGTATATTTTCTCCTTAAATTCCCTTTTTCCTCAAAACCTCTGCACTGCACACAAAGACCATCACAGGTGACTCACTAAACATCTCAGTGTCAGCAGTAAGGAGACCTGGATGACTTTTATGCTCCTGACCACGGCACATCTCTTATCCAGGTGCCTATCACACTGTTTTCAGTATAGACAGTTGTTGTCCATCTAGGGATTTTTCTAAGACTCTTTGATCTTAAGAGACAGGCAAAGCTCACAGACACTGATCTTAAATGCTGCACCAGCTGATTAACAATTTTATTCAAATTACAGAGGTTAAACTTAGTAGGAATACCAGTCCCCACTCATCCTATTCCTCCCCACCACACCTCTCAGGGGAGTTCAATCAGGGTAAAGTCATACTAAAGGGCAGCAGTGAGCAAATTCAAAGAGCATACACTGACTTCGCTTGCTGAAACAATATCATGGCTTGAGCTGCAGAAGTGCTTTGTGACAAAAACTACAGTATTTCACCCATATCTGCTAAATCCTTGCAACTGTGAGGCAAGCTGTTAACACTCCAGCATACTTCGTCTTCAGCCAAGACACAGACATCAATTTGAGGACTAACACTGGTCATTTGTAAGTGTATGAATATTTACAGGCATTTCAGTAACAACTTCTGCACTAATATGGGAAAAGAATTATACAGAATTCTATGGTGTTGTATTGCTAGGACAGGACTGGATTTCACAAGTTTTACAGCTATGATTTTACCTGACAAGATAGCTAGATGGTGCTAAAACATACTTGTTGCAATACAGTTTTACTGCTGGTTACGTGTTTTGAAATATGACATTTTATCTTTGTGATTGCCTACAGCTACAATATTTATGTATACTTTCCTCCACAACTTCCTGAAAAAGTTCCTAGGGAGCCTGGAAAACATTTTTATTTTTACACTAAAAATGAGATATTTGAGACTTGTGAGGGACTACGATCAATCAAGAGATTTCTTGAGTCACAGATGAGTATGTTAGCCACGGAAATCTCTGTCCTTTGCAGAATTTGTCCACCACAGAAACACAGCTTCTTCTAGCACAAAATCCATCAGTTTAATGATGAACCATGTTAAATAGAAATTTACATCTAAGTAAAATGGAAATTCAGGAACTAAATGTATTGCATGCCATACCAATATAGGCATCTGAAATACATATCAACCAACCTATGAGAATTTTGTAAATAATAAATATATATTAAAATTAAAAAAAAAAAAAACCCCACAAATAAAAATATAACAAAAAATCTGACCTTTTGTAGTCCTGTATTAAGGGAAAAGTGGAGAATGAATTTGTAAAGAAACCCAGCTAAACTACAGATAACATTGTCTTTTCATTGTTAACCTTTTCTTGTTGAAATTTTACCAAGGAAGTAAATGAGTTAATTTTTTTTTTTCCATTATAGGCTTTCATGTGAAAAACTGCTTACAATGTAAATTAAATAATTAACTTGAAAGTAAAAATATTTTAAATAATCAAATAAATATTTTTACATACACTGCATTCATGTTTGTCACAAAAATTCTTTGCTAAACACATAGTAATCTGCTGCTCATGACCAGTAAATTAGCTAAGTCTCATTACTTACATCACCTTCAAATGTAAAACTGTATATTAATGCATTAGGCCCATTAGGCCCATTTTCTTTCTTTAGTATTTTCAAATGTCTTTTGTCATAAAAAAAAAACATAAAAAAAAAAAAAAAAAAAAAAAGTATTTAAGCAAACTTAGCTTACTTTGAGAGCATTTTGAATAAGTGAGCAAATCTTCTAAATCTTATCTAGGGGGAACAACACTGAAAAGCAGCTGAAGCAACTTGCTGTGAGCAGAGATCTCCGTATGTGATTCCCACCTGCGACTCTTTGGAGTCACAACAGATTGTCTGGAAATTCATGAATGTGAAGGTTCCACACAACTGTTTCCTACAGACCTACCCACTTGAGGCAGGGGTTGGAGGTGTGAGATGCAAGTGAAGTGTGTTTCTCCTAAGTTACCTATTGAGCTGGACAGTGAAGAGGCCCACACAGTGATCCCTGTTGGAAATTGATCTCTGGAAACAGCACAGAGCTGTCATTTTGAGCAAGGACTTCTTTATCTGGTTGTGCTATTTGTTTTTTTCAATAATACACAAGATTTTATTTGTCAGATGCCCCAAAGTTTGCAATACTACCTTGCCTGACTTTTAATTCTTGAAAGAAATAACTATTTTCAGAAAGGATATGTTCATATTGAGCTGATTTCCGTACCAATCTACCAAGCGGGGGCTGGAGCAGCTGGCTTGTGGAAGACTAGCTAAGGAATTTTACATATTGCCTTTATTCACATAAGCAGAACCCCTTTCAGAGAGAGTTCCTCCTCCCTTTATTTTTTGGTTTCAGTCTTTTACTTGCCTGAAGCACAGAGTTTGTGCACTTCATCATAACTCTCTTGAATCTGCTCTTGCTCTTCTTTGTGGTTCTGAGGATCAGCTAGGTTTCTTGCACATCTCATTCACTAGAGTGACCAGTGACCTGGACCACTTCCTCAGAGCTAACACAGATGCAGGAGGGGAGAAGAGTACACAGCACAGCAGATTGATGGGGAGGAGTTGCTATTGTTCTTTCCTAATAAAATAGAATTTCCCTTTCTTATTTTGCTTTTCACATGTGCAATAGTATCTGTGAAGATGAAAGAGTTTAAAACCAACAGAGAAGGGGACACAGTAATATCTATACCACCTAGTGAAGAATTTTCTCTTAGATAGTGGATAATAACAGATGTTTTAGGGAAAGATGCTAGAATGGAAACTGTTAAAGTTTTCCCATTAGGAAGTGCCTGTGTTATGTTTCAGACATCTTGGGTTTGTTTGTTTGTTTGTGGCTTTGCTGTTGTTATATTTTCCTTGTTTTAAAGTTCTTGTTTCAATTTCCAATTAAAAAATATCCAAACCTTTAAAGTGACCTGTTACACTCTTCAGATCTCTGGACATTTTCTTATAGCTGGGTATAGGCAGCTGCTTCCCAAGTTCATCCGTGCTCCTTGCCAAAGACATATGAACCAGATCCAAGCCTGAGACCTTTCAAACATGCATAATGACCTTGCTGTCTCAGCAGGGCTCATTAGCATTGGTACAGCCTGGCTGCTGGACCAGAATGGCCTTGTGCCTGGCCAGGCTGGATGATGGATGAGCAGAGTGCTTCAATTTGTCCAGAACAACAGGTAAAATTCTTAATACTTTCCCCTACAGAGCAGACATTTTCTTTCGTGGGTGCTGAGAAATGCCACCTTCAGGGCAGAAAGTAAAGCTAGCTAATAAAATAAAGGGAATTTTTCAACTAGGGTTTCCTCTTGATTATCTGAATTTTGAACAGAAGAGCCCAGAAATACATATGAGGATTTCTCCCTTCACTGCCTGCAGAGATTTGGGCTCCAGGGTATGAATTTGAGAAGGCAATTTCCACAGGTGATGAAATGAAATGCTCCTTGTCAAAACAAGACTTTTATTTTTTTTTTTTTTTTTTTTTTTTTTTTTTTTTTTTTTTTTCCCCCACAGGTGATTAGCTGGCAATTTGGCTAGCAGATGCTGAGTGATAGGATCTCACAAATCAGCAAATCCTGCCTTTCCTCCCAGCCCACACCTGTTTCACTATCACCATGATGAGTGCTGAACCTGAATGTGATTAAATTTAAATGCCTCCCTCGGGTGGTTAGGGAAAAAAAATAAAAAGGGAGAAACAACACAATTTTGGAGAAGTAATGCTCTGGCTTAGAAAGAAGCAAATTGAGCCGTAGAAAAACAGCATCTTGGCTTTTTTAAAGTTCATTTGCTCCTGCTGTTTATACCATACCTGAAGCCACATCACCCTGGGTTTCTGACACCTCAGCTGGTGATGTTTTAAAAGATTATGATATTGGATGGATTATAAATTGCAATTTTTCTGGTTTTGTATAAGTTTGCCCCTAGCAAGAAAGGAAGGATACAAGCCCTGTTGCCCTTTAGAAAATGAGCAGCAAATAGGATCCTGTTTTCCAAACATTTACATAGCTATCAAGTTGTTTTCCTGTTAAGGGTTTGTTTTGAAAAGAATCAAAGTCAGATTTTGTTGTTTTGTTTTTTTGTTTTTTCTGTAGACATTATCATTTTATTCCAAATTGTGAATTGCAGTAGCACAAAAAAAGCCTGTTATTCTGTAACATACAGATTTTATGTCATCTGCATGGCTTTCTCTACACCTGTTTCTGAAAAAACATATGGACTTGGAGGAGAGTTTAGCTGCCAAATCCTAGCAGCATACTTAGCAGATCTCAGTTACTTTACCTGTTCGTGACATGGTATTATTTATTACTGAAGAACTTTAAAGCATTTTATATTTATTGCAAACAATTAAATATGTAGTTATCTTGTTTCATTCTGGATATATTTTATTTACCTGGAAAGTTTGTGTCTATGAAATGTAAAGAAAGGATTGGGATATCAACAAAAGTTTGAGTAAAAGAGCTCAAAATATTTTTTTTATTTTTTTTTTTTTTCCTAAGCAAATCCAACAAGTCTGTTATCCTCTGCTCTTCTGATTTCATTACAGAGATATCAGAGGAGTTACAGTGGTATTAGATTGGAGTAACCAAGTGGTGAATTAGAATCATTTCATTACAGCAGCATAAAGCAGATGCAGTATATGTAGGGATCTCTGATAAGAAAGAAATAAATTACACATTCCAGTAGTTTTAAAATGCCAAGCTGGAGAAAGCAGTGCCATATTTATTTCCCATCAAAGAACTCTATAAACAATTGATATTTGAGGAATAGAAAATAAAATTTGCCATCACAGCTCACTGTGATTTATATCATGTTATTTTCAGGTGACACTGCACTGCATTAGGTTAGGACACACCATGGAAACATGCTTCAATTGGAATAATTTGCTCAGCTTTCAGATCAGCTCATTGCTGGACTTGTGTATATGTACAAATTCATTTGCCCCTTCAAATTTGTCCATATGTGCAGATGAATTATTCTTCAGCTTTGTCAGGAGTCACACCTAAACTTGTGGAACAGAAATTGATAAATTCTTGATTGTCAAATCTCAGGCCATCTCCTTAGTGCCTCCCATCCCCCTTTCTGTTTGCTGCTTTTTTCTCCTGTGGATTTCAGTGTACCTCCTATCATTCCATCACCATGCCTAGGAGGTTATAAGCTTCATCTCCTGACTTTACAATTTTAATCACTGGCTTCTCCTTTAGAGTTCTCCTATCTTCTATTGTATTTTGTAAATTTGATCACATTTTGTGCTTTCACAATTCTCATTAGTATTTTTATGCCAAGGTCTCACTCATTTACTTTCTGAATATTCCTGTCTTGAGGAAGATGTATGAACTTCATGAGGCAAGCAGCTGCATTTTCTTCACCTGCAATTACTTCAAACACTATGACACCTCTGTGACTAGAAACATAAGAGAAGGTCAAGATAAACAAAGATGTCTAAGAACGAGAGTAGAACTCTTCAAGTGAGGTTATTTGACTAGAGAGTGGAAGAGAAGTAAATCTCTTCATAGTGAAAGCATGATTAGAATTGTTATACTATCATTTTTACAGATGTCTATCTAAATATTTAGAAAATGCTCAGTAAACAAATTTCTGATAGAAATGAATAAGCAAATAACTGAGTTGCTTGGAAATTTTACGTCAATGAAAAATGTAATTGCTCTACACCAACAATTTTCCATTAAAAATGCCTGAGAAACTGGCACTTTCAATGAGGAGAAAAATCTAAAGTTCTGTTTATTAAGCCAACTGAAATATTTTTGAATTGATAAATAAGTGGACTAAATAGATATCTACCAGTAGCATGGTCTACTAATCTGAAACTCAAAATGAAGTAATTAGTAGAGTAAAGACAATATTTTTTCTAATGTTTAAAATTGGTGAAGAGTGGAGAGGGAAAAGTCTTATATCTTTGAATGATTTGCTTGGCTAAACTGTCTGAAGAAGGCACAACAAAAAGTTCTGTACTTTCATGCTTCTTTCTCTTTTACACCAGCTCCAGGAATCCAGAAAAAAAAAAAAAAAAAAAAAAAAAAAAAAAAAAAAAAAAAAAAAAAAAAAAAAAAAACACAAACAACAACAACAAAAAAAAAAAACAAACTCAGGATATCATCACACCTGGAAAATTTTACCAGGTTTTTCTACATCTGTAGCTACCATGTGTTGCCATGCTTTATTAAACTGTCACTTGGAAGCATAAAACAAAGTAGAAAATACTTTATGGGACTGTTAAGGATTTGCAAATCTGTCATGAACAGACTGAAGCTCTTTCTGCTGCTGTCCCAAGTCAGTTGGGCGGCAGCCACATCTAGAAACAACGCCTGCAACAGTGTGATGCTCAAGCTAATTAACTTTCTTTGCAAGATAAATTAGTCCAAACATATTTTTCCACTTAGGTATCTATACTGTATTTATGTGGCTGAACTCCATTTATCTGCAAGGGGGAACTGACTATTGAGTAAACATTGGTTAAAGTACATACTAAGTATGTATGTAAAAAGCATGCTAATTATGTATTCTTGTGTCTTAAACCATTAATTCCTGGTGAGAGAAGCCCGAAAACAAAGAGGTTTTGCCATGGAGATAATGGTATCCATATCCACCAGAAATTACATACATAGACCCCTGGGTGAACCTTTCTGACTCTTATTTTCATCCAGCACAAAACATCAACTGTGCCCATATCACACCAAGCCTGGCCACCCAGGGCACTGTAGAAGAACACACTGGAGCATGATATATTCTGTGCCTGTCCTTGGAGATCATACCAGATACAAAATATCACAGCTGTTAAGTGCCTGGCAGATATACAAAGCCTTTTTCACCCCTGCTCTAATGTTTCTTAAATATTCTTTATCACCTCCTGGTTCAAGGTTATTGTTAATTGCCATGCAATTAGCACAATATCTTCTGGTTAGCTTCAAATGCAGGCAGAAAAAGATCACATCTGCCAGAAGTTGCTCTGCAGTCATACCTGGGAGGAAAGGAAGCTGTCAACACCATTCATGTTTTCTCCCATCAGCATACAACTCCAGCATGCCATGGAAGACACATAACAGCTTTCAATAAAAGTATTGAATCCTAGTGAGCTTTGGCTTGGAAGGGACATTAAAGATCTTATTCCAATCCACCTGCTATGGGCAGGGATGTAATCCAGTAGATCAGGTTGTTCAAAACTCCATCCAACCTATTTCTAGAATACTTCCAGGGATGGGGCATCCAACGCTTCTCTGGGTAACCTGTTCCAGAGCCCCACTACCCTTACAATGAAGAATTTCTTTCTAACATCCAATCTAAATCTTTCAGTTTAAAATATTTCCCTTTGCCTTCCACTATTTGCCTTTGAAAAAAGTCACTTTTTTTTTTTTATAAACCTCCTTTTACTCTTTCTTTATCAGCCTACTCTGCATCCTGCACTCCTTTACCAAACAGACTTTTCCCTGCAGCAGATAGTAATGAGTAGTGTCCAATGAGTAACATGGCAATTATTAGGAGAGGAGGTGAGAGAGGGTTGTCATGTCCAGAGGCCACAGCTGCAAAATATTCTTCTATCAAGTGAACATAGAGATGTGGGAGGAGAACATCTCTTTCCTGACCCCACATTTGGTAATCTTTGAGCAACAGAAGACTAAAGCCTTGTTGACAGCTCAGAAACCTGCTCATCTTAGCATTTTGTTTCAGTAAACCAGTTATTTACCATGTTTGTACAGACAGATTAGTTGTTTTGTTTTGTTTTTGTTTTTTTCTTGATAATAAATACACAAAATAGCACTGCCTCATCAATCTGGCTAAGTCTTCGCATCCTGCTTTCTGCTCCACAATGACCTTTTCATGCTGACTGAATAATATGTCCCTTACATGATTTGTAACAGATATAGATTGCTTACCTTCCCTCTCGGCTTGATGACATACTGATTAATAGCACCATGAGAACTAGCTCCTTGTGATCAATTAATCATCTGTCATAATTGTTCAGTAGCTAAATAATTATTAATTTTGGGTGTTTATGATAGTGAAGGTTGACAATGTTAGAAAGGAGAACATGTTCCCTTTGCTTCGCTGGGGACCTGTGTCTAAAAATCTCATAGCAATAAATATGTGTCAAGGCATTCATCCTTCTGTACTTTGGATTGTAATAACTCCTTTCAGGTAATACATCAAGGTATTCACTAAATGTCACTTGCTGAGGAAACTTGATAATGGCAAAGCAATTCCTTTCTTGGGCATGCATTAAAGGTTTGAAGGCTATGCCAGACAGCCCCAACTCTGTTCATGAATAGTAGGATTCATGAGTAAAATTGTTCATCTTCACTCACTATTTAATGACCTGTGTGCAGAGAATTAAGCAGATTTATTATCTCCTGCTGGCTATCAATGAACATAGATAAGTATTTGAAAACCTAACTCCTCAGAGGTAACAAAGGTGAAGCAGGCCTTCACAGAACCCCCTACTTCAACACTAAGCTCTTGGCACATAGAGGGTCTCACCTAAGAGTATGGAGGACTCAATGACTCTCTCCTTTTCCCTTTAGATCTATAGTTTGAGTTGTCACTCTAGAGCATGTTAGGGAGTAGATAACAAAGAATTCTGGTTCAGCATCATTATAAACCTAAGTGCTCAGAAGGCAATTGTGCAATGCAGTATTAATTAACTGAGAAGCATGGCATGGGAAACTGGCTTTATCACATTTTGCTAACTGTTAAAATCCACACCTATATAACAGTTTGCAGTACTATGTATATATAGTGATATCTGATACAACACCACACCTGAAAACTTAACCCCCCTAAATGATTTCTATATAGAGAGATTTAACATTTAAAGGTTTCCTTTAGAACTTGAAAAAGCCAAAGCTACTTTTCTGACTTTCTGATGAATTTTAAAAATCTCAAACAAACCTAAACACAAAACCGAAATCTTTTCCTATCTAATAGGAAAAGAACCCATCACACCATACATTCTTCCCTTCTCATTTGAACACATATCCTAAGTACAGGGTTTGCAAAAAGGGATGTAGGGATTGCAAATAAGCATTTTATGTTTTTAATCATTGTGGTGATGCAAACTCTGAAGATGGTATTCTTAGTCCTGACCATTCCTAGTCCCAGTGCTATTCCAAAAGGCTGATAATCCTTCAAACTTTATACATCATAATACTACTGGAAAAAAAAATAAACTGTAATGAAATTTGTAATTTTGGGGTTTGGTTTGGGCATTGATATTGGACTGAAGAGCGCTGAGAGTAGAGGAGGTAAACAACCTTTCTTGGTCTTGTTTCTTCCCATTAAAGGAAGTGCTAAATACATCTGAACATTCACACAAAGCCATAATAGAAGAGACGTAAAGCAAATGTTCATGAATGTTGTCCTGAAATTATGGATAGAAAACTAAACATTCTTGGGCACATGTAGCAACATTTCATTGCTTTTCTTAATTCTCGAGATTAATCTTCAGCATTGAAATTTAAAGTAAGGATTTAGTTATCCTAAAGATAACCAACTCTTTATATTCTCCTGCATTTGTACATTATTTCATATGAAAACTCAGGTCTGTGGTGGTATTTTAAATGAAATTATAATGATAGAGTTGCTTGAGAAATAATACTGATTAAAAAAAAAATCAAATTAGGGAGCTCTTGGAATAACTAGTTGGGTAGGAATCTGATTATACAAAAGAGGGCCAGTGGTTTCCATTGTCTTGAATCAGAACCTGGAAATGCAACATTAATGGATGTTACCAGAGAAAAAAATTTTCTGTTCTGAAAACCTAATAGATTAATATTATTATTTCAATAAAAATATATAGTATGAGTTCTATATTATTTCCTTAGTAAATGATGTAAGTGAAAAATAGCTGCTTTTTAAGAAATGAGTAATACTGTTGTTAGAATATCCTCTCAAAGGATAGCAGTTAATTTTGTATTTAATAATAATATTTGAATGTAAAAGCAGCACGGAAGCCAAATATTTACATTATGTTGTGTTGCCTCTTGAATAAATTACTCTTCTTAAAGACCAGCTTGAGGATTACATGTATGCAGACAACAAGCTTTTCCAAAAATAATTCAGCATGATTAATAGTCTCTGACCAAAGAAGTTAATGATATGCTTTCCTAAAAGGTTAACTCCCACTAACTGTGGGTCTAGCCATTTGAGATTTTCTTTTTTGTATATTTTTTTCTGGTAGCTGAAATTTTTATTACTGCAAGTTACAGAACGGATTCTCTTGGAAAATATGAAACTGTAATCAAAACCATATCTTAAATTCCTCATAATTTTCAGTAATCTACAGATTTATTAAAGTACAGACCAGGTTCTGAATTTTATTACACAAATTTCTTCCTTTGTGCCTCTGATTTTTTTTTTTCTTTTCTCTCAGTTGTTTTCACCTATAAATTTACAGGCAGGTATTGGTAGGCTAAGGTGAAACTATGCAAATGAATTAGTAAATTAGACTGCATTTGCTGAGACTAGATAAGCTGTCAAAACAAAATTCTTCTACTGGTCTGCAGAATTTATGTAAGGAAGAAAAAAGAAGGGGGGGGGGAAGAAAGTAAATTTTTACAGAGAGTTTATATGCAATCTTATAATAAATGGTGGATTATATATCAAGCCTACCCCTCTTTATCTTCAAAATTCACTTCATCTTTACTAAAAAGTAAACCAAAGCCAGCCTCAATCCTGAGGATTTTATGGATTTTGGACCTCGCAGAGCATTGTATCTCTTAGACTTATGCTTGTTAGCAAGACTTTCTATATCTGATCTGACCTTTAACTCAGGTAACTTGGAAGAATTCATGGGGAGGGAAGGAAGATACTTAGAATTGTTGCAAGATTAATTTCATCTACTCTTATAGATGCATAGGTATCTTAAATATCACTTAATTGGATAGAGTGAAAGTTGAAATATACCCTGAAAATGCTCCCTTTTGACCACTTTACTAAAACATAAATATGTCTTTTAGGTGATTCGACTTCACTTCATTACCATGTTATTCTCTCCCAATACTTCAAATAATAGTTAACTGTTCAGAAGAATTCAGAAGTGTGCTTAATTACATGAAGTATCTGTAAATGTTTCACTCAAATGGTTTCAGTTCATGTTCCTTTTTCTCTGCTAGATATAATTCAATGGATAAGATAATGACACCAGATAAATTTCACCTCTTAAACTGTTTTTCAATATATCTTAGTAACTGATTATGATAATTGATACTGACTCTAATTTATATATATATATATTTTTTTTACAGGGCCACCTTTCCTGGGAAATATCTTCAGGTCACCTTTTCCTACCAAATTGCTCTTCTGTGACCTAGTGCTGGTGGCATTGAGGTGCTGAATTATGGGAGGTTCACTTAACTGTAGCAGGTTAATATGAAACTGGTTTCTTGTATTTGCCATAATGGACTACCACTTAGATGAAAGGAATTTTGAAACTCGTACATTACTTATGGCAACTAATTTTCATAAGTTTATGGGTAATTCAGGCATTTCTATAGCCTAGTCTTTGATAAACTATTGGGATTTCCTTCAAGGTAGAATTATGCTATGCTGCCTATGCCATAGAGATAAAATCTTTCTAAACTTTTTCAGATAATCAATGCAATCAATTATTTGTCAGTTAGTTTATTTATTTATTTATTTATTGTCTCTTAGGATTTTGTCAGACTTTCTTGTTTGTACAATTTACTCTTCTGTATTTCTGAAGTATTTCTGCTAAATACTTCAACATTACTATAGTATCTGATGATTACCATTGTAATTCTTAATATGTATTTTGATAGCTACTCCTGTGGCAACAGAGAAATAGGAAATCTTTCTTAAGGTCAGAACTCAAATCACATTATGCCTGCAAGATGAGGTTTACAGTGAGAGATAATACCTCTTAATAGGCTAATAGATGCATATGGAGGAGACAAGCCAGAACTTGGATACTCAAATCATTCCTCAGAGAACTGTGACTGTCACGACAGCACATTCCCCTTTGAAAAACAATTCACGTTTGCTCAGCAAAATGTATTATGCAGATATCTACATTAAGTTTCCAGTATGGTCAGGGTAGAACCTGAAGAGTTAATTCTTTTGGGAAGACTTGTTCCCATTGTTGTTTACTGAGCTTGAGTTTTTGCAGATCTTCTTGCCAATAAAAACATTTTCTCCTGAAAGCAAGCATAATGACAGTAAACAAGATTAGAAAGTACATTAAAAAAGGGGCTTAAATTTGTATTTACCCAGCATTAATAAATGCCCAGGTGTTTTGAATCTCCTTTGCTTTGCTAAATCAGTGCAGCAAATGACAGAGGACAAGAGGGAAAGATAAAAGACATTTCTACAGAAGTAAAAGAGTACACAACACCTAATTGTCTCTCAACAGGAATAAGTGAACATGACTTAATACCTATATTCTGTATCATTACAGCTTCACAACATTGTCTGGACTAATTCCACTTCTTAGCCTTTCTTGAGTCATATTTTAAGCAATTTCTGGAAGTGGGTTGTAGCAAGTAAGGAGTCCTACATAAGATCTTCACAGATAAAAGTCACAACTCCAGACATAAGAACAGTCTTAGGCATCTGTTTAGAACTCCAGTGGGTTGTTTCCACTTAGGTTTAAATCTACAATCCGAAGCCCTGTGAACAGGTTTTGCACAACCCCAGAGACATCGATGTTTCACAGACCAATAGTCACCGGGTGTTTCAACACATGCAAAACACCATTTTCTTTACGGGTCTGGATTTGACACTCCTTTTGCATAAGTTTTGTGATTGATTATAAAAAATGTGACAGATTATGTTTTTAATAAAAAAAAGAGGCATCACAAAATGTATTATCAAAGTCAGAGGATGCATAAAATTGTAAAACACTATTTCATAACTAAAACTAACATGTTTGGTTTTGGCACTTTGGGTTGGTTTGGTTTTTTTTGAGACAAAATTTTATTTCTTAATTCATCTAAAATACCAGTGTTTTGATTTTGTTCAAAGAATTTAAAAGTAAAACAAGCCTTACTGATTGATAACATAATGACTATGTGTTAAAACCTCCATGTAAATGATCTCATTTGTTCTGGTATTATTGTCTAACACCAATATTCAATATTTTGTACTACTGATATACTGAGATACTTCTGACAGTCTGGATTATCTGATGAAAAAACTACACAATAAAACTTTCAAACTTTCTTATATAAATGTTGTATAATAACAGGTGGGCTACACTATCACCCTCAGTTTGTTTAGCTTGATTATTGCCTCCTCAAGCCAGCCAGCTAGAAGTCAGTGTTAACATTTCAGAAATAATGAATGAATTGGTGACAATATATGGAAGTAAAGCAGGCTCCAGCAGAGTTGCACACAAGAGGCTGACGGGCTGTCTGAACCTGTCAGGTTTGCACTTCAAACAAATAAGGAGCATTTACAGATAGCTTTATATGGTATCACAACTGATCTGAGAATTCACCACAAATCCACGCATCAAATATGAAGCTTTATTATATCTGACTCTTCTGGTGGAGTCTACTGAATAATCCAGTCTAGGTAGGCTCTGGGTTTAGGGTAGGGCTAGCTGGCTGCCGTCCAATCTAGGAAAGCATAGCTAAGTATAGATATAGATATAGGATATATCCATATGGGATATAATCATGGTCAGGGAGAAGGCATTAGGAGAGCGACCGGAGATTGCCATTCTCTCACTTTGAACTGAAAGCCTGTGACTACCACTTAGAAAAGTCTAACCTCAAGGCCATGGACACCAATGAAAATTTTTCATTGTGTTCTTTTATGGATTTAAGCAGACTCCAAACTTGCAATCTGTTTTATTTCTATTTTACTTTCTCCAAAAATACTTTTCACTGAAAAGTCTAAAAAGAGAGAAGTAGGATAGGTCAGGGTTGGGAAGCCTCTTGAATATTCCTAGAAGAGGTTGCTTTTGTTTACCAAACAAGAGGTGAAATGGAGCTACATTTCTTCTTTGCAGTCATACCAATGGCATAAACAACAGAGTTATGTGAGATGAAAAACTGATGTAAGAACATAAATAAATATAGGTTGAAAATCAGATAGTCTAAACATTGGAAGACTGTGATTTTAGAACAGGCTTCCAATCACAGTATTAGAAGTAAAAATAAATCTAGCAAGGTTTAAAATAGAACCCATTTAACTTATATGGAGCATGGTCCAGACTGAAGTGATGAGGGATAAGACCCTGTCTAATTAATTTCTCATCAGATCTCTTTTTCTAAATTATAATCTCTTAAAACTAAAAGGGTAGAGAGAAGCACTCCCTCCATATCCATCCCACGAATAAATTGTAGATGTCTCCTACACATTGAGATGAGAGAGGAAAAGACTGCATACGCGTGTCTCCTGAGAGATCCCAAAATGACAGTCTCACCAATAAATCCTTGTGCTCTGAAGTCAGTTAGTTTCTTTTCCATTTATGAGAACCAACAGGAATTAAGCTCAAAACTTCAAATTTTGGTGAAGTTAAAAGATATTTTAATGACACTATTTTTTTTTCCTGTCCAAAGTGGATATATGCTCAGGAAGGGGAGGAATAGAAAAGTAGAAGGGAAACAGGATGAGAGGATAGGCAAGTTGTAACATTAGACATACTTTGTATGGCAACAGCATGAAGGTTGTAAATGTGAAGTGCTTCTCTACTGTAGGACAGACAATCTGTAATCTGCACATACAGGTCCTCTGAGATTGCTTAGCATTTCTTCTATTAGATTGAAAACAATGCCAATAGCTTCCTTCTGCTTTCACTGTCACTGTCTCAATTCCTTTCCTAGTTATGCCACGCTGCAGCAGGGCTTGGCTGTTATTTTGCATACCTTGTTGTATGTGAAGAATATATGCAAATAACTAGGAAAGGTTGTTATCACTCGCTTTGAGATAAGCTTTCTTTTTGGTCACAATGATAAGATTAAAAGATTATGGCCACAACACATGACTTTGAAACATCCTGACCCTTTGCTGGCAGCTGCAATTGATGCTTCTGGACAAATGAGGCATAATAACTTTTTCTCACTATAAAAACAAGGAAACTAAAAGCTCCCCAACAGCTACAACAATGAAAAAATGTTGATGAAATTGCAGTCAGTGGAATTTGGTTACTCTCCCAGTTAAAAGGTTTGCCTTGTCATGATCACATTGGATTCAATCAATTCATTCAATAGATCACATGCTTTTTGAGTTTAAAAGATGGTGATTACACCTTACATGTATATGTGTGAAATAAGTCACTTTTAAAACAAACAGAAAATAGAAATCATATCTAATAATGTTTTATAGATCAGGTGAATATGTAATGTTACTGAAAGGCTTTTAGTTGATATTGTTTCCTAAGGAGTAAAAAAGAGTAGAGTGCTTCTTCTGACCCATGGTGCGGGTGAAAAAAAGAAATATACTTTTTAATTACAGCATCAGGTACTGAGCCTCCAAAGCAATTTTTTCATTGCTGTCTAGAAATGCTCTGCAGAAAAATCTTAGTCCAAGACCTTGACATGACCCATGAACAATGAGGAGTGTGATTTTTTGGACTACCCTCAGGACTAAGCTGCATGGCTTTTAATTGGGTCGAGGCAGACTTATAATAGACTTTAAAATCTTTTCTGTTTTGTTCTTATTGCCATGATAGCGGCTCAGTTTGATAACCCAATTTCAGAGCATTATCATATAAGTATCTTTCATATTGAGTTAGTGAAATATAACAGGATAAGAAAAGTAATGCATGCTAGACATCTCTTACAATAAGCTTCTGCATCTTTTCACGACAAAATGATATCTGTGACCTTTCTCTTCCCTTTTCAGTACAATCAGTCAGTATAAAAAGCTTTGCTCTACAGTTAAAAATAGATCAACCCACCTATTAAATGTTGTTTAGCAGAACATGCTTGTTTGCCTTGAATGACAAAGAAAGAAGGTAACATTAAGAAATTATGTAGGAAAATATATTTTTGTGTTCATATTTTCTGTATTAGCTTGACAAAAATCTGTGACAAGGACAGGAAGATATTTGACCATGGTACTCAGGTACCCCAAGTATCTTCCTCGTTGTCCAGAGGAACAAAATCCAAAGTATTCTGAACATGCAGCTCTATCCTAGAGCTGATTTGAAAATTTATCCATTCAGGGGAGAGTAAAATCTCCTTCCTTTGCATGATGCACAAGCCACCACAAAAATGCATTCAGCTTTCTCACCTGCCTCTGCGTAGATAAACTTTTATTTTACAGATGTTATGCTATTTTATTTATTCAATTAATAACTCATAATTATACCAGCATATTCTTCATCCTCCATAACTCTGAACCAATCTCCTTGCAGTTATGAAAGTTTTTCACTTACATATGAGAAAATTTCTCAAGAAGGGACACCTCAATTACTTTATTGCTTATTTTATTAATTAATTTCTAAAATAATAATCTATTATAGTATTTGCAGATATATTTTTATGACTAGCCATCCTTCAAGGATTTGTCTTTATGTTTAATTTCTGATTCAGAGTGCTATCAGCCATGTATGGCATAGAGTTTGGCTGAAGGCTGTTGATAGTCTGTTGGCTGCTGTGATTTTTACAGCCTCTGCAGTTTGTATAGAGCTGTTTGTAAAAAATATTAATGATATGAATTGAAGATGTATGATGTGCTCCCAAGTGTAAAAATAACGGTTTTATAAATAAAACTATGGCTTTGTTGGTAACAGTCACACAATGAAGAAAAACATCTTGATATCTAAAGTTAATGGCAAAAATAATACTTTTCAGTGTTGGGACTTTTGTCAAACTGTTTTCCTCTGTTGAATATGGTAGGTAATAAATGCCCTTATAAAGACTGGTCACATTGTACAAAAAAAAAATGGAAAAGGAACAGTAACTTCAAAATCTAGGTGAAAACCATATGACAAATACATCAATAAAATAATAATATAATAATAAAAATAATAATAATAATAATAATAATAATAATAATAATAATAAAATTAGTATTTAAAAATATATCTGGTGTGCACCATGAAAAAGAAGGAACGTGAAACTTCTGTAAGTTTTGATTCGTAGAGATCTGTATATTTTTTTCACTTTTCCCACCACCTCCTGCTTTTCTGTTCCTTCACCTTTAAAGGCTTATGTCCAGTGCTGCTGTACAGCTGTGGGTGCTGATGGCATAATCCCAGCACATTGTGCTTCAGCTTCATTTTCCAAACAAATCAAGCAGGAGCAGCAACGCTGCATGGGTTTGATAGGCCTGATGTAGAAAATATTAACCTGAAAGTAAATGCTTTCTATCTTGGCAGAATCTGGCTTTATACTGAGGACTCCATTCAAAAGTAGAGTGATACTATGGTTCCCTTTTTTACAGACAGAAAAATAAGAGGAAAAAGATTTTTAGGTTTTTCTACTGCCAGTATAGCGCTGGATGGTAACTTACATAGAGGTAACCACAAAATAATAGAGATAATCATCAAAGAGAATTGTACACAGCCCATGGAAACATGAGAAGGGTGTGACAAAGGCACACTAAAATTCCATCCTGACCCATTTCTCCTCTTGGAAAAGTATTGGCCTCCTTTTCAAATGACAGGCAGAACCACAAAACCCCTGGCACCAATATCTATTGTGGATGGAGCTGCAAACCTTAAATCATGTGAATGATACATGTTTAATCCTTGGAGGGCAGGGTTTCTCTACACGGGTATTATTTAAGTTTGTCTCTCAAAGTTAGGAATGAAGGAATTAACTTGGGGGATAGTACACAAACACATTTGATTCCTTGATCCCCAATTCTCATAATGAACTATGACAATTTTCTTGTGATGCTGCTGAGAGAGCCTGAATTTTTGAAGACATAACCTGTCTGTTCTGTGTTTGTCTTGCTCTGTTTACACTGAACTAAAGATCAGGAATGGTCTTTATAATAAAACCCTAACAACAGAGATACTTCTTTGATTTTTGTCCTTGGAGAACCTGGAAAATAAAGAAAAATATTAGGACATAGTCACTGATTTAAGTAGCTTCTGAAGCTAAGCAGTAGTTTTGCCTTGTGAATAGAGCAGCCATAATTCAATGGATTAAATTTGAGTTTAAGAGATTGCAAGATCCAGTCTGTTGAGTGAATCAGCTCCTTGACAATAATGTGAGATTTTGGTGGAGGCTAAGGGCTCTGAACCTCAGTGACCTGGCTTGTCTGTGCACATGGAAAGCAAAGCTCTTATCTAAAAACACAACAGGTGTTGTGGCAATAGGAAATCTAAATTATTAATAAAACTAGGCTTGGTCAGAGATTTTTCATATCATATCTTTCTTTCCCTCCTGTATTTGAATATATGATAATTGAATTTAATGAGGGGGGAAAAAAACAAAACCAAACCCACCAAATTTCTTGTAGAGATTAAGTTTTTGTTTTAAAAATATCTGGGAGTTTTAAGTACTGGGTTTTTTTGTTTGTTTGGTTTTTTAACCTGATAGATAAATATGAGTTCAGGACTTCCAGGGGAGGGGAGCTGCTACTCAAGCATCTTTCTCTCTGGTTTATTTCATTTGAGTCACAACAGTATCTTTCAATTAGCTTTCTATTTTTCCACTGTCTTTAGGGTGCTCTGTTGCAACTCCAAGTTTTCATGATCCTTCTGTTCCCCAAAATTCTTTCTTCCCTATTGTATTCACTCTTAAGTTTGTTAACAGACTTTGCCTATGAATGACTTTACCAGTTATAATTAAGACTAATTCTACAATATCAACAATATGGAGGATTCTCATTTACCTTACAGTAATAAGCTTCATTAGATTATATGTAACCCTAGTACAGTGTTTTTCTTCTGGGCTCTGCAAAACACCAACATTTTTTGCAGGCTTATGGAAAATTTTACCCTCTGTTTGCTGAAAAAAAAAGTCTGTATCATGATTAAAGTATAAACTTATCTTTCAGAAATAATAACAATTTTTGAGGAGTAACTCATATAATCCTTCTGGACTTTTTCCAGAATTACTAGAGAGATTGGACCCCAAAAAGTAAAAAAAGGAATTCATACGGAAAGAAAGAAGATTGTTGTGTAATCTCCACATATCTATTGGCATCACAGTCATTTTCTTACCCTATGTAACCATATTTGTGCAAAACTCCCCATACCTCCACTGACTGAAAAACAGCAAAAAAAGCTAAACCAAAGTATAAAAGGAATGGACATTGCTCACCAGGAAAGAAATTTCCTGTGTGCATTACTAACTAATGTTGTGACTCTGTAGGATCCTACCATGCATGTTGACTTTCATTCTGGAGAACAAGAACTTATTTCTCAGAGACTGGGAGCTGGAATGGTAAGTGGAGTTTCCATCAGTGTATGGGGCTATAAAGACAAATTACTCTGTTCCTCTGCATATCACTTGGAGCAGAATTTCACTAAAGAACACCTTTATCAAAAGTAGAACCTCATGTAGAGTTATACCTTAGCTTAAAAGAGCTCAGATAGTAGTTAATCTATCACAACTTAATGCGCTTTGCTCCAGGGGGTAAGCTACACTTCCAGATAAGATGAGGACCTTGTTCCTAGTCTAATTTTATTTTTCTTCACCTTCCAGGCACTGCATCTTATTGAGCTTCTCTCCACCAGTTTAAAGAGCCTTTTCACACCAGAGAACTTTTCCCTATGCAGGACATACTGACTTTCTTTTTGATAACATTCTTAGCCTGAGTTACTTCACTCTTTCGGTCCCTTACAGAAATATTCTAGTGAAGTTTTCCTGAAGTTTATTTAGTCAATTGCATTTTTGAACCTTTCTTCTTTCTTGTGCTTCCACCCCAAAATAATTCCACAAAAAGCTGGACATCTTCAGAGCCTAATCAAAGTCATCAGAGAACCATGGGGAACAGGAAAGTACCACTACGAGTCTTAGGTACCACCATTCCATCTGTTTACTGCTTTCTTATCTCAGTTGTCTTGTCTTTGGACATCCAAAATTTCTCATATGGAAAAGAGATGATAAAAGGGAAACATCACAGACTTTTCACATTTTTATTTTCAAACTTCAATTTTCTTGTGTAAGTTGCTATCAAAATTTTGTCAAATGAAAATATGCAGCACATTAAGCCTAAACTATGTAGCTGCTATACAGTATAGGGTTAATATAGATAAAATAAAGTGCATTCAGGTTTTGGTTTTTTTTAAGCTGTCTGATGTATGTAGAAAATACTCAAGATTCTCACTGAAGGCTCTTTGGGGACTCTGTTGAAAGGCAAGACAATCAATTGTTTATACAGCAACTACACTTTAGGCATGGGATGAAGCACACACTTATTTGTCAATAAATCAGGTTGTATGAAATGTAGGCAAACAAAATAAAAATAGGAAATAAAATATTCTGCATTTATACAGCAAATCCTATGTATTATTTCAAACAAATTTGAAGTGGCAAATAAAAACATTTTATTCCTGTAGGACAATGAAGCATAGATATGACTGATGGATGTATCATTGGAAGACCCATAGATAAAAGAACTAAACTGAGATCCACCTAAGGTATGAGTCCTTCCTGCCCTATTTACAGTGATTTTTCACAGAACCTACTTAACTTTGTAAGGACCAGAGCCAGCTTAATTTCTTTTAAATTCAGTCTGGAAAGAAGTTATTCCATAGAAATGTTTGTTGAATAATGTATTTGGATGAAGAGTGTTCCATCAGCACTATGAAAGTACAGTGCTTGCAATTGCATGTGAATATACATTGTAAGAAGCTCAAGTACTAGAAGCAGTTCACAGGCTCTTCACAGCAAGCAATCACTTATCAAGCCACATGACAGCACGGTATATGATCACAACATCAATTCAATGCAAAAAGTGATTTTCTGAAGAAATCGTGACAGCTGGCTTATAGATAACTGTACTGCTTTTGCTGTCAACTTTTAAATAATAGTCTATAATTAAAAAAAAATACCCCTACCCAAAGCTTTTGTAGGAAAAAGTGTCTTGAGTGATCGTATATTTGATTCTTAGTATTTACCTATGAGATTTAACAATTTAACTCTTGAAAACTCAAAGGCCTGATCAGCTGAAAGATGAAAGGGTACAAAGGACTTCACCATGAAACAAAAATATAGAATCATATTTAGCTATGCCTCAGAAATAAGTGAGGAAAATATACTACATATTCACAAATTTAATTTTTTTGTACTTTGTGTCACTGACCTTCTCCTCAAAGTATGGGTGCATAAGAACATGGTCAGTTCCAGAGATTTTCCTACTTTTGTGTTTGCACTAATTTGTACCAAGTTTTTCTTAAAATTTACCCCTTAAAATAAAGAAAAAAATTTCTGTGTTTCAGTGACTTAGAGGAAGACATTTAACATTGAATCAATGTTTTGCTTTAAAATTGTTATAAACTGCGTATAGCGTATTCAAACTAGAAGCAGCGATCCCCAAAGACAGTACAGGCAATCTTGGTGATTTAGCTGCACCAGTTGAATAACAGCAGTCAAATAAGAAAAACTAGAAACTCAGATAAACTCACATGGAAAGGGAAAAATAGAGAAACTGGATGGTCTTTACATGCATATGTGTTCTGGAGCTGCCATAGTTGCCAGATTTCTATCTCCTTCTGATAAGTTTGAGGACAGAGCTAATGAAATGATTGCATTCAAATGGAATGATGACAGGGAAGTACGTCCCAGTGGTGTCCAGTGGAATGATATGGAGAGCTGACAAACCTCAGCATCTGTCATCCTGATATCTGTGAGAGGATTCATTTCTGAAGTACTAAAGGAACAGGTAAAATAAGCAAAAGTATAGAGAGAAACAAAACCAGAAGGGATCACCAGCTCTGAGGGGTGATCTGAGAATCATTCAACGGTTCCCAGTTTTGGTCGGATCAGCAGTTTGGAGCTAGAGATGTTCACGTAGGTGAACATCATCCCTTAACTTGGTTACATATGCAGGTTTTTCCTACAGTCAGCAAGAAAACAAGGCATTTCTGGAAGCTTCCACAGCGCCAACCTGAGATTTTAACCTTTCCCACTGACTTTGTAAAACAAATCAAGTTACCTCCATGCTGATAAGATGCAGCAGGCCAAGGGACTGGGAAGGAGAAATTTGGGGTGACTCATCACAGATAACTAAGGAACCTTCTCCTTCTTCCCTGTCCCTTGGCCCACTGCCTACACATGTAATGAGCTTTTATATAAGTGTTCACCCGATTTCAAACCAAATACAAAGTTTGTCAGTCACTTTCCAAAAGCTGAACTCTCTTTTGACAGAATGCGCTTTGGAGCTGGCTTTTGAAATAATCACAGACTGTGTCTTTGTAAGAGCCAAAAGCCAGGGGACCGAAGACTTTAGCTCTTTACTACATCAGGGAATTGAAACCAAGAGATATTATATGTCAGAATAACCTTTTCCAGGGGATATTTTTGAGAAATTTTCTCCTTTTTCCTGCATGAGTAGAGATGTGGCATGATAAAAATACAAAAGCTCTCCCAGTTGAAAAAAAAACAATGAAAAAGAAGACTGGCTGCAGCTGTAGTCCAAACATGACTTAATAATTATGCAGTTTTTTATATTATGTATTTTCTCCTTTTGTACTGAATTTAGCTGAGAGATATGTACTTATTTATTCCACAGAGGCATATTTCTCTACACATGCAATAACTCTGCTTCAGATTCCTAAAGAAAGCTATGGGTATCTCAAGCAGGAGACACATTATTTCTGTGACTCAAATTATACCCACATGCTATGTTAGGAGTCTGAACCTCTGTTGGTTGAACACCTGTATAAAGCTCATGCTCTGTTTTTTATGATTTATCAGGTGACCTCAACAAATACCTATTTATAGTTCCTGTTATACGCCTTTCTTGGAGAAGATTGAGAAGTTCCTCAGGAAAAAAAGCTGATTTCCTTCTGTTCAGTTGGCGAGAACTAATTGTTATAGACAGACTTCTATTGTCCTCTTTAAGGGAGTGAGCAAGTCTATGAATATGTACTTTCTTTCTGATGTATCTCAGGATGCAAGTATTTCGAATAATTTTAGTCCTGAATGTACAATTTATACACACAGTACTTGAACTCAGTGTTTTCCACTTTGCTGTTTGCATACGTGCAGCTACATTCTATTTCCTTTTTTTCCTTCTCATCTCAATCCTAAGCAATGACAATATTTGGATGGTCATCTCTACTGTGGAAGGGAAACAAACAATGTAAACATAGAAATGAATGAGAGTGTTTGAGGGATGGAAGGGTGACGATTGAAACTAAACAGAGGTAGGGAAAAGTAAAGACTTTAAGAACAACTGTAAAGGAGACAGGGAAACTGAGAAAGAAATGATAGTCTGTAAAAGAAAAAGGGATGCACCCTGGGGGAGAGAAAGCAAATGACAGGGAAAGGATAAAAAAGCAGAACTGACTAAAGGGAGATTTGAAAGAGAAGCTTCACATATCTCAGGGTCTCAGCAATGTGAAGTTTTGTTTGTTGGATTTTTTTTTTTGATTTTTAAATGACTTCACAAGGAAAGGGAAAAATTTTATTTGCCATGTTATCACAAAAGAAGTACAAGTCTGCCCAAACCAATAAGGTTCCTTGAAATGTATGTTTATTATAATAAAGTAAATATATGAATGAACTCATCTTGATTTCATTAGTATATATTTGCAATAACAGCAAAAACAGTGGAGATTTTTAGAGGAAGTGGCAAGAAATATGAGTGATAAATGTAGAATTAATATTTTTCTAAAAAGGAAAAGAAAAAGAAGTACTCAAGGGAGAGGGAAAAAATAAAAGATACAAAACTAGAAAAAATGAAATTCAAATATAACACTGGGAGAGGAAGAAGATGAAAATCAGCCTATAATTACCTACCAATCATTTTTTTAAATTCACAAATTATATCATTAATCTTAATCTCATCACAATATCACCTCTGAGTGCCTAAAGGCCAGAAAGGCAATTAAGAGATGATGACATCAGGTCATTATTCCTGTTTAGCACTTTGCCTCTGCTTTTCCTGTGGCAGCAAAAGAACTGTTTTGCAGTGGAGCATTCAGTGCATGGATCCCAGTTCAGCACTAGCAGCTTGGAAGGCTTCATTGCTGCCCCAGTTTTTTTACCTGTACTGGGAAAAGAGATCAGCCAAAGTAAATCTCACGGATCTGTGAGACTTCTCCTTGCTTTCCTCTCCTCTCAAAAGGCCAATTAAATCCCACTGTAGCCACCACTCATACTACTCTGATTTCTGGTGATAAAATATCCCTGACCTTTCACACACAGACAGGATGAATACTTGAGAAGGCATAAGGCCTTTCAATGTGGAGACGAGAAAAGTTTTAGGAATGAAAAACTCTCTGACCACTGAAAAGCTTATGAGCATCAGGAACTCTGGTTTCAAGATGGCCTATGTTTTTCTCTGATGCAGTTGACATACTTTATGATTATTTTGGCCAATGTAAAGTTTGGGCCATTGCAAAAATATGGGTATTGGGAAGAAGAAATGGCACTTTGAAAGTAATAAATCCTAAAAGTGATATTAATATGAACCCAGTTTCTATTTTTAATATTGACAAATATTCAAAGCCACTTTCAAATTAATTTAGAAAGAAAATTATTTTATCTGTTTTTTTAAATAAACCTTAAAACCCATGTCTCAATGAAGATTTATATAGAACATTATTTATGCACCTAACTAACCGCCTAATGACCTCCCACAGACCTCCCTTCCTCAAATGAGGAAGAAGCAGGATAAGAAATATTGACGGGAAGGGGGATTAGCCTTCGGAAGCATTTGGGAACATTGGAGAAACTGTCCTTGTGATATTAATGAAATGAAGGCTGAGTATTACGATAGGGAAGACAATAAATAAATAGAGATAAAAATAATCCCAGGTTATAATCCTATTACAAACTCTTACAGGAGGAAAAACTTTTTCTCAGACCTTGCAGAAAGGTGGAAAGTCATATATCAAGAAAAGATAGGTACAATGTGGTATTTTCATTGACACTTACTTTACTTTTCAAATTACTCAAAAGTATTCAGAATAAATTAGCACAATTGTGCTGTCAGATGCAAAGAAGGTGAAAAGCTTCCTGATTACAGCAAAAGAGAAGATTGGAGTTTTAGTGGCATTTATAAGAACATCTGTTCTGGGATCCATGGAGCTGGCAGTGCTGACTTGTGTACCTTGCAGAGAGGTAATTACATCATGAAGAACAGCAAACTATCAGAAAGGGCAAGGATGACTGCACGGCTAGCAGAGGAGAGATATTATGTTAGAGATAGCAGAGTTCATATCCACCAGCCTGCTACTGATTTGGTCAGGCAGAACCTCTGATTAATGCAGGCAAAAGGAAAGACATGAAAAAGCAGACCAGCAGTTGGAACTCAGAATGACTGTGATAGTTCTTTCTGATTCACATGCTGAAAGACTGATAGTGAGAAACTTTCCAGCTTCATGAACATGCTACTGAGATCACAATCAAAAGTTACTTAATACTGGTTTTCTTGGACACAGAATTGTGATGAATTCTGACACAGAGAAAGCAAGCAGAACGGCACTAAAAAAAAAAAAAAAAAAAAAAAAAAAAAAAAAAAAAGCTGGAGAAGACAAAGAATAAAAGGTTTGATGGTTTGATTTTTCATGTAGTTGATATGGCATTAATCACATTTTTCATCATACTCACAATGATTTTGGTACTGCTACAATTTCTGGCCTTATACACACTGCAGGCAGTATTCTCCTGCTCATGTCCCTGTTTCATGTAACTTGAAAGGTTCCAGGGGAAATGTACTGGTGAACTCAGCCTTATTTTCTATCATCATATAAACACTTCTTAGGCAACGAAATCTCAATTAAGTAACTTTTATGATTTTTGGGCACAAATAATAATTGCCAAAACATTCATGTGGTTTATTTATCTGCTTTCTGGAATAAACTAGACATAGAAACAAGTCTACTTTAATTTGGTGAGTGATTTTTTTTTGGTAAAATAATAATGAGAAAGCTTTTTTAAACTGTACCTGAAAGAGAAGGCTAGATCTGAAGAGAATACAGAAGATTATTTTAGGGTGGGATAGGATGAAATCCAAAGAGCAGGGTAAGATCAAAAAACAAATAGAAATCTGTACGTACTGTGGAAAAAGTCATGAAAATAAATTGAAGCTTGAGGGAAGGATGGAATGGAAAAGGACAAAGCTAATAATTTATTTACCAATCCAGTAATTTAAAATTCTAATTTATGTACCCATCTATCTCACTCTATGCTGTGTGTAACAAAACTTTCATCAATATAACATAAAGATGTCAAGTCCTTGAGCTTTGTCCTCCTCTTCCCCTGGAAGCACTGGAGGATATTATTAATGATTGCTCCTGCCTCAGATCTCCCTCTCTTGACGGTGGAGAAGCTGAGCAAGGGCCATTATTATCATCTTAGGCTCTGATCCCTTCAGACTGTCTTTAGAAACAGGTTTGGAAACACCTGAAGAGAAATGAGCTCACTGGGGAAATTATCAGCTTCAAAAAACCAAATACCACTACCAATCACCCTGCAATAAAACAGTCTCAAACAAACTCGTTTCTTACAGGGCACTTTCTTTTCATGACGTTGCCAGCTGGAAGAGCTCTTGCTGTGTAACTGTTCTGACCTTGGTCCATGTTGGCAGGGCGTAAAGCTGTAGAGCAGAGCAGAGGGCTGCTGTGACATGAGCACTATGGTTCCCACCTGCTTGTCTCAAGAGACTTCTGTCTCTCTTGATTCAGCACCACAGCAGTGGACATTACAGAAGCTTTAGTTTTGGAGTACAACATACCGTGCCTCCAAATGCTGTGTTTGTGAGATTAATGACTCTCCCTTCTGCTCTGCAGCCTGAACCCATGGTTTACACATGCTAATAATCAAATAATTTCATATCACACAGGCATCCTCCTATGTCTCCTATTAACACATAGTTCAATCTCAAAAATATTTTAGGTACCAATTAAAACTATTATATTCACGCTTTATCTAATTTTGTTAAATGGTGATTTTTTTTCAAAGTATTTTATAAATTTATTGCTCTGATATTTCAAAAACTGAGGCCACTACACTCCAAGAATAAGTGAATCACTCTGCTCATTAATTTTATAGGTGGGACTGAAACTCTCACCACAGTAATTTATAATCTGGTATTATCTAAACTCCTGCAGAGAAATATGCAGCATAAAAATACTTGAGATGAGCTGAGAACTTTAGAACAGATTTATCAAACACATTATTTGATAAAACACAATAGGAGTTGTTGAACATATTTCACCAACTTCATGTGAAGCTTCATAGTAACATAAAATTTTAAAAGAAAACAGCCTTAGGAACAACTCACGAGCATTTAAAGCAATAGCAAATCATGATAATAAAGGCAAATCTATGATCAGAATGGTCAACTCAACAAGAGTGAGATTTTCTACAGGTAGTTCTATGTACCTCCATCACTTTACACTGTAATCACCATTTTGGTAAGCCACTTTGAAGAAAACCAAACAAATAAGCATAACATATATTTAAAAAAAAAAAAAAATGCATCCATTTTTAAATAGGTATTTAATCACTACATTGTTACAGACACATTGGAATCCTAACACAAATAAACATAATTCAGAATGCAATTTGATTATATTAATTGGTTGTATGCATCCAAATGTTAATTCCCTCAGATTATAATCCATCTGGTTTTTCTAGTTTAAAAATACACTCTTTTTCCATGCTTCACCAGCTATGACTTACACAACATTTTAGTCAAACTTTAACCTTCTCCGGTGAAAATTTTTTTATACAAGAGCTGATATTTGTGAGCTCTGTACATTCTTGTCTGTTTTAGTCCCCATTTTCTTCAATTCAAACAGGTCATAAAACTGTCAGTCTTAAATTGATAATCTGAAATCACAAAGTAACCTGAAGCTGATTTCTTATTTAAGTAGATTGTTTTCATTCAGTACATTTTTTTCTCACTGTATATTAAGCAGAATGGAAGGAGATGGAGTGGTGTACAAGTAAGGCAAAAATGCACATTATTTCAGATGCTCTAAAATGTTGAGGACTAGTCACAGAAATCTCTGGAAGATGAAGTTACCATTTAAGAAAAAAGACAGTGAAACAATACATGTGAGCCTTGATTTCAGATCTCTTACTGGTGAGTGTTTCTCTCAAGCCTGGGACGTGGAGGTTTATCTTCCAAATGGCACTTAAAATGCAGGCAAAGGTTCCTAAATGCCGATTTCAGTTTTGAATTGACTATGATCAGGATAATTGAGTGCATGGAAGGATATGCCCCAGCTACAACTAAGGATACTGCAACTTTCACAACATCTTTACTTTGAGATGTCGACAGTATCAATAGAATCTGAGCTACATAACTGGAAAGATACAGAATTAAGAAAGAAATAATGGATTTAATGGCGGTTAGGTGAACATCTGTCATAGCATCCCTGAAAGTATCTGCATAACATTGCATTGTCTTTCTGTGTTTCCACAGAGAAGTAATTAACAGAGCTGAGGTCCCCACAGAGAGTACTAGAGGGAAAAAGCAACCTACAAAATAAAGAAGCAGCAAGTAGAGGTATGAACTATCCCAGTCCATGATATGAGCTGTGCTATTTTCTCTGCAGTTCCCTGTTGAGCTGCACAGGTAAGTGCTGGGTGCAATCCACAGCAAAGGAAGAGAAGTCATAGAAGAGATCACCAGCGACCCAAGAAGAAGCCATGGGACCATCCCAGCTATTCTGCGCTTGATTTGCAGCAGCAGCCAGTGGGCAATATTGATTATTTTTACACAGTACAGTACGTAGAGCCAGGTACTGAACCACAAGCTGCTATGGTTTACAAACATCCACACAGCACCAAAGTCCTTGTATACTGAAGCCAACTTAAACACATCTGCAAAGTAGAGACTGTGGATGTGCATCAGGACCGTCACCTGCAAGATAAATCTTGATGTGCTCAGACAGATCAGGACCATATCAGTAGAAGATATTTTTTTGCTTTTGATCCAATTAATGATATTAACAATTGTAATAAATCCATTTCCAATAAATCCAACAACAACTTCAATAGCTACAATGCTTATTGAAACAATAAGGAGTGGTGGCAACATCTTGCTGCTCCGGTCACTTCTGTCTGATTAGCCTGTGTAGATGTGAAGGAAGTTGAGCAGTTCTGATGGTATCTGACTAGTCCCAGCTCCTGCCTGCTCACCTTATATCTAGGAACAAAAAGACATCTGGAAATGGGAAATGATAGCAGATCTGGAAATGATAGTGAGAAATTATTGATGTTCTTCCTGAACTTGCAAATCAGAGAAAGATTTAATAATTAACTCTAACCTTTTACATGCATAATATTTGCCTATGCTTTTCCTTAGGGGTGTGATATAGCCAGCTGTATTAACCTACCCATCGTGTGTCCAATTATATATATTCTTGTCTAAAGTGACAGAAAGCTCTGTGGCTCTCTGGTTACAGCAGTACCCGACAATGTGGAGGGGGATGCAACATGAAACCCAACAGAGGTACTAGTTTATCAGCAAAGATGTCTTATATTGTAACTAGTATCTTTCAGGCTGGATTGAAGGTCTATAAATTATAACTAGATCAATTAGTTGCAACCAATTTCACAAGGAATGAAACATACAGCCTCCAGCCCTAATCTAGAGGAGCACTCCAAACAACAAGGCTGTCTTTATCCAAGGATTTTTGCTACATTTAGCTGACCACTTCTTATATGTAGTCACCCATATGGGATCAAAATTGACAGTAGCTGATCTGCAGAGGACAGGCTAGTCAAATAGAGCAGTCCACCTAGCAGAACCCTGTTAAAAACCCCACCCTCTGCAGCTTCACTGTCTCAGCTTCTCTCTCACCCTCATGCCACACAGTTTGATAGTGAATTTAGACTTGTTCTGCTTTATAGTCTGAAAATGTATCATCCATCTTTACCCATGTCTTTGCCTGATGCTGCAATAAACACAGTCCAGAAAGTGGCAGGCCTCACTGATCTGCATCCTGCACTAGTCCTTATTTGTAAGCAAATAGCCTGGTTTAGAGAACAATGTGTCCTCACCTTCTCAATCCCAGACCCACAAATCCAAGCTATGAGTACAATATTGAAAATTTATATTGTCAACACATTATTTCTTGAAATAGAGAAATATGAAATACAATGAGGACTGTGAAAACAAGGTGAGAAGCAGCTGACATCATCAGGCCACTGGAAAAACTCTGGAAGTTTTTTTTGGCAGCAAAATATTTACTGATTTTGTGGGAAAGTTGATCTATAGTTTTGGAGTCCATTTCTTGACAGGGTAAAATATTTCAAAGTAAGAGACAGACTGAGCTTTTAATCTGGACATGGTAAGAATTGTAAATTGGATTTATTTCTTATCATTACTTTCATGCTTCAAGTTTTTGTTGAATTTCTAAGACAATAAGTTAATAGTTATTCATTAACCTATCAAAATTAAAAGCTAGACTTAAAATCTTCATAGTTTGTTTTTTTTTTTTTTCTGTCAATAGTTCATTAATATTAAACTTAGATTTCATTTTAGATCCTTTTAATCTCAAAAACTAGGAGCTTTTTTCTCTAAAAATTGAACATACTTTTGTCATCACAACAATGCAAATTGTAAAAATAGAATTGAGACAATTTAGAAAACACTGTATAAAAGTTTCAGGTTTAAAAAGCCCAAAGCAATAAAACAAACAAGCAAACAAACAAATTTAAACTGAGAACACATTGGCATGTTTACTTTTTCTAACATTCTTTACCAGGAGTGTTCAAGAGTGAAAAAGGAGTATCTTACTAAGAAAAAAAAATCACAGTCTACCTCAATGAGTGTATTTTAAATGCAGTGTATTTTAAAGCTATATGCCTAGAGCTTCCTGTATACAGAATGTGCATTGCATAACTATTGTAGTTAGTTACTTCAAAAATGTAGTTTTAAGTTACTCAAGGGAACATGAAAGTAACACTTATTTTTACTACTTATGAAAACACAGCACTGAAATTATGAAGTAGGAGAATCTAAACCAGAAAATACATTCTAGACAAGTGCATCACTGAAGCAAATTCCAGATGTTCCATGAGTAACAAAACTCTGTTCTATCTTCATATCAAAAACTAGAATTTGAAAGAAAACCCTATCTGAGCTTTACCTGCTCATTTCATTTTCTTGTATGTGGGGCCCAAAGTGGGAACAATTTACTGAGAACAAAGTAGCATTCCTACAAAGGAACAGTCCACCTCTGTGAATCCCCACCAGCTCCTTCAGAAAGTAGCTGCCTCTCAACCTACAGACTCTGCAACTATTTAATCCTCAGCTCAGGTAAAGGAAAGAGCCTGTTCCTCAGTGCTCTGTCAGAGACTTCAGTCTAATCTGCTCTGCTCTCAGGATTGGCTTCTAAATTTTGTCTTTGTGCCTCAGTAGCTTAGGATCCCCACAACAAACTGCTATGATCTCCAAGGGATCTCCAGAGGATGAGTTCACTCATGGATGCTGGTGACACACACAGGCAGGCACCAAGATACTACAGGCTGGTTTATGTGTCACAGCAACCTGACCACACCCGACACTGGCTCTAGACTGGAAATAATCATCATCTCACCCCCTGGTATGCAGATCCTTGAAAGTGCTCATTCCCATTCTTGCTCTTTCCTGACCTCACAGAGAGGGTTGCCACATTTATGCTCATTAGCAGACCTTCTTTTGAGCTACAGAGTTAATCGTCATGGTCAGGCCAGATTTAACTGGCAGAGGAGACACAAGTGATCCTAAAATATATCAGACTTCCTTAAACTTATCCTCTGAGAGAGCACTTGAGTGAATAAATAAAAGAAATTGAGTCACAAAGTAAAGCAGACCTGAATTTCTTAAAAATCATCACAGTACAATGTTAGCAGAACTCAAATTATAAATACTAGAGAAAAGTGTCTGAATTTATACAACAATTTCCCTTATAAAATAAATCTCACTATACCCAGAGAAGTCAGGTTCAGCTCACAGGTACTGTTTTTCCTCCTTTGACTCATGCATTCCAATCAAAACCAGTAATCAATATGCTTCACACAATCCATATAAGGGTTTTAATTGTTGAAGTAATAGAGAATTTTTTTGCAGCAGAACAAGCAGCTTACAAATCTTGTGAAGCACTGCCTGTTCAGCTCATACGAGATCCACAATGCACCAATTAGTGGTATCTGGTTAATCTTTTGTTATTTTACTGTGAACAAGAAGTGTGTGAATACAATACTGAAAGATTTATTTCTGGTACTGTTCAGAAAAATGCATGCCTTGGAAATGTTGTTAATGAATCATCCAACCATGTTCACAGCATCACAATTTTTAGTGAAAAGTAATTGTCTATGGCTTCATTGAGGACAGAAGGAATTACAACATGTCAAATACCTCTGGCTTTTTCTTCTCTTAAATTTGTTGCTACTATTTTTTTAAGAGCTTTAGTTTTGGTGTGATGTGCCAGGCATTCAGACTGCCACCACCCTTCAGTATCCTCATTCAGCTCTCATGCTGTATTCGCAGACGTCATCAGCACCAATCAAAATGCAGATCAAATTAAAAAATTTAAGGCTTTGTAATGTGAGAGCTTCAGCACATTCAGAAAACAAAGAAAGAACCAAAAATCAACATGTTAGAGATGCACAGTTTTGGGGAGGTCATATAACACCTTTCAGTGTCTAAAGTGACTAAAGAGAGCTGGACAGGGACTTTCAATAAGACTGTGGCATGATAGGACAAGGGGTAATGAACAGAAATAACAGAAATAACAAAACCAGAAATAGTGTAGATATAGTTTAGATAATAGGAAGAAATTCTTTCCTGTAATGGTGATGAGGCACTGGAACAGGTTGTCCAGAGAGGCTGGAGTCTCCCCATCCCTGGATGTGCTCAGGGTCAGGCTGGTTAGAGCTTTGAGGAATCTGATCTGCTGGAAGATGTCCCTGCCCATGGTAGTGGGGGTTGAAACTAGATGGTCTTTAAGTCTCTCTCTAATTCAAATAATTCTGTGATTCCATGATAACTCAGGGATGGGATCCTATAGTCCTCCTCCTGTCTCCTATCTAAAGGTTAAAGATGTAATCCTGAAATTTCATTTTGAGATTATATCCAGAGAGAAAAATCATAGAAGAATTTCAGCTATTTACATCCTAATGATACTATGACTTTGTTCTGCAAGTGTTGACCATTTGCTGATAACCAGTGTGTAATTCTACTAAAACCGAATTACAGGATTGGCAAAACATTCAAGAAACTAAGAATGAACATTATCTTGATCACAAAGTTTCCATTTCCTGATGAAAAGAGACAAGGACGTGAGAGTAATTTATTATTATTTGCTCATCCCATGCAATAGAAAACAAGAAAAATAAGAAATGTTTTGTTTTGTGTTGGAGGAAGGACACTGCTTTACAGACATTCATAGTTAATTAAATTCTGGTGGTGTAAGAGGCTAGAAGAGCCTCATGACATTTGTTCACCTCTACACATCATGAGCTCCTTAGCAAATAAGCTTTTTACAACCTGTAGTAAATTGCACATAGCATTTATTGTATCATAAAGTCAATCTGATGGAAACCTCTGAGCACCAGCATAAGACAGTGAAGTACAACTAGTATTAAGATCCTTATACTAAAATAATTGAGTAAAACAAATCATGGGAGAATACTGCTTTTGAAAGATGCACAAACTAGCCTACGAAGGAAAACTTTCAGAGATTGTATAGGAGAGCCATCAACATTTGTGTTTAACAAACATGGCCAGAATCAGCATTTTTGGTTCTACTAATGGATGATTGCATCTGTAGCACTTTTTAAAATGGTTTATCAAGTGTTCCTCACATGTTTGACAAGGTAGAAGGCTTGTGAACCTCAACAAAATATTCTGTCTGTGGAAAACAGCAATAAAATATGCTGCTGCTTAACACATTCCCAGCTTTATATTGTACAAAGAAGTAATGTTGCAAAATATCTCAAAAATGAGAGTGAAAGGGTGATAATCTATTTTACCATTAATTTGCAAGTTGTCATGCTGCTGTCATTATTGTCCTGGAGATAATGTACTGTTAATTTCAGTACCACAAAATTATTTTTTTTTTAGGAATGACTGTCAAAATGGAAACCCCAATAGACTCAACTAATGGAAAGAGTCCTCTGAAATTCATGTAAGGGGTCAAGAAGATTATACCATATAAAACACTTGAAAAGAAGATGCAACTTTAATTTTAAAGAAGAATGCACACACCCCAAAAGCAAGGAGTAGGCAACAGCAACAAGCTAGTGAGCATAATCACTTGCTCTTTGTCATGGTCAAAAGGAGATTAATATAAATGTTCATTACTTCAAGACAGTATTTTTAAAGATGAGTTTATGGTTTATACCACACAAAGTGTGAAAAGTTCGTAAATGTCCTCTGATCATGTTGTTTCCTGCTATTAAGAGAGTCAATATGTCCAAAGGAATGGAGTGATTTATTGAGCCAGATTTTTCTACAAGTCAAACAAGATAGAAGAAAGACTGTGGATTTGGTTTACTCTATTAAGGAAAATGTTAAAATAGTTCACTAAAAGTTTAAAAATTTTAGAACAATTAGCAAGTTTCTGTTTGACAATATTCTTAACTGGTCCAGCTTTTCTATGGATTCAATTTTTTTTCTTCTTTCCTCTCCTCAAGGCATGCTTTATCTCTTTGACTTCAACAACTCTTGTTGAAATAGGAGTTGTTTTTCGTATGTCCTTAACAAGACTGCAGGGTTAAACAGGTGCTTCTGATTTCTCTTTCCCAAACCCATATCTGCAAGTAAAGGCCTCTTATTTTCCATATCCACTACATTTTATGGTTAGTGCATACCTTTCCACACTACTGGATTTTCCTGTTCACAAAATTGTCAGGGACTGCAGTGAAACTTCATGCAGTGATCCTTGCACTAGACTCAGCACTTACAATTTGTGCTTAGCTTCATCCAAAGAATAAATACACATTTCTTACACAGGTGACAGACTTGTATATTGGAGCATATTTTTTGAGCCAAGTCCTTTTATCTTGTGTTATGTTTCAGACACCCTGCCATCACCAGCAGTTATCCATTTCATGACCTCTGTTTGGAAATAGCATTCTTAAAAGCTATCTCTATTCATAATAGTCTTTTTAGTATACACCTGGGTTTAAGATTGCTTATAGACTACCAACTCCTAAAGATAAGCACAATCCTCAAAAAAAATGGATTTTTGTTACCATTTAGGTTACCTCACTTAATCACAGTTTGTATAGATAAAGTGCATGAAACAGAACCTATCTTTTCATTTCCACTACCACTTCACCTGCCTTCCTTCACTATCTATTTATTCTTGAATAATGAAAAAAAAAAAACACTAGGAAGTGATAAAAATAACAGAATTTAAAAGAAGTTACATATAGAGTGCTAAAACTTACTTTCAGCCTCTTACAGCACAGTGGTGGACTGAAAAAAGGAGACATTGAAGAATTAAATCACTTTCTGAAATGTAAAAAAAATTACCACATGACAATACTTTTTAATGTTTAGGTGAACAAGTTTCATGTTAACTGCTTAATATATCATTTTACACTTAAAAGATATGGTCTTTGACATTCTTTTAGGAATGCTGTTGTAGTCTTTGTAAATAATAATCGAAATTAAGAAAATATAAATCTGCTTCCTGTTGCAATGAATCTATCAAATAGAAGCACTAAGTGAAAAACATTATGTGATTATATCATTAAAGAATTTAACATCAGGATGCTGCATAGACAACCACAAATAAATAAAATTGTCATTAAAAATTTTTAAGTGCTTACTTTTTCAAAATCTATAACTTTAATGTAAATGTGCCTTTTAGTATATATAAGTATTTACAAACATAAGAGATTTTGCAAGCCGTCACCACTGTAGCACCATTGGCAAACAGCCCCACACTGACTGATGCTGGTTTCACTTGTGTTTGTATAACCAATATGCCATTTTGACAGCCAACTGTAATTCAAATCCCTTTGTCAATACTCTGTACTACCTGTGATACAAATTTAAATTAATCCTGATTTTCATGGCTTACTAAGACTGACTCCAGCAGAGAGAGAATGTTATCTGCTAGGAAAAATTCACTCTGGAGTTCCTCTTCATAACTAGAATGGAGAAAGCAGAAATGTGTATCCTGATAATATTTTTTTTTTTATGCACACCATTTAGGTTAAAGCCTTTGTACAATGCTGGGATTGGGTTCACTCAGCTTTTTAGTTTGGATTACCAAACATAAAGAAAATTTTAAAATAAATTCCAATTCAGTCACTTCTTTTGCAGTAAGCAGATACAACATTGCTGGGAGCATTTGCTTGGGAGAGCACAGTACAATGAAACCCAACTCAACTGTGTCCAGATATTATTTCTCAGTGTCCTATCAGCTTTTTAACTACTCATTAATGAAATGTTAGTTTGTGTGATTACTAGAGCTATGAGTGAATGATGCTTGAATTAGAAAGCTGACAAACCCTAAGAAAGTGCTCAGCACAATGATACATCTGCCTACTCTATTCAAATAGCAAAAATTACATTCTTCCCAGGTGAGAAGGATGGAGACAAATGGTGATCTCTTCCTAGTACTGACTTGGAATATATTCAAAATCATAAAAATCTTGTGCATTTTATCCCTGTGTTTTAGGTTAAAATGCAAAAACCACAAGATCAATTTATCCAGTCAGAAAATTTCTGCATATAGGATTTTCTTGGAACAGTTATAGTCATGCTTCCATAAAGCGAAGTACTAACTAAACTCTTCATCAAGGGAGAATAGACAATTGTGGAGGTTATAATTTGTGGATGCATAAAAAACTCTTATATGAATAAGATCAATAGAGTTGATGATTTATTGTCTATTCCAGTACATGAAATAGGTGACATCAGATGAAAGAGAAGTTAAAAGCAAACAAAATAAGGTGTCTTTCCACATAACACAGAGAGAAGATGTGGAACTCCTTGTCATAAGATATATCTACAAGAAAAGTCTGCATGGATTCAAAGGATGAACAGGCAAGCACGTAGGAATGAAATCAATTGGGTGTTACTTAAATACATAAAAACCATTTCTGGTTCACCTAACTCCTGTAAAAGTTTAATGTCCGGGAGAGTAACAGGAGCAAGTAGAATTTATATTTGCCCAGTTCGTACAACCTTTCCTCAGCTCTCTGCCGCTATCAAGGAGACGTAATTGTACAGGCAGAATTTTGGTCCCAAACAATGTGACTGAAATAACACTACTGACTTATCCTGACTCTTGATATCTTTTAACAGTTCGCAAATTCTGATAAATCATGGTTTCACTTATGTCCAATTAAAAAATATAGCCCCAGTGCCACATCTATAATTATAGATACAATTATATCTGTGAAAAAGGGAGTACTTCAGAAGGGACAGTTACCCTGCAAGAAAATCTGGATAGGCTGGAAGAGTGGACTAATGAGAAGTTTATGAAGTTAAACAAGTAAAAGGTCTTGTACCTGACAAAACATAGTCCAGGAATGCAGCAAGACTGGGATATATACCTGGCTGGGGAGAAGATCTGTGGAAAGGGACCAGGAGCTTCTGGTGAACACGAGCTCCACATGAATTTTCAGGGTGCTGCTACAGCAAAGAAAGCCGAGAGGATCTGTGATTGCATCAAAGAGTGCTTCAGCAGTAGAGATAAAGAAATCATTACACTACTCTGCTCAATGCTTTTCATACTACACCTGGAAATTAATTGTTGTCCTCTCTAAAAAAACAAGTGTGAACAGTCTAGAGAGGGTCCAGAGAAGAGCCAAAATGATTACCCAAGGACTGAAAAATCTGCCAAGTGAGGAAAGCCTGAGATATCTGCTTTGCTCAGCCTTGAGAAAATAAGACTTAGGAGAAAACTTGTTGCCATGATCCAGTATTTAAAGGTTGGCTACAAAGAAGATATCCTTTTACAAGGAGTGCCATGGAAAAGATGAGTGGTACAAGTACTACTGTGGTGATTCTGGTTTACACTAGAGGAATATATTTCACAGTAAGAAAATCAGCCATTGGAAAGATCTGCCTAGGTAAGAGGTATATTCCCCAATGTTGGATACTTCGAAGATTTAGTTGGACAGAGCGCTGGGCCATCTTGTCTAGACTTGTGCTTTTGCCAAGGAAGGTTGGACCCAATAATCCCTCATGTCCCCTTCCAACCTGGTATTCTATGATTCTATGATGGATTCTATTTAGATTAGGAAATGAATGTGAGCTGGATCCCAGAAAACAGTTTAATCCTATTGTGCCAAAGGCTGTAAATATATGCACACCAGTAAGAGCAATTTTGTCCCATGTAGCATACGGACAAAATTAGTTCCAACCACAGTTTTATTGGCTTCAGAATAGCCTCCCAAATGAAACAATTCTGTTCATTCAGAAAGATTCACATTGCTGTTTCAACTCATTGCTCTTCATATCCAGCAATAAAGCAGAAGCTCAAATTCTGATTCAGTTGTATGACTAGCACAGTAAAATACAGTGGAATTATTCTTGGTTTACAGTGTAATAAACAAGCGAATAAAGCTCATTTCAAAAATGGCAATTAGTTAGTTATTCACTTCAGTCCCAATTATTGTTTTTACTGCAGAATACCTCATTCTTGGTTTAGATCCTATTTCAAACAGTGTTCAACTATTTTGCATTTAGCTTTACTATGCACTTCTGTCTAAATCCATAACTTTCACTGGGAAAGAAGGAGCTTAAAAAGCTCTCCAGGAACTTTGCTGCAGATCTGCTTTTCCTGGACTTCAACTTTTAAAGATTATTATTACTTGGGATGAGAAGAAAGTAGGAATACCACAAAAATATTGACAGTTTTTTGCAAATTCTAAATATCAAAACCTGTAATTAGGTCTCATGATCATACAGGTCTGATTGTTGAGATCTTCTCAGTGCACATAGATTACACATCAATGATTTATTAATTAAAAAGTTGAATAAGAGCACAATTCAGTGATTCAACTGCATCTGTACAGTGTAGCCCCATGGCAGAAAATGGTTTATCCTGCTTCTATCAGATGGTGCTGATTTGCTTATGCCAGAGTTAGTGCCCAGCTAGTCCCCCATCATGGGGATATTTTTCACTGAACTGACAGAAAATTTACACTCCAAAACAAGTATGTGTATTTTTCAAACCTAGCAAATTAAATCGGTGAAAGCACAGAGATGAGTACCAGAGGCACCTCCAATGAGGTGCAGCTGGGAACAGGGCTGGGGAGAGTCTGGGAGAAGAGAGTGCAAAACAAAGCCGCTCTTTACATCCACAGCACATGGACACACAGATGGACACAACTGTACCATGTAAATATGCAACAGCACACTTCTGGCAGGCTGCAACATAATCCTCATAGTGTTTCGTAAACAACTTCAGGCACCAATTAACTATTTTGTTTTAAGGTCTCCTGGGCCCCAGACAAGAAAGCTGCTGTAGATCCAGCCAATCTGCTGTGTGTGGACACACCAGGTCATTTTGGTTATTGTGCTGTAGGGCTGAAGATCCATCTGTGTGTACTAAGCAGCTTAGGCCAATGTGTTCACATTCTGGATGGATTAAAAATAACAGTCCCTGTATGGAAGCTTTTAAATGCTGTTAAAACCTAACCCTCAGCAGTCCGTTATCCCTGATTCATCTTTCATCTATTCTACTTACCTTTATTCTCTAATCAAAATTGGTCAAATAAGGGGTTCAAATTTAAAAGCTTATTTATAAATGTTTTAAAACAGTGTTATTTCACCAATTCAGGAGCTTAATACTGGTTTCCATTACCAAACTTATATTAGAAGTTACAGAAATGCAGTTTCTCCCCTTTTTTCTGTCACTGTTAGACAGACATGGAGTGATTTAAGGGTTAACTTTTCAATGTGTGTTTGAGAGACAGAAATTTGAATCAAGTCAAAATTTATGGACTGAGAGCTTCTAGAGTTGTTTTGTGAGACACTGAAAGCATTTCTGATTTAAGCTATAGATACAACAATTCCAGAAGTTTGTCTGAAACCCAGACAGACAGTATATTATATTATATTTATTTCCCTCCCATCTCCTGCTCCCCCTTTTGCACCTTTATTATGGATTTGGTTCCATCACATCTCTTTCATTCAGGAAAAGCTTAGGTCTGACTTTTATGGTTGATGTTTCTTATCAAGTCACAGCAGCTACATGCTCCTCTTCAGCTCCTCTCTCTTTTCTGGCTGAGCCAGAAGGTCAATTTCATGACGAAGGACAGCAAAACCCAATTTGTCATTCCGCTGTGCTTCACCAGGCTGCCTTGTTATTTTTAAGTCTCTCTTCCTATGGTGCCATGTTCTTGTCCCCATATTTCACTGTCTCCCAGGGGAACATCCATCTTCTTATCTGATACCACCTTGCCCCTAGTGACAAGTTCTCAATCTTCTCTCCATCCAGGTCCTGCAGGTCTGGCTTCATTTTCTGCAGCATTTCCAGTTATTTGTTTGGGGTTTGTTTTGGTTTGCTTTGGGTTTAGAGCATGCCTTTTTATTTATTTATTTATTTTTTTAAATATTGGAAATAAAAGTTTATTAATTCTTTCTCTTTGAGATATCTAGTTGATTCATGTTCATTTTGGCTCCAGTCTGCAAGAAGAGCCCAAGTTTCTGTGCTGCTCTCTACCACAATTATTTATATATGAATTCACCCAGGCAAGAATTCTGCCACAGGGTTTACTTATTACAGAAATCAGCAGTGGCTTTGCCTCTATCAGCATGGAGGCAGATGGGCAAGGATACTTGTCATGTAGGAAATTTATTGGGAAATGGGAGTCATAACAAGGGTTGGGAAGAAAAGTGCAAATGTAAGTAATTGATAACCTGGAGGCACAGAGGGGAATGTCACTTGTACATCCTGACAAACTTAGAGTGATGGGCTAGACTCTGAATCTTGTTTTGGCTGAGTCATTTCCTTTTAACTTCCATTTAACAGATGATTATAAAGCCAGCAGAGAGATCTCCTGTGTTTGTGGGAAATGCTGTGTTATGAACTGGTCAGCATTCTTCCCACACAAAGAATTCTGATTTTACATTAAGGTGGGAATTTGAAGTGCTTCCTTCACTAAGGGCTCTTATTCAGCAGAATCCTGCATATTAAGATCTTTGCTCTGTGTCTGCTAAATATAATTTCCAAAGGCACTAGCTTCTAGTGAGGCCTCCAGAATGCCTTACAGCAATGCATGCAATCTGTCTATACTACACAATCCCTAAAAAACCCAAAATTATATGGGCTCTGGCAATCCTTATCTGCCAAAGTTGATGGGAAAAAAACCCAGATGACAGAGAAGCTCTTTGCCTAAAAATATTTTATCACAATAACTGGTTATTAAGCACCCTCAAATCAGAGCCAATGCTATAAAAAACATTTTACTGTCCTTGTTTAATGTCAACACTACAAATATAGCAACATGAGATATTTCTTCCAGACTATTCCATTCAGGTAATGAAACAGTATTTTGTCTTGCTTGCTTGGACTCACTGTTTTCATTCTGTTCTGTAATCACCTTCTAGATCTTCTATGATACGAAAGTGCTTCATAAATTGTGAGACTAGTGGGGAGTATTACCAGAAATCAATATATACATTAACATATCTGTCCCACACTAGTGAGGATTCTGCATGACGGACAGCATATCAATTACCAAATATTGAACATGATGATGAGTGAGGTATCCCCAGATTTTCATAGTCACTGGATCTTTTTGTGTGATCCAAGAAGCAATTACCTCTATGAGCTGTACCCAGACAGTTTTCACTAACACCTACTGCATTTGAGGGGCTGGTTGGCTGTGTTTTTTTTTTTTCCCTCACAGTCATCTGGGTAGTCTTCTGTTTTCAGCATCCCAATATACAAGTGTATTTTTCCTTAGATAAAAGACACTAATAGGATCCTTGATAAAGATATGCAACAGAAAACAATGTAGGCTATTGGCAGTTTCTAAATCTCCCTGCAGATTCGCCGCATACCATTATTCTTTGTGCCATGACATTTACTGCTGCTCATGAGAGATGCTGTATGGGATTGCCAAAGATGCTATCAGAGAACAGAACCATTAGAGAACCTGCATGAATGTGACCAGACAAATAATCTCACTTTTTTTCAGTTACCAGACTATAGTTCTTGGAAGAAAACTGTACGGTGGCAATGACAAATCAAAACAAACAAGGAAAAAAACCCCAGGCCTTTGCCTGGAAGGGAGACAAACATTTTGACAAACACAGGAATTAATATAGAAGTTTTGCAGAATTGTGGCTTAGGCAGATTTGTTTTCCCAAACAGATTCATCCATCCTTAATCAGCAGCCCCAGCTGTCCCTGCTGGGAAAATCTGCATTGCTTTTTGTCCTTGTTGCTGGCTGTGCTGAACTGGCATTTCTGAAAGCAATTACCCACAAAGTGTAGTTGAACACTCAGAAACACTACGAATTGCTAATTCCGTGCCAGCTATGCTGGCTCACCTAGCTGAAAATACCAGTTCATCTCAGCAAGAGAGGCAAGAGACTCAGGGTGACAAGGGAAGTCAGGACTTTGCTAACAGGGACAGGTCATTGAGCAGCTGATTAGGGATGGGGTGCCTGGCTGCTTAGGAAATGCAGATCCAAGGCACTCTCTCAGTCTACACATTAGAGAAGTGCTACACAAAAAAAGAAAACTTGTTTGCAGTGTGTGTCTAAGCATGGACACACCTGGTCAGACTGGGGAACGGTCTGGAGCCTGAATCATATGAGGAGCAGCTGAGGGAGCTTGGGGTGTTTAGCCTGGAGAAAAATAGGCTCAAGCAGGACCTTATCACTCTCTAAGGTGCGTGAAAGGAGGCTATAGCCAGGTGGTGGTCAGCCTCCTCTTTCAGGTAACAAGCAAGAGAATGAGAAGAAATGGCCTAGAGTTGTACCAGGGGAGGTTTAGATTGGACATTAGGAAAGAGTTTTCAAGTATTGAAACAAGATGATTCTATGGAACATAGAACTAAGCAGTTGAAGTATTAATCCTCTTATTTACTGCAAATCACTTCTAGTGGTAATATTCTATTATGTCTTGAAATGATAAGTAGATTTGCAAATCAGCAACCTTAATTGTGTCCCACCTACAGTTTAGAAGTGGTATACTGTAGTAAGAAAGTAGTTTACGATGCTGAAATCAAATGTCAGTAGGCAAATACTTGAAATCACATTGCAGCTCAGAAATACAATGGTATCATCTGCACTTATTTGTATTGTTTTAGCGTGATCTACACAGCTATTATCACCTCAAAGACACTCATGCACCACATTGTCAAATTTGCATGAGAACAACAGCTGTCAAACAACAGTTATTGCAAGAAAGTACCAGGGTGAAAAGAGGCAGCTATGAATTCTCTTTGGCAAAATTACTGAATTCATCAGAATTAGCTTCTGCATGACCAAATGGGATAGAATCACATCTACAGCAAGAGAGTCCTCCAAGTACACAAAAGTTAGCATTAATTAAAATGCTTATTTTCCATCTGTGCTTTGCAAACTATTTCTACACAGACTGCTCTGTGTGTGCACTCCAGCAGAAAGTTTGCAATCCAGACATTTCCATTAAGATTTGCTTTTCCAGTAACGAGATGTGGCACACAAAGAACAGTCACAGCTGGGAGCAGGGGAGATCATCACTCTGTGTGCAAGGAGCCATTTCTGCACCTCCAGGCCAGATATGTGATGAATCAGTTAAAATACCTCAAGGGCCACTGAACTCTTGGCCATGACCATGGGGAAGCTCTCCATATATGATCAGTGACAGAGGACATCCTTGGTGACACCACAAAAGCAGAGAATGTGACAAAGCCAACAAAGTATGTACAAACAGGTCTTTACAGCCATTCCCTGCCATCCCACACCTGTGCTGATGAAACAATGAAACAACCAATGTCGCCAGATGGGCACGGACTTCCTTTCTCATACTGTTAGCCCATAACCATTTATTTACTTATTTATTCCCTCACAGTTTATAAACCTTTGTTTTAACTCATCAGTGAGATCAAGCCTCAGTGGAAATATTGGTTTTGTTCGGTTGGGTTGGTTTTGCTTGGGGTTTTTTTTGGGAGAGGGTGGGGGTGGGGAGAGGTTTGTTGTTGGTTTTATTTTGTCTTTAATTTTCATTGTTTATGATGTTAGCATGTTTTTAATACCTACATTTTAGCATGTTTTGTGATTTTAACATAGCATTTAAATAAAACACCCTAGAATGATGAGGTAGAAGGCAACAACTTAAAATAGATATCTAAAATTTGGAAGTATCTCTGGTAATCCTTTTACAAGAAATACTACGTCTGTTATTGTTTCATTTTACTCATTAAATACCCTTTTATTCCTGTTTATTTTCTCATTATAATTCCATACAATTATTCTTTATAATTCTACTCTATGTCTATTATTTATCTTCTGTACTATAGAATTATAATAAAAGTTTTTAAATAGTTCATAGACCATACTACCCTGGCGACCAGTGCCTGAAATCTCTACTTAAGCCTGAATTCAGGCACCATGAGGAAAAGCCATGATCTTTGTGCTCAGACCAAGTTGTCACAATCAGTCCCATGAAAATATCTTTTGTCCTTATTAATATTTTCTTCAGACAGCAAACTATGATCCTCGATGCCGAAGTCTGCATCACAGCTCTAGGAAGCACTGGGATGCTGAGTATTTGTGCCAGCTATGAATGATACATGTGAGAGGAGTGAGCTTGTTCCATGAGCAGCATTAGAGTGGGTTTTGATCATCTGATCAAAGAGGGCTGTAAATCAACATAGGCTTTAATGCAGCGAATATAAAGTTTTGTTCTTTTCCAAATGGAAGTGAGCTGCTGTATGTAGGGCAAGGCTGTTTATAACAGAGTACACTGCTTGAGTTGTCATTTTGTACTATGTGCAGAGGTGCTTCAAAAGAGCGAAATAAAAACTGCTTGCAAATATAGTTTAAGGTTTTTTTGAACTTTGAGGCACCTATGTGGCTTAGATGCTTAGGTAGAAATCAGAATTCTGTTTCTACAATGTAAGCATTAGACTTTGATAGGTTATAGTTTTGCATTGACTTCCTTTACTTGCGAGTAAGACACTTTCATGACACGAGGTCCATTTAAGCACCTAAAGGCTTCTAAGATGAAGCTACCTCATCTCTGCTGGTCATCTAGGTTGAGAGGTGTTTGTTTGCTGTTCTAGGTCTCCAAGATATGTTGAACGCATTAGACACTACAAATACCAACCTCTCCCTGCCGACTAAAGTAAAAGGTTACAGCTACCAGTGTAGAAAGAATAGACAGAGCTGCCACATTCAGTCACCTCTGATCTCCTCAGAGTGCATGAACCTCTCTGTGAGTGTGACCAGGAGAGATGGCTGTCAGAGTGAGTGGTGTGATCTCCAGGGATGACTACTGTACCATGTTCCAGTGTCCCCATGATGGCTTCCAGAGCCTTGCTTGCATTCAGAGAAGGGGCATGCGTGGACCAATTTGTCCATGCACATGCAGAGAGCCTTAATGTTCCCGAGGAACCACACATGCAAGCTTCTTATGCCAGGTTCCATTGACTAACAGGTTACATAAACACTGCCTTTCTCATTCAACTTGAATCCTGCAACACAAAGAATAATGCAATCAGGCTCCAGTAAAGAAAGACATCTTCAGCATCCTCACACAGGCCTTCATTTTGCTTTGTAATATGAGGATTGTGCATGCAGCACAATCTGTCTCAGTCCATGCATGAATTATCCAGAGTATTTTGTCTGCCTTAGTAATGTTCTACTAGAGTTAATGCCTGTGGAGCAAGTGTTTGAAAAAAAGAAGCATGAAAACCATTTTTGCTTTTAATGTAGCATAAAATAATTCTAAAAGTTGAATGGCACAGACTCCATATTCAAAACGGAGACATAGAGTATCAAGAAAAAGAACAGAAAAATGATCTGGACACTAAGATTCAAACAAAATTAGTGAATCCCCATACTGAACATAAGCTCTTTTATTGTAGCAGAGTTTACTTTGATATTAAAGTGTCTTCAGGTGATACATGTCAGAATAAAATTAACAAAAACCTACCCAAACACAGATTAATATCCATTTTTTTTGAATGACCCTTTCAAATCTTCACGTGTTATTTCTATTCTAGAGTGCTGAGGAACATGGACTACTTTAGAAATCTCAGTGGATAACCCAATGAAAACAAAAAAAAAATGAAGGCTCTACATTGTAGTTTGCAACTCTAATTTTTATGGTCTCTCTGAAATTTCTAATTTATAGAAAAAATCCATGGACATGGCTTTTACCAAGTGCCTAGTAATTAGGGGTGTTCAGAAATGCCAAGCAGCAAAATGCCCTTTTACTGAGAAGCAGTGCCACCACAGATAAGAGTCTGATGAAATTCTCACAATGTTCAGCATGTTCATTTGCACCTGCCAACCCTGACAGTTTACAGTGCATTTACCTCTAATGTACCAGTACTTTAAAGGTGGAAAAGTGAGTTCTGGATAATATATCCCTGTGAGTGGAACAACAAATGTGTGCTAGGTTAGGAACACATGCCAGTTCCCTGAATATTGACTCTAGATTTAAACATCTGCTTATGTGCACATAACTGCAGTTTCTCTGAAGATAAAGCTTTCTGATTTAGTTTGAAGGTCCAGCCCCTTTATCTGAAGCACAAATAAACCAAATCTTAATGGCCTATTACTGACTGTGTACTTAGCCTGGATCAGTTCCAGAATTTGCTTATCTTATTATTGTGGCCAAAATAAAGTGTGAATACAAGCCCTACAATAATTCTTTATGGATCCATTCCAGGCTCTCCTGAAGCCACTGTCTCTCTTTCTGGCAGAATTTCGCTAGTCCTAGACCAGCATTTAAGACAAATGCAATAGAAAAAAAGCAGAAGAAACAATTTCTTACATTTGTAAGGTTTGTAAACACTTTGGGAAAGTTGTCATTTTTCAGTGAATTTTTTTCATTTAAAGTACTCCTGGCCATCTCTCTTGGTGAGAAAAGAGATGTAAAGTGTAAATTAAAAGTGGGATGTAAAAATGAGATTCAACTTTGTCCTGTATTTATAATTGTTAAGTAGCTGTTTATGCTGGCTGTACCTGTGCACAAAAACAGTTAATTATTCACTGATGTCACAACAGGCAATTTGAACACTGGACCAACTTGAGACAGTGTGGTGGACTGAACCTTTAGCCACTGTCCTCACTAAGGAAGTGACTGTTAGGGAAGCCTTCAGTTATTCCAGGCAGTAATAACAAATCCCCTTGGCAGCCCATATCTGTGGGTCAACCAGTTTCTCTCTATTGTACTGACTCGTATACCAGGTGAAGAAACTGCCATCCCAGAGGCTGCTCCTACTCCAGAGCTAACCATCTTGTACACTGGCAGGATTCTTGTAAATATTCAATAGGAACTTCTAAACATGCAAAAATCATCATGCAAAATAGGTTTTAGGTCATAGCTAAGATAATTAGGGGCTGGTGGCAGATAGTTTAAAGTAATTAACAACAATGGAAGCAGTTTGTGATGAAATTAACACACGGGACTTTGGGTCAGTTGGATGTAGGAATCCAGTAGAACAATATTTTGGGGAGTCCTGTCCAATGCTGCCACAGAAATAAATGCTCTCATCACCAGACAGATAGTGGCTGACCATCCTAATCAAGAGATTTTATTTCTCATAGAGGCATTATCCTTTGCAAAGAGCCAAATACATTATGGATTTTTTAAACAATGATCTGTCCTAACAGACATTACAACACCTAAACTATATCACATGTGCAGGTCTTCAATATGCTTCATGTACTGATGTATCTGTGTTCAGTCATGAAGGCATTATATTTTGCTTGATTGATTGTGTTTCCTTTTACAGAAGTCCATACAAAAGCTGAAGTACAACAATCTCTCTCATCCAGCCTTGCTGTGAAATAAAAAGCGGAGGTACAGAAGACCTTGTGATTGACTTTCATTCTCTTTGTTTTCAGATACATGGGGTATCTTTTCATTCTTTAGTCACTGATGACTTTTTCAGATTTCATCTTTTCTGATGACAGAAACAAGCCTCCAGACTTGCAAAAGAGTAGAATAGCGGGGTTACTACTATTAATACTGTAACCCAGGACTCAAGTGTTTAAGTGGACAGTTCATAGTTGGTTAAAATTGAATAAGATGGCCTTTTTGAAACACCAGAAATAAAAGTTGGAACTTTATTTTTACCAATTTCTTTTGGTTAATTTTATATTGAACTGAATGATCTATTTTAATATGAATCTGTTGTATTCTGCATTAACCGATTTTCTTAGTAATTTGGTTCATGAGCAACATTTTAATGAGTTTTAACTGAAGATCTATTACATCCATAATTACTATAAAGCGCAGACTTAATGAAAGTATTGTAAAGCATAAGTGACCATATGCAAGATGTACAGTGAATAAGAACCACCAATCCATGCAAGATTGATCCAAATAATTTTTCCATGTTCAGTATTATTTTCTGGGGTTTTTCCTGTTTTTTACCTAATTGGGATTCATTAACAAATCTTTGTCTGGGGAGTCTATTCACTTGTGAACATTGTATGTTTTATAGAATACATCAAAGTTTTCCTATAAGGGAAATGTACATCGTTAACACAACATGCATTCACAGGATATTATTCACTGAAGATGTACAAATTAAATGCCATAAATGTTAAATAATTAACAAGGGAAAACAATGGACTTGTTTAATTATTTTTTTTTCTTCAGCCTTCTATCAGGTGCTGATAAGAGGCAGCTAATGAATTCAATGAATAAATGACCCATTTAGAAAATGCCTTGGCACCCACCCTCTTATGATTATGGCTGGTAGAAATCAATGCAGAGGTATACAAAAGGACAATTAGATAAGGGACAAGCAACAATTTTTCTGTAACTACAGAAAATGAGGTTATATTGGAATGAATTAGAACATCTGAAAACAGTTACAACCAGCTGCTTTCTGGTACACAGAACATCATATCCCTGAAAAATAATACTGCTTTCCTGGTCTCTTGGAAGAAACTCACACAAAATAAGTTTCATTTTATGCATGTCAGAAATAAAAAAGTGTCAGTCGTTGCTGGCTTAATGATCATTTCCTCAACACTTTTGCATGGTAGTGCTTCTTTGATTATGGTCTAACTGCAGCAAAAGTCAATGGCTTGAACCCTCATTATTTCATGGAAATGGGCAAGAGATAGTCTATGTCACCATCTCCCCTGGGCTGGTCAATATGGATGGCTGTGTGGAAGGGAGGGTTGCAGTTCCACACAATAATTCTTCTCCAGTTTCTGACAACCAGAATGCTGATGTCAAGATGATCTGTACCTTTAGGTTGCAGTATCATTTGATGTTTCCCCTGGGATAGAACCACATGACCTCATTCCTCTCTAGACTGTAACTCAAGGTTAAGGTAGTCCTCCCTAATTATTTGTGATTTAGGAGTTATAAATTACACATTGTGAAGTGTAGCCCAGCTTCAGAACCAGTGTCAGCACAGCTATACCAGTGTGATTCTAAGTCCTGGATAGTAAATATGATGCAAAGGCCAGAGTCCATTGGAGCATACACACCATGCTGGGGTGGCTGGTCCTCTTCTGCTCCTTAGGGCTAGCTCTTGATATTCCTTTGGGCTTTGGGCTGCTCCCTGCTAAAGTAATCCACTCAGAGTTCAGAGCTGTGGGCTTCAATCTGATGTCTAGATATATGCTTAACCTACATTATATAAAAAATTAATATAAAATACCTCTAGGGAAATAGGCATTAGTATTATGCCATCAATGTTATATTTCCTTTAAATTCCAACTACCTGAAAAAACCTTCAAATCAAATACTGTGTGTATTCACTAATATACACAGAAATACAATTTCTGTATATACAATGTTATGTATAAATACAATATAGAATGTATATAGGCAGTATAAAGACATATTATTTTTTAAATTTTATTGCATTTATATTATGTACTTAGGGAGGTTTTGCTAAAGAAAATCCCAAAGAATATTCAGGCAATCTGGAAATTTACTGGTTTTAAATATATGACACTTTATGTCATTAGGTGGGACTGCTAAGTATCCTATACATACATTTACTGACATATTTATTTAAAGCAGAAGAAGAAGCTTACTGAGAACATGCAAATATATAAATAGTGATTTGCATTACAGCCTACACATGGAAGTGAGTGCAGAGAGTTTCCTACAGATCAAACCATTGTAGGTGATGAGAAGTGTCAGCTGTGCATGTGGAGACTTTCTTCATCCACATCTGTTTGATTTATTCTCTATTCCCTCATGAGACTGAAGCTATGGACACAGCCATATCTGTTTTCCATCTACAGCCCCTGGGTATGATTTCAGGAAGTGCTCTCCATCTCAGAGGTTGGCTGCTCAGATTGTTCTCTGAGGACAGGATTAAGACCCAGCTGAATTTTTCAGCCAGTGAACAATTTCTATAAAATAATTGGCTTTCAAAATAAATTACGGTTGTATGTTAGAAAAACAGAAATACAGTTAGCTCCTATCTGGCCTGCCTATAGATTGACATGGCCTCTCTGGGTATTTCTTCTGGATTAATTTGTACTATGTGTGCAAAATGCCAAGATAGATATTGCAAGTGAGAAGTGCATCTATCTAGGAAGAGATTAGAAATCTGATAATGATGAAGGAAACACTTATAAGGGGAAAAGAAAAGCTGCATCTAAAAGTTATAAAATGCTAATATGGAAGCTTGACCTTCCAACTTAGAAACCTAATATTTTTTCTCAAAATCAATGATGAAAAATCCTGAGAGCTACCTTATCCTATCATTTCATATATATAAAAGTATAGGATGTTTTACATTGTTAAACTATTTTGGGCAGGGACCCTTTTAGCCATCAGACCTGCTTCATAGACTATCCTCGTCCACAGCATATGACATTTGGCCTGGATTTCCTCTGAGCTCTTTTTGTAGGATTGTAAAAACTGTCTGAAATAATCAGAGAGTTTCTCAGGAGCCCATACGGCTGAGATTTCTGTAATATGGATCTGTGGCCACGCATTATGTGTTCTGAGGAGGTTGAATTAGATGACCCAAAGATAATTCCAATCTGAATTGTCATCTGATCTCACGATGTTATGAGGTATGCTACAATGACCTTAGGATGTTTGAAAACACAAAGGAGGACTTTGGAGGATGAATAAAAACAAATTTAGAGAAGGTGGAGGTTTTTGTGGATTTGTCTGGGGGTTTTAATCCACCTTTCTTTTGGATACAGCTGCTGGTACATCCCTGAATAATATCTTGACATTGTCTTGGACTGGCCAGTAGGCATTTTTGTGCCAGAGAGCACTAATAATGCTCTAGGTCTAATTAATCTGAGCTACCATTTTTACTCTTAGCACAGTACGTTCATGCATGGAAACTACTTTCTTAATTAGATTAAAAAAATAAGGACTGTCAGTATAAATAATACTCTTCTCAGTGAAATGTATCCTTTACAACATCAAAAGACGCAAGATAATCTACTGGATCTTTCTGGACAGTAGTAATATGAAAAAATATTAATGGAAAATTTAATACACAAAATGTGCAAAGTTACTAAAATCATTTTAATGTATTACTTTGTTCTCATGACACTGATCACACTTACAGGTCTTTGATGACCACAGATTTCAGGTACTTCAAAGAAAACCAACTTATTGTTATCATCCTTTTCATCCTGTTTTATTTTCATTTATTTTTTCTTAAGTTTTTGTTTTGTTTTGTTTTGTTTTGTTTAAACTAATGTATTCTTCTTTTTACCAGTGTGTGTCAAAAGATAGCACCTTTGTCTAAAAAGAAGATGAGGTACAAGGGAAGATGCTGTTGAAAAATCTGCCACAAACAATACAGAAGCCAGATATGTTCTACAGATATTTTTGCTTATTATCTGTAATAAGAAAAAAGAGTTATCTATTAAAAGGATTAAAAGGAAGTTTCTCAATTCTGAGCAAAGAGCATGAAGATTTCCAACACAGTCAGCTGACTTACAAGAAAGAGTCCCAAGACAACTAGTTAAAGCAGATTTGTGAAACTAAGATCTTATTTTGTAATGGTATATTGGTAACAGTGAATTGGCAAACCAGTAAACTGAAAATACCTCTAGGGATTGATAATAATCAGTATAATTATTTTGTCTGAAGAGACATAAATCATGGAAATGCAAAATTACTTATGTAAATACAGTGAATAAAGTCATGCTTAATTAATCATTTTACCAAACAAGAACTAAGATTTAAAGAAATCTTAATTCATGTGATCACTATGAAAAGTATCTTTCATGGTGGAGAGGTTTTGTGGCAACAATCTGTTAGCTGGAACAGATATTTTGATATTCAGTGCTTCTGTGGCTTTCAATTAATATCATATGACACCTATATTTAAAAATTTGAAAAGAACCCAAACTCTAGTATGTTTTAGGAAATTACCACAAAATAGATCACATTGTGTATTCAAACTCTGTAATAATTCTTACTTCCACTTGTCAACTGTACTTTTGATAGAATGGATTATTTTAAGGGTATACCAAGACAATTTCAGATCTTCTAAATAGCTGAGATTTAATCCAACCATGTGGAATATTTTGTGTCAACAGTCCATCAACAGAAAATCTTTACTGATGACATATGCAGGGGTCAAATCTCTGAAAAACAATTGAAAGAAGTGCAGCAGATGACCATTCCACAGTTAATTTATTTACTCCAGCATCAGAAAAATTAGCTTAATTTACATAAAGGAATAGGAACTAGGAAAATAAAATAAAAAATAAAGCTGTGGAGTTGGAGAATAAATGTATTCATAGAGGTTTCATCTAAAACATGCAGTGTACAATGGTAGGACATTAAAGTTGAAAAACTTAACCTTTGCAATTTAGCACAATTTCTTATCAACTTGGGAAAATATTTACTATGGGTAGATACTGATCTTATTTTCAGACAGCAACCTTATATTGAATGAATCTATTTTTGGCAACACGTGCTGTAACTTGGCTTCTTCATGGCAATTCTTTCAAAAATCTGTAAAATTCTAGATGGGTTTGTAAAGATTGAAACTACACATGTTCACCTCTTACTTCTCACACTGCCTTTATGAAAATACAAATTATCTTTATAGTGTCAGGTCCCAGTGATGCACACAAAGTTCAGATTCTACCAGATCACACTGCAGTTGGTTAGATTTTGTAGAACTAAAGAATGGTTTGTGTTAAAAGGGACCTGAAAAATCATCTACTTCCAGCCCCCAAAATATTTATTTTAAGGCACTTAAGACACTTTTAAAACTTTGTGTTAAAGAGAGGTTGAGAGGAGTAGAAGCATCCAGTATTGGTTGTTGAGGATGAAATAGAATTGGGGTTTTCTTATTTCTGTTTATTTTAACAAAAGAAAACAAAACAAAATCCCCAAAACCGTGACTTATTTCATTGATGAGTACATCTTGTGCAAATGCTTTTGGTCAGAATAACAGCCTCATCTGGGATCAGGAAGGATCTTCATCCTGATCAAAATGTCCACAATCCTAAGCATTTTTGTTACAGGGAACTTTTTTGCTAGGAAGTGTTTATATCTTTGACATTATGAATTCCTCAACCATCAGGGAAATTTCAGAGCAGGAACTGATGGAAATATGCCCAAGCAAATATGCCCAAGCAAGTTCCCTGCTTCCAGAGCCAGAAATCATACAATACCTTTCATAAACACATCAGTATTTATCTGATTTATTATCACTAGGTTATAAAATTTTATTTTTCTGAAAAACAATAGTTAGAATCAAAGAATGATAGAAAATTCAGAGGTTATTTAATCCAAACCCTGGTCAAGGTCAATGAGATCAGGTTGCTTAGATCTCAGTCTAGTCAGGCTTTGAAAATCTCAAAGCTTAAGATTCCACTGAATTTCACAGCCACTGCTCAAATGTTTGAATATGGTAATAATGAAAAAAAATTATATAGTTTGATACATCTTTCTTGAATACATATCATCAGAATTGTACTTTTTTCTTGGATGAAAATTTCTTGGATTCATTCACAATGAAATCTTGTGAAATATGTGCCAGAAATTACTTGTACATCATATGATGTTTGACTTTTTCACAATTGAATCATGTTGAAAATTAATAGTCTTTCATTGTTGAACTCCTGTGACCAAGGCCTTTCTCTTCCAGCTTCTTCTAACTAATGTATTCCTAGATGATAGTGGACAGGTTTGAAACTAGGCTTCCAAGTTTATTTTATGCTATCCTCTTTCACTTTATGAATTTCATCCTGTTCCTATTACCTCTGATCTCAAGGTCATTTAGTTCCTTCATTATGATGAGGCAATATTCTTCTGTCCTCCAAATGATGCTTCCCAATTTTGCTTCTATGCCAAGATCATAAATAAAACTATTAAACATGACTGTTCCCAAAATTGATTTTTGAGAAATTTCAGTAGTATCCTCCTTCTAGGTTAATGTTTCCCTTTCAGTTGAACTTGCTATCGGCTCCCCACTTTTATAGTTTCTCCACTGAGAAAAATCACCTTTTTCTTAAATAAGTGTTAAATGTGTTTCCAAGCCAAATTATTTTATGTATTTAGCAATACATTTCTTATGTTTATTAATTAATTTTCAGTAAAAGCTGGGGTGTGATATCTAGCCTCATATAATCTACCTCTTCAAATTGTTCAAATTGCATCACCTCTTGTTTTTTATATGCAATGTCAGTCACTTCCCCTTCAAAATTGTTCAATTGGTGTCTCACAGGCTTTTTATTATTTTAGCTCATCATATTATGGAAAATCTGCAATTAAAGAAAAAATCTCAATACTTTGAGACCTTCATGGTGAAGAGTCCTTGAATAGAAGAGAAGCACCAAGTGTTGGGACTCAATATATAGATATTCAATATATCAGAAGCAGAAACTACTGGTTTAGGCTTCCAGTCTAAACCTTGTGTAAGTGTGAAAGAAAAATAAAGAAATTATTTGGAAAGATACTAAAGATATAGTTAAGGCTTCTTATGCTAAACCATATAGAAGAAGGGGGTTTCGTGTCTTCGATAAACTTTATTTGCAAATTAGCAGGAATTGTTACTGGAGTGCATTTTAACAAAAGAAAAACAAACAAACAAACAAACAACAAACAAACAAAAAACAGAAAAACAAAACAACAACAACAAAAACAAAACAAAACAAAAAAAAACCCAAACAACTGGAAGAAAACTTCAAGGGAAGACTGGTTTTCTTTCTCAAATATTCTGTTTGGTCTTAGCATTAACTGCTTCTTAATCATTCTGTATTCCGGATTCAGGGCATATCCACACATTCTTCCACAGCTCAGCAAAATAAACCTGCCAACGTACAGTCACAAAATATTTGAACAAAGACAAAATACCTTCCTTTGGCACTTTCTCTGTTTCAGAAAATAGATTAATGTCAGTTGAACAGAATCACTGTTAGATGAGTGAGCAAAGGGACTGTATTTCTCTTCCACTTTCCCAACTATTCCTTTGTAGGGTTGACATGTTAACATTTTGTCCCAGTTTATTGTACATACTGTTATCATTCCCTGATGGATCATCAAGATCAAGAGGTACAAATGTAAAAGGAAAGGAAGCACTTCATCTTGCCAAATCTATGTCTTTGTTTCCTATGTTCAAGTACAGCAAATTAGTAAGAAGCAGAAAATAAACAATCTAATTATTCTTCCTTTTATTCTGATTGTAAAATTTTTGTGATCAGATTGTAAAGCTATTAAAAAAAAAATATTTGGGCTTGGTATTTTGTATGCTTAACTTGCATTAATTCCCAATGAAGCCAGCAGAGTTATTTAGAATATTTGGACTCTGTGAGTGTTTTTCAGTGAGATCTGCACAGCAAGGAGTTAAAACATGTCTTTAGTGTCAAATTCCTGTTCACTAAATTGCCTGTTAAATCAACAACACTGCTCATGCTGTTTTTACACCAAATGACCTACATGCATAGTCAGTGTAAATTTAGTTACAAATCACGTTTTCTTCCAAAATACTGCAAGTTGTGATTAAGATTGTGCTCTTTTGCTATGTCAGTAATCACAGCCTGAGTCTATTTCTGGTTAGTTAACTCATACAAATAATTAAGCTACATAAATTCCACAGTAGGCAGCTGCCATGCGTACATACAGCTCATATACAGCCTGGCCTTCAGCACTATGAAAGTACAAGTGTCAATTCCACTAAATTATAAATCTGATCTACATCTCAAGAATTACTAAATACTGACCTGACCACACACACTGAAGTAGATAAGACGTGGATTACTCCTTAGAGGCTGTGAATACTAGAATTGGAATTTGCTGTGTGAACATTTAAATGCTATACTCACTTTCTCAAGTATTCTGCTATTGAACTCTGACTCCCAGAATAGTCCTGGAAAGGGAACTGAGATTGCCTTTTGAATTTGAAGAACATTCTCTCCCCATATGATCTCTAAAACGCACCATCATCTCCATCACCTATTTTCCATTCAATCCTTTTTTTTTTTTTTTTTTTTTTCTTTGACCAAAGCGAGGCAGGATCTGCTTCCCACATCCCTTTCTTCTAAGTGGTATGTTTTGCTTCACTTCTCACCAAAGGAAAACAAGAGAGAGAGAGAGAGAGAATTTCAAGGAGATAATGCATTTGACCTCTCTGTTAATATTCAAAATGCTGGCCAGAAGGTTAGGAGCAAACATCAGCTTACTTTCACACCTCTTAGCTCATTCCACAAATTAATAACATCGTACTGTGAGCAGCCCAGATGCTGCGTAATGAATGTTAGTTATAGTTACTGCTGGCTGCTTCCAAGGATGCATTTATTTTTCTCATTATCTTACACACAATCTTCCAGCTATTGTCTGCTACCCCTGCTCACTCAGGAAACCTCAGAAAGTGCTAAAGATGTCAAGAAGCAATAAGCCTCATTTATTTTTATAGCCTTCATCAGCACTTTCTTTTTTTGCTTAAAGGCCTATAATAGAATCCACTGATTAGAATCAGCACCATATCAGAATATAGATATGATAGTGCTTTACTGAAGGTGAATGGGCTACTGAAGGACACTTTCTCCATTTGATACTTTTAGAGGATACTGAAGCTAATCAAAAATTAATTGTGTTGGTACATTTCTTCTTTTCTTTCTCCTTCTTGCTACTTTCCCAGGCATTTGGAAACTGATTAACTAAATTGTTAAGGAAGATGATCATAAAAAGTCCTACTAATTAAAAGGGAATTAGTCAACTGAAACAATACCAGAAGGTAAGCAGTTGGATTTGATAGCTGTTAATAAAATGGTACAAGTGAAAAGAGAAACTTCCATGTTAAATACCATATTTACAACTGAACTAAACCAAGAAGCAAATAATTGACATCTGTTGGATTTTTTTTCCCCTTTAACTGCATCCACATAATAGTTAAAGGCCAATATATGAAAATAGGAATTCTGTTCTCTTCCCGCACAAATCTGATCTGAAAAATGTCCAGTTTTTAAACCCTAGGTAAATAAATGCATGTAAAAATGTTGAAAATAATTAGTTTCTCTTGTGCACCTTTCCCATAGACAATTGCTGCAAGCAAAGGTTTGCAGACTTCTAGCCCAGTTCTAGTCAACTATTCCAGTTTATTACAAACTTAACAGTAACTTTTCCACTAGAATAATTAACACAAGAAAAAGGACAGAAGTAAGGCTGCATAAAGAAAGGATGTGGAGGATGCATACAGTGCAACCACAAAATTATTGCATTATTACCTCTATATGCAATTTAAAATAAGTTTATTTATATCTAAAAAGAAAATTCACCCAAAGTCTTCCTCAATGTCAGATGGCAACATCCACACAAGCTGTTTGTATGGAACAGACAGTGTACTTTTTATATATTCCTCTTATTCTGCTTTAGCTTTCTTTTGACCTCCAGGTCACGTTGTATCCAAGCTGTTCTGAGTGCATGGAAATCTGGTCCTGACAGATTTTCTGGTGGCATGGGAAAGTTACTGCTTTTGACTATCGTCTTATTTTTGGATAAGTAAGGTTCAGGCTAGTACAGGGAATAATGTTTTAAGAATAAGGTTTTTCTTGTTCAAAGAAAAAAGGCACTCTGGATATCAAAAATTGAAAAATCTTCCATGCTAGGACTGTCCATGAAGGAGTGAAGAAAAACTACTCTTGGTTACTGAAACTAAAAATCTGGTGGTCTATTTAAGTATGCCACTTGCCTCTCATATGTATAACCCTGTATAGTGCATTTTCAGTCATGAAGGGTTATTTACTTTGGGTGATCAGCGTAAGGGGACAAGTTGCTGCAGAAGAATAATGGAACAATATTATGTGACATGGACAGATTTACTATACTTTCACAGAGATTTCACATTAAGACCAAGATGCAGAAATTAATCAGAAATCACACCCACAAAAGAGAAAACTCACACACACCCTAAATCCATCATGCTCTGAAAAACAAAAGAGAAACATTACTCTGCTTAGATCACCTAGTGTAAATTTTCATTCTAAAGAACTAATCATCTAAGAAAAGAGAAAAAAAAAGCTGATTCTTGATGCCCACGACTCTTCTTAAAAAAAAGAGGGTTATAACCAGGATTCAGCTCTAAACTAGGAGAAGCTTTCATAATTTGCCTGTATTCATTATGGGCAACCAGCACAAAGGAATCGTTTCTCCCAAAATGTTGTTTATTTCCCATGACAGCTTTCACAAAAAGATATGGAATGTTTACAGTCTGCTAATGGAAGTGGTCAAACATAAAAAATTTCCTGGCCCCAAGATAGTGGCCCATAAAGAGGTCAGCCCACATCCTTGGCAGACAAAAGACTCTAAACATCACATTTGGACAACTCAGCCCTCAGATGCACATGTAGAAATGCAAACTTACATGCATACACATTCACATAGATAGCAGTACAGATAATTATGAAGAAATATAGTCCATTACTATAGTAGGTTGCATTTTCAGAGATTATTATCTATGATGAAATGGAGTTCTTTAGCATGTCCTAAAATCTCCTACCTTGGCACTTACCAAGTCTTGCTTATAGAATTCACACCTATTTCCTTCCTGCAGAGAGAGGTGTCATTCAGGCTTTGAGTCTACTCAACTTCACCTGTTTCTGTTTGCCTTTAATTCTAATTTTTGGTATGGTTTATACTTCAATCGGTGCTGTCAAGCATGAGATTTCTGAAGATCATTGATTCATAGAATCATAGAATGATTTGGATTGGAAGGGGCATTAAAGACCATCTAGCTCCAATCCCCCTGCCATGAGCAGGGACACCTTCTACTACATCAGATTGCTCAAAGCCCCATCCAGCCTGGCCTTGAAAATTTTCAGGCATGGAGCAGCCACAGCTTCTCTGGGATACCTGTACCTGTGCCTCATCATCCTCAGTGTAAAGAATTTCTTTCTGATATCCAGTCTAAACCTACTCTTTCACTTTAAAGCCCTTGCCACTTTCCTTATAACTACATGCCCTTCCTGAAAGACCCTCTCCAGCTCTCTGGCAGCCCCTTTAGGTACTGGAAGGTGCTCTAAGGTCTCCCTGGAACCTTCTCTTGTCCATGCCAAACAACCCCAGTTCTCTCAGTCTGTCCTGATAGGAAGGGTTGTTCCAGCCCTCTGGACATCCTCGTTGTGTCCTCACCCCTAGCAGGTCTATGTCCTTCCTGTGATGACACAGCTGATGTTTTTATCTGAAGAACAGTGATTCTCCCCTCTCCTCCCAACCTCACAGCAGTTTGGAGATTGCAGATGATGTTCTTTTAAGTTCATTGCACATTTGTACAGCAAAGCAATTCTCGATCACAAGCCCAAAGCACTCCTCAGAGACTAACACCACGCTGCGCTGCATGGAGCTCAACTTCATCGTGCACACAAGGGGTATTTGGGAGAAATTTTCCCAAAGAAACTTTTCATTTAATCCCCCTACTCTATTACATACATAGTTTTACTAGAAGTGTGGTGCCATTGTAATCCATCTGTTAGAGTTCACAGCAGAAATTAAATGCAAGCTGTGAGTGCTAAATCCACTTGCCTTTTCTGAACAAGCTACAGTTCATTTATTAGGAGTATTAAGATGCTGTAAAAATCTTATATGGATGAATCACTAAATAAAAATGAGAAGCCAAAATTTCTGTATGAAATAATCTTTTAGTAGGAAAAATCAAGCATTGCAACATTACACAATGCAATAGCGTTAAACAGGAAATTCTCTGAGCACTTTTGACCAGTAATTTCCTAATTCTTGGCAGGTATGCTATCCATATCTTTCACAAAGTTTACAGTCTTTTGGCTAATTTCAGCTTAAATGGGAATTAAGTTTTTGGTTTATTAAAAGTTTCATTCTAGACAGATGATTAGAGGGGAATCATAAACACATATCCAGCAGACTTTAAACTTTTACAATTCAGGGATAAAAAGATCACTAAAATCTTACTACTCTTATCTAGTGAATGCTTTTCTAGGCAGACACAGACAGAGAAATGAAAATAGAGTTTTCCTGATATGCTTAATTGATTAGAAATTAAACAAATTGGATATTTTAAAATATAAATGCAAGTGAAATAAAACTGGTTGAAATACAATACATCCCAAGTTCCTTATTAAATGTAAGCAGGAGATTTTCAGGCCCTGTGGTGCCACACTCTTGAAAGGAAATTAATAAATAAAGGTGTGAGATTCGAGAGCAGTAATTTTTAAAAACTGTTCAAAGGACCCAGATTGCATGTAAATCACTTGAAAACACAGAGAACTACAACTTATGTCAGCCATCTCTTTTGTATTCAGAATCATTAATCTCTTGGACATGACAAATCTTTTTAGCAGAAGGGAATAAATTCAAGATAATAAGTTTTAAAGTAATGAATAACTCTTGCCTATGAAGTGCTTTAATGACTCTCCTTGTCAGAATTCAGACTTTATTATTAACTCTACAGAATGGCACCAGCCTGAAGAGATACAGTTACAAATCAATTTCACTGCTTTTTCATAACGAGTCACTAATTGACCTCAATTTCTGATGGAGTCACATATTTCCTCCCATATTTTATTTTAATGGTGTGTATATCAAGGATTTAGCGACTGGTCATAAAGGAATTTATTTTAACTCTGTGTTGACTTGCACAGCCTTTTAATGGCAGAAATATAAGTCATTCTGAAAGTATTAACTTTAATGGTCGGGATGTAGTTTTTAAACTCTTTTATAGTTAGGATGATCATCATTTTCTTAAAATATGTTCTTGATTTATCTACTTTAAAATAAGAAAGAATTATAGTGAAAAAAGACAATTCAGATTCTCCACATAACACTAACGATTGCAGACTATAAAATACTTTACTTACTATGTTGTCTTAAAAAGAAATTACATTAAAATTAACAAATGGCTTTGGAAAAACCGTGCTTCCTACACTCTGTGTAATCATGGACAATATCCTTACAAAGGTATTTATGAATAGCCAAAATATATTTTTAAATTCCACTGCATCAGATTTTTTTCCAATTTCTATGTACAAGAAGCTCAAACAATTTTCTACATCTCCTTGGGTGTTTGAACTACTATAAAATGGAAATATTTGTCTTGTTCTAAGTCAGAGAAAATCTAATGCAAATCCAGTTATTTTAAATAGGATTATTGTACCAGTCACACTCGAGTTTGTAAGGTAAAAAAGCCAATATTTGCAAGACACATGCCTTCAGAAGTCCTTTGGGAATATGTATTCACTTTAGATCTTGTTCTGGGCATGATTTAAAGCAGAGAAGGGAGAATGAAGGAAGCAGAGATGAGTAATGGCTTCAGGCTCACTTGCTTATCCAGCCAAGCCTTATAACTGGCGGCCACACAGTTGGTCTCTGTAGGTCTAGGGGCCATCAGCTATCCACTGGAGCTTTCCAGTGTAATCCAATGGAGCTATCCATTAGTGTGTGTCAGCTAGTGAATATGTTGTTCTGCTGGACCAGATCTGGTGCCAGTGAAGTGCTGATTGTAGCTTGTGCAGCTTCCGTGGGCTGCTGTGGCCGTTTAAGGAATGAGCACGTGTGCGTGCGCCGGGACAGCCCCAGCACTGCTGCTGGCTGGGCCTGTACACACAGTACTGGTGGGCATAGGGGCTGCTGCACCAGGAACAGCCAAGGCTCCAGAAGAGCCAGGAGGAGAGGTTGCCTGGGTGTGGAAGTGCATCAGTGTGTTGTGACACCAGAGGGAAAGCATCATCAAAAATTGGTTTGCCTTCACTTGCTGTATGTTGTGTCAAGTAAAGACAGGAAAAAAGTAAAATTGAGCTAATTGCACTAAATGCTTACATTTAAGCCTAACTTTTGTACATAAATCAAATTCTCTACTTCAGCCATGAACTTCTAGTGGTTATTATTTTTCACTTCTAATGTTATGAAAAAAAAATTGTATGGATAATAAAAATTTCCATCATAAAATCACAGAATATGCTTGGTTGGAAAGGACCCCAAAGATCACCTAGTTCTTTTTTCCCCAACCATGGGACACTTTCCACCAGACCAGGCTGCCCAAAGCCCTTTCCAACCTGGCCTTGAACCCTTCCAGGGATCGGGCTGTCCCAACTTGTCTGGGCCCCGTGTGACTTGTTACACAAAGTCAGACATATAATGATATATTTTAAACATCAAATCTATGAAATTACTGAGGTGAGTTGGTTGATTTAACTATGTAAATAAATCCTAAAAAGATAGTGCAAGGAGAAACATAACATACAAACATATACCTCCAAAGACAAATGCAAATATAGCAGTGACAAAGGCATCTTTAGAAAAAAAAAAATTATAAAGTCCTTTAACATCTTATCATCTCATAGTGACACCATCACATATCTTGGTATTATCCAGACAAATGGAACCACATTTTTTCCCGTAAAATCTCAATGATGGCAATAAATTATGGGGAAAGAAGTAAGACATTCTTTATTTCATATGTAAAGTGCACACACAACAGTGCTCTTTGTTGGTACAAAGATTCTGTTGTTTTCTAAGAATTAAAACAAATATATATTAAAAAACCAGCAGTACATCATAGACTGGGAGATAACTCAGACTTGGCTGTCATATGTCCAGATTTAATGTGTAGAACTTCAGTGTAAAATGGGAAAATTTAATATTAAAAAAAAAAAAAAAAAAAAAAAAGGAATAAGAAAGACATATGAAGAACTCATTACATGTGCCAGAACTTCTAGTCCTAAATTAATACAGGTCAGTGTGAAATAGTGCAGCAGTTGCAGCAGAGGAACATGGGGAAAAGCTAAGAATTGCCACCAGAGAAAAGAAATAAAGAAATATGAAAGCATTTTGACTTTAAAGAATCCTAAGAGAACAAAAACTCCACTCACTAAAAATTATTGGGCCATTTTCACATAAATGCTTCTATTTCTTACAGGACAAAGAATGGAAAGAGCAGGGGTTTTTTCAAGCGCAGTAAACCTCTTCTCAATTTTTCTTATAATACTGTGTCAAAGGGTAGCCCACTTCACACACTGATGGAAAAGCTGGAAAAAATAAAATAATTTCTATGTATCCTTATACTGGTGTTTGGCACTGTGAAGGAACAGTCATGATTTAAGCCAAGACAAGCATGCATAGGTTGAGAGATGGCTTGTACTTAATCCTGTAATTATAGATTATTAAAACTGGAAAAGACTTCTTAGATTATCAGGCCCAACCAGCTATTCTTTTGCTAAGTAATTTAAATTCTTAAATGGAACAGGTGTTTTTCTCCTAGCTGTACTGAGCTATCGCTTAGATCACTTGCTGTACAATATGCAGCACTAAAACACATAAAGACGTGCCATGCTTTTCGCGGGCTGCAGCCAGCCTGGAGCAGCAGCTTATGCTCTGTCATCACTGGAATTTAGAATGCTTTTGATGTGTCACATCTCTGCTGAGAGCTGTAGTGCAATCAACCCCTAACTGTGAAGGAAAGCACGGTCAAAGTATATCCTTTCACTGCTTTAATTGTCTTATAAAGATGCTTCAAGGGCTTACAATTAACCTGAGATGAAACTGGTATTTTGGTAAGAATTATGTTAATTATATATTCTTATACATGTGCATATTTAACTGCGACACTAAATGTCATCCATTTTCTTTTGTAGAGGCCTTTTTTTTACCTTTCCTTTTCTGGACCACTTTGTCATATACAGAAATAAATTAGTGTCTGAAAAACGTTGTTTCATACATATAACACTTAAATAACTGCATTTCTGTGTGCATCTGTTCAAAAAATTCAAGTGGTCAGGCACGCTTTGATTGAAGTGTCCTTTAGTATTTCATCTTTATCAAAAATAAAAGCTGTACTATGCAAAAAACATTAGATTTCTTTGTCCACACTCCATTTGTCCTCATTGTATATTAAAAATGTATTAAGATGTTTAAACTGAAAACTTGTGTCACAGAAAATACATATAACACAAGCTTTCACTCAGCTTCCACAATGTTTGAATGATCTCAAGTTAGACATTCAGAGATTCATCTCCATATGACTTTAACTCATTTAAATAACAGCCAATTTATTCCCAGTTTCTGTTTATCTCATTTTGTGTATGTGCCAGACATTATTTAACACAAACAATTTAAATCTTGCAATGGTTCAGCATCATTAGTTTCTTAATGGATGGAGACATGGGTGACAGACTGCAGGAGAAAGGAATGATGTAGGCAAGGGTGATGTTAGCAGTTCCAAAGTCATGGAGCAGAGAAGTACTGATGGATGCATGAGGGACTTCTTATATAATGGAATGGAATGGAATGGAATGGAATGGAATGGAATGGAATAGAATAGAATAAAGAATAGAATAGAATAGAATAAATAAGAATAGAATAGTTTCAGTTGAAAGGGACCTACAAGGATCATCAAAGTCCAGCTGCCTGACCAGTTCAGGGCTGGCCAAGTAAAAGCATGTTATTGAAGGAATTGTGTCAATGCTTCTTAAACATTGACAGGCCTGGAGCATTGAACACCTTTCTAAGAATGTCTGTTCCAGTGTCTGGCCACCCTCTCAGTAATGAAATGCTTCCTCATGTCCAGTCTGAACCTCCTGTGGTAAAGCTTTAAAACATTCCTCTACATCCCATCACTGGATACCAAGGAGAAGAGCTCAGCACCTCCTGCTTCATTTTCACTCCTCATTAGCTGTAGGGAGCAATGAGTTCAGCCCTCAGCAGATCCTGGCTGAAGTAGGAAAAACAGCTCCTAGAAAGGGCCAGAGGAGTGATGTATTATTTCCTTTGTATTTGAAGATAGCCTTGGGCTATTGTAAGCTCATACTGACTTTAGTGAAGACAATTCTCCTCTAAGTTTTATTCACACATGCACACAAACGGATCCTCAGGTAAAGTTGCAAAAGGCATCCTAACTCTTTATTTTAGGTCATATTTCAGAATTTATGGTTTTTGCATATCTGTCTTATGACTTTTAAACACACAAAGGTTTCTCAGTTCAGATGACAAATTGACACCAAAAGTTTGTGTAGCACTGGAACAGGAGTCAGATACTCGCTTAAACAGCACTATTGGCAAATATTTCAGGAAAAATAAAACCAAACAAACTGGTTGTATTAAACATAGATGAGCATATTTAAATCAAGTAAAATGCAAGATTATACCTGCAGATTATCATCTTGAGTAAAATACTTTCTAGAGAACTTTTAATAATTTATTATTTAATTACACGAGGAGTTATGTAATCTCTTTTTTATCTCCAAAATAAGTAGCAATAAAAATAAAAAACAAAACAAAACAAGTGGTACAATTTTCATATTTTTTCTTGCTATCCCTTTCCTAATGGTTTATAAATATTTAGGGACCTTAACTAACATGTTTTGGAATTTGATAGGTGTTTGTTTAATTGCTTTTTTTAAAATTTGGCTAATCCTTAGACATAACATTCTTGTGTATTTTTTTCCAGTGTCTTTCTAGAGTGCGCTCATTGATGTACATCATTGTGGTGTCATTTGTATTAAGAGAGATGTTTCACCACTTTGATACTTGCTCAAGAGAATATAATTTAAGAGGAGAATAAAATATGGGATACACTACCTTGTAAACAAATCTCTGCAGACCTGGAGCTGGTGTTTAATCTGGCCAAACAACCTATAAACACCACAAGTGGGATCCATCTCAGCTTTAGACATACATGACATTCATCTTGATGCCTTCCTTCATCAACAGGAAAGTGATACAGGCACGTTCAGAGCATGTTTCACTCATCTTCTGAAAACAGACACATTACAATGAGCTGAAGCATGTCAGCTCATTGAAAAAATATATTTAAAGAATCTATTTCTCTCCACAAAAGAGGAGACTCCTGGGAGCCTGTCTGATATGTAGACATCTGCATTATGGTTAGGTAAGTTGAATTACATCCAGCACCCCTAGTGTGCTTTGGAATTGTTAAAATTTCTTGGCTCTAAATGAAATAAGCCAAAACTAAATAAACCCAAAAAATCTAATTAAATAGCAACCAAACAAATCCACAAGAAAACTTGAGTTTCTCAGCTAATGGCATTTGGGAAATTTTTCTAGTTTGCCTTCATCCACATGACTTACAAACAAATCATCTGTTAGAGTGCACAGAAGAATTTTGGAACAATTGATAGAACAACCCATATTCAAAAGGAGTGTTTGGAACACAGAAAGCTGCATTAACCTTTAGACCTTCCCTTAATGGCTCTGGCTCTAGAATTGATAATAGTTATGAACCTTGTGCTCATAAACAACTGTGTTTGGCAATTCAGTAATGCCATACAAATTTAGAGCCAGCTGGAATTCGTTTGGTTTCTGGAGCTACTGAGTTGTCTTAGTTCTCAGGGCCCTGCCTGTTGTCCTGATTCTCTGCAAAAAACACTACTTGATTGCCAGAGAGGTGAGAGTGTCTTCTGTGGTAGGAACCACTCCATGAGGTTAGTCTTCTAAAGAATTTCCTGATTTTTTTTTTAAACCATGTGACAAAAGAAAAGCCCCAGGATATTTGCTGAAGATATTGTTCATTCCAAAACACTGTAATTATCTCCAGCTCCTTCATGTGTTTCATCTGACAATGGAGATGTTTTGGAAAAACTAATAACAGGGTAGGGAGAGAGAGGTGTGCCTTCTCTTTCATGGCCCCTTGTTGTGATGCCTTGGTTGTATACATTGGCCATCTTAAAACCCCCTCTGGACAAAAAGAAGGAAGTAATACCTGCTCCCACAACTATTGCTTCAGGAACACACCTTGTTGAAGCAGACTTCACACATGGTTAAACAATCCAACCATGACACTAGGTGAAAAAATCAGAATTTTCACACAAAAAGAACTAAAATCCCACATTAACAGGGCAAACCCCAAATCTAGTTCATCTTTAAACATATTATTTAGCTGTGCATCAATGAGAAATCCAGCTGCAACACATTGGTTTAGATTTCTGCCAAATATTGGCCACACATATTTGTTATTTTAGCCAAACAGATCACAAGAACAGCATGGCCTGGCATGTCAAGGCTACTGAAGACTGTTTGATTCTACCTGCAAAGAAACTCACAGGCATTTTTTATGTCCACTTTTTCAGGTATGTACACATGCCTGGGAACGTGCCTCTCTATCACTGAGGCCAGCTGACATAAGAGCCCAGATTTTACAGTACTAGTAAATTCTCACTCTGCAGACAGAGTCTGAATGGAGAGGGCCTCCTGGCAGAAATCACTGGAAGAATCCTGCTTCCAAACTGAACTCAGGAGCTGTTTAAGGTAGAGCTGGCAAAAGCAAAAAGCCTGCAAGGAACTGACTGAGAAACTCTGCAGCCTGTGCAGGCACATTCCCATGCCAAGTGCAGTTCTCAGATCTGTTTAATATACTGATATGGGTAGAACCAGACCATATTTCATCTTAAAATGTGAATAAATCTTTCATCATCGGGGTGTAGATACCTGTGCATCTGGAAATGCTACCCAGACTGTATTACATCTTCATAAAAATGTATCATGCTGAACATAGAGCTCAGCCCTCTGGCACTAGAAGAGGACAGATTTTAATGGAATCTCCAAAATAACATATTCTGTAAGTAACTTACACAAAAGGTCTAAAAGGTCACATCAATATAACAATCCCTATTTTATATTCATCCCTCATACTTATGCTCATGACAGAGAAGAAGGAAAAGAAAATTACTTTTTTAGGACTTACTAGGGGTTAAAATATCAGTGGTTTAAAAACCGAAGTGGAAAAGATGGCTTTCAAAGGACCACAAAGGAGAAACATTTATGTGCACTGGCAACTTATTAGTATAAAAGCAGTTAAGTACATAGCTCAGCTAGCAATATCTCCAGCAACAGCACTAGAAAGATATTTTACTTAGTTTATTTAACAAAATAAAACCAAAAAAAACCAACCAAACAAACAAAAACCAAACCAAAACAAACAAACAAACAAAAAAAAACCAACAAAAAACCAAACAAACAAACAAAAAAAAACCCAAACTCTGCAAATTTGTTTTTTCTGGAAAAAAATAGATTCTTAAATTATTTGATGAGATAATTTGTGAAGAATTTTCATGTTCTCCATCACTCCCTCATTTCATCTCATATTTCTCAGTTCAGGTTTTCTTTGGAAATGTTTTTGTGTAAATGGGAAAATATGGATATAGGTGATTCCCATAACTTACTATTAGTGTGAAATCACACTGTTGATTTCTGTCTAATAAAAACTAATAAAATCCATCAGTGGAGGCATTGTTTCTGCAAGAAACTGAAAGTTAAAAAAAGAAAAAAGATAATGAACATTAGAAATAAAATGAAAACAAGACATAAATGTGATACACTGCATCAGTTATTCCACTTCCATATCTGAAAATAATGCTAGTAGAAATTTTACACAGATTAGTTTCAGGAATATTGCAGCTTTTCCCCTTCCTTTCCAACATTTTGAAATGTAGTTATGGAGTAATATGCTGGAATTATAGGTAGAAATATACTAAGTGACCAGAAGCAGTTGGTTGGGCAATGTTTGAAGATCTCAATAAACCTAGTGTTAGTAGGACATCTCAGTGTATCCGGGTGCATTATATTCTTGCTAAGAAGCACTGGTTTATATCAACGTGGGTAATAAAATATCACAGAATACTCTGTTTTATAACAGGGCTAACTTACCACAAAAGGAATCTTAATAAAACTTTATTCTGCTAAGGCAGAAAACTTCATTGGGAAGCAGAGAAGGAAATCAGGGTTGCCAAAGGTCTTGGTGTGGTCTGTGAGGCCCAGAAGTGCTCCCTACCTCCCAGCCTAAACCTGTCTTTGGTGAACTCCAACTGGTATAATAGGTCCATGAGGATGCAGGTCCTGAGCTGAGCAGCTGAGCCCAGCACCAAACACACCACAGACCATATCTCCCCCGTGCTGCCTTCTGTTTTTGTGTTCTTCCTGAACACCAAATAACCATTGTATTCACTTCATTCTGGATTCTTCACTCACTGTGACAGTCTTACTTCATGAACACTGCACTGAGGACCCAATAACAAGATTTAGACAGTCATATATGTCTTGTCTTCTCTGTTGTAGGGCATGACCTCGTATTCTGTCACATAAATGTTTGAAGGCTATAAAAAAATTTGGGGCTATCAAAAAATCACAGTGATATTTATTCACTTATGGAACAGGATTACCTATCAATGTAAAATAAAAGAGCTTGCACACAAACTGAGCTCCTTCTAGAAAGGAAACAAGCCTGTGACACTGACAAAAATCAAGCTTCTGATGAAGACTTGCATGTAGGATGCTTAACAAGAGTGATAGTCTGTGGGTTTATGCGTCATGACTCCAAAAGACCTTGTCAATGAACTTTTAAGTTTTTTGCCTGCTACTTCAAATGTGTGACATGGAATAAGTACAAAGTTCTGATATATAACAGTGTACAATAAGATAAATTAGAAGAGAACACTGAAAGCTGCTTATTATTTTTTCTTTCAATAGCTAAGAATAACTGTTAAGGATAACTACATTTTCTAAATTTCTGAATTAAGGTTTTGCAGCAATTTAAAAGAAAATCTTTGTAGTTTTGACTTTTTGAGTACAAAAGATGCAATCCTCCAACTAAATTTTCTAATAAGTTCATTTTGGCAGGTGTCTCTTCAGGCTGTATTACTAGACATGCCTGTCAACTACAGGCAGGTCTTATTACCCAGAAATACAAGATTATCTGAATTGCAGCCTCTATGTCTGAAATGTCCTCCCATTTGAACTGCAGGCAAGCAAGAATGTGTAAAGTTTTGTGGTTTCCTGATGACTGGGCAGGGTGCTCAGGGTCAAGATTTGCATTCGGATTTTCATCACATTTATAAAAAATAAAAAGAGCACTGGCCAGAGTTGGAGGTTGATGTTCAACAGAGCTCTGCAGCAGACTTGCTGCAAGCATCTCTGCAGAAACTCCTGCTACTACACTGCTGCTCTGTGAGTAATTTTCAGAGCTGTCAGTCGGTGTCCTCATTTGCATTACTCACAGATGTCCCTGAAAAGCCATGTATCCTGGGACCATTTTTATGACACAATCTGTGAAACGAACGTAATTTTAAATTAAACATCTGCAGGTTTTTTAGTCATCTAGATATCAAGAAATTCTGCTTCCATTTACAAGTTAATTCAGTTTAGTTCATTCAAATTCTACAAGGACACTGAAGATCTTTATATCTTGGAAGAACATAAAACACCATAAATCAAGTAGAACATATAACTCATCACTTTCCATTTTTAAAGGAGATCAAGAATAGCAGGGCAGAAATTAGAAGAATTATTTCAACATATAGAAATATACAATCAGAACAGCTCTATAGTATCCAAATTGATATCCAGACTTATTAGACTAAATTTTTTGTTGTCTTTGTAGCAAATTCTAATGGCTAGATTTCTTAGTCTTTCTTTTAATTTGCAGGAGTACATTTTCCACATCTTAAGGCAGGAAACAGGCCTAATGTTATCCTCAGTATATGGATTAAAGTAGTTAGTGTTGGTACATTCATGTTAATATCTCTGGAGTAGAAACAAAGCACCACTGTCCACGTGTTTTGTCTTAAACTATGTATTTGAAAGGGAAGATCTCAAAAAATTTCCCCATTTTCCTTCCAGATTCACTGCTCAAGCATCTGTATTGAGACTATGCTAATTTATATACATATATATTTCAATATATTTTCAATATTCAGTGGTATGTTGCAATGGGGCTTAGAGATTGTATTATTTATATTATTTGTAATACCACACAATACTTAACAAACTAAAACTCAAGGCACATTAGTGATGCTTTGTTAAGCTCTGGTGACTGCCCTAATTTTACTACAGGTGTAAAAACCACTTATGAAAAACTAATGTCAGAATCAAAGCTAGCAGAAACTTTTACTATGCAAACATGAAATTGACTGGGAGGGCTAATGAGGGTAGAAAGATACCCCACATGTCAGTAGAAAACCATCTACAGCTAACAGAACCCTTCTGGGAATTTCCCTCATCTATGGCAAAGATTTTATTTAATGATATTTGAGTACTTGTTGGGCAGACAAATCATGAAAGCAGAGTAAAAGAACACGGTGAATCTCAAACAAAACCTATTATTTAATTTAATGGTATACATAGTGCTATTGCTCTTGTTCTGAAATTGGTCCATTTTTAGCAAAATTTCAAAGTCATTGTGTCCTAAGAACTGAGAAAGTAAAGGAAACTCATAGGTGGATTTAAAGATTCTTTCGTATAATTTACTTACATTCCACAGAACTCTTTCCTCTGCTATCTTTAAATCTATATTCAGAATTAGTTAATTTAAATAGACATCCATGGAATAAAAAGAAGATAGAGTAGGAGTAGATTTATGTGGTATTGCCAGCTCTGCTCTTTGCCTGTTGATGACCTTATGCCAACGATTTTACCTCCAGACTAACAGCTGTTATCAATAAAATGAGAACATAGCCAAGTAAGTACAAAAATTATCTCAGGAGATCATCTTGTTCATATTTCCATTTTGAGAAATCTTTAATGATTTTTTAGAAATTCTCCAAGAGATGTTTACCTAATCTGGTTTTTTATCCTACAGGATTAAAAGGTTCCAAAATTTACCTTGCTAATCTGATGGTGATGGGACTTATTATCTCCTGGTAAAAGTGTTTTGAAAGTTGTTAATTAAAAACCCTGTACCATCTTGGGTGTCATGATAAACTTTATATTATATAGTTTTATATTAAAAAGTTTGCTGACCCAAGTCACAACTGTCAGACATTAGGAAGTTTAAAGACTTTGGAACAGCATCACAAAGTATTCACTATTAGCTGCAGACTTCGGCATCTTGCTTTTTTCCTCCTCAGTTTCTGGAAAAACTGAGGAAAACAACATATTAAAAGACATGATGAGTTTCAGAGCAACATCAATTTATTCTACTACAGATTGTGATCCTGGCAATAAAGCGTCACTAATCCACATCTGTTCGGGATAGGAACATAATGATGATGGAAATGCTTTGCTTGTGTCTCTGTTTGATATTTGCCTTGGGAATGTGAGAATACGCTTGCATATTCAAGGCAGACCATAATGTGAATAAAAAATAGTTTTTCACTAAGAACAGTTGCAATATAAAGTTTAATAAGGGGAAGACACTTCCTAGCCATGGTACCTATCGGCATGCAAGTGAGCTAGTCTGCTAAGGAAAAGTGTAAAACTCACACTCAAGATATCACACTACCACTTGTTTAATCTGAAACTTTATTACAAATATGGCATAAATGATGAGATATGGCATTACCTCCATCTCCTGAGAGGCCAAAATTGTATCATGGAAAGCCACGTTCCTTCTAATTATTGCTGTAAGAGTCTGTAGGTTTGGGAGCATTACACTTTATAACAACCAGCATGAAAAAATAATCTGAGCTTTTAAACAAGAGTTAAGATAAATCAGTGTAATATTTAAAAATAAAATATTAAAATATTATATTGCTGCTTGTTAAGGATACTTGCCAATTATTATGAAGGTTTCACAAAAAGGTGATTTTTTCATGATTTTTGCAATGAAAATATGCAAAATAATCTGAATACAGTGAAAAAGATTCGGCATTAGACGCAAAAAACCCAAAAGCCAAGATCTATGCGGAATTTCTCTGTGGCCTATATATAAGTCACATTTTGATGGATACTTAGACACTATAAGATGGCATGCAAGAATTCAATTGAAATAATTTACTAAAGCACAAGAGTATATATCCTTCATTCTAATTAGAGCAGCTTTATTATTAATATCTGCAGAATCAATAAGAAAGTACACCCCTATGTGTTATTAAATGTCAGCTTTTCCCATTAAGTAGAATATAAGTTTCCGTTTAGCAAAGTACTTAAGCAGAAATGTAACTTTAAGGAAGAATAGTTTCAGTGACTGTATAGCAAGAGGCAAGATAATCAGATTTAAATATTAAGTAAAGCCTGTCCTGAAATGGGTAATAATAGATTGCATACCTTGGACAGTAGATTTTTAATTGGCAATCTCTAGTCACTTTGCTCTTTTGCAAAGTGCAGTTATGATTGTGAAAGATGTGAGAAGTCACACAAAAAAGGCAAAGTGATTTGGCCAAGGTTATTTCCAGTTCACTAAGCAGAACAGTGGAAGTATCTCAGCTCAATGTGTAAGGTGTCCACTCAGTGGGCCATGATGCTTAACAAAATTATAACAAAAGCAACCCTACATCTCTTTCATTTTATCTTAAAATTACTTTTTTTGTAGATTACTACATTGACAGAAAAATATTTCACCTAAGGTCAAGCATATATAGCAGATGCAACCTTACTTTGTCTACTACATATATAAATTTAAGTTTTGATTAATAATTTTGTGTGCTGCATATAACCCCGAAATTATGAGAGATTTTATCAATATTTCTGTAAAGATACAGACAAACCAAATGAACTGAAGATACAGTTAAAACAGATTTCTTGCACTTATTTTCCTACCCTCTGTAACTTCTAGACTCTCAAAATCCCAGGAAGACAAAAAAATAGTATTACTGTTTTCAAAATAAGTAGTTATTTAATTTTCATGGAAGACAACTAAGTTGCTTAGGAAGAAAGAACCAAAAAATTCCTGGTGTCCTAGAAATTTAGCAGAGGAAACATAGGTCTCTGTAATTACTCTGCTCAAGCTAGATTTATAATGGATCTTAAGGAGGAAGAATAGTACTCTAAGTGACACTCTAAAATTTTTCGGAGGGATTGACCTTTAAAAGGAGTTATTTGTCCCATCTGAGTACAAAGCAAGTTTAAAGGGAAAATAGAAAATATAGTAATCTCTGATTTATCTATCTATCTATCTATCTATCTATCTATCTATCTATCTATCTATCTATCTATCTATCTATCTCATATAATATATATCAGAGATTACTATATTTTCTATTATCCCTTTAAACTTGCTTTGTACTCAACTGGGAGAAATAACACACATATATATAATATATATATATATTATATATATGTGTGTATATATATGTATATATATACATAGAGAGAGAGAGCGGAGTAATAACTGAATCCATAGATTCAGTAAATATTCAGTAAAACATGAATTCCACAGATAGGCAAAGATGCAATTTCAAAAGGTTTGGACATGAATTTAGAGGTTTCTGAAAAGCACACCAGACATTAATATGCATTAGAAATAGTTTCAAAGATTAATTTATTGAAATATGTATGGCCACACAACAATTTTGAGACAGAGAACAAAAATGAGTCCTAAGTAAATACCAACATCTTTTTCACAAGATGAACCAAATGCTTGTCTTCTCTCACTGAATAGTCTGACTTTAGAAATGAAATGTTGACTCTACAGGTATGTGTATAGATTAGAGATTAAAGACTTTGTTTTAAATGACAACAGATTAATAACTCTTGCTGGAATTGTGTTGGAAAGTTTCTTTCTCTTTACAGGACACAGTACAATAATTTATCTCAAATATTGAAGTTGATTTTTTTGGTGAAAAGCCTGTGTGTTCTCCTTCTTCTGTAAATATTTCTAAAACAAGGAGAAAAAACAAAACCAACAAAACTAAAATTCCTCTACTGAAATCTGCTTTGGTTTTATAATGAGACTGGATGAACTATGGCAGAGTTCCCGTGGAAATTATAGAAGCTACATAATTTGTTGTTTTCAGTATTTAACTAGATGAATTCCTGAAAAACATGAGTTAACACTGAAAGCATCACTGCTTCAAAAAGGAGTTTTAACAGAGTGTTTTCCAGAGGTTCCTTACATTCTAAATTACTCTATGATTATTCTTATTCTGTAATTGTCCCTCTGGTGGCCAGGTTCAAAACCTCTTGTAACACTTTGGAAGCAAGCTGGTGAATTTAAAATAACTCTAATTGAGAATCATGATTCTAATATTCTCTGAAGGCAGAAGAGATCCATGAAGAATTTTTTCTAAAGAGAAACAAGACTGACACACACACATTTAAACATGGAAAATAAAAGAAAGGGGCACTCAGAACAAGAGTGAAGATCGTAGTCACTCTTGAGATGCAAAGGTGTGTAGAATAGAAAGATACATGAAATATCCTGAATGCAGGAACACCCAGTCTATGAGGCTGACAGCAATACCGTTTAAAATAAGTCTAAAGTCAAGAGACAAGAAGAATAAAAAAATTAAACACTGAAACATATGAACTATAATGATGTTGAGGCATCAGAGATGGTATGAACGACAAGAGCTCTCAGGTCACAGATGGATGGGCCAGTAAAGGAACCACTTAAGCGAAGCTTGACTGCCATGGGTCTTCTAGGAAGAAAAGCAAGCTTTATTGGGATATAAACACAAGCTGTTATTAGATGTTTGAGGAGGCTGATAGCATAGTGTAAAATCTGTCATAGTGATGACATGAGTGAATGTGAAAAACTTCTGAAATATTTAGGGGAAGGGCCTAATGGAGGTAAAGGATTTGATCAGAGAGAGTTAGGAAGGAAAAGACTGGTAAAAATTAAGAAAAAGGGCATTAAAAGGTGTAAGCTCTAAGTAAACAAGTTGCAGATCAGGCCAAGCCCCACCCCAAATTACCACCTGTCTTATTTTGTCATATTTTCCAGTGACCTTTCTCTTTGTTACATGTGTGGGTATGTGGGATGACCTGCTAGTGAAGTCAAGTGGGAGAGGTGGAGAGCAGCCTTAGGAAACTCACAAGACCTCAGCTGAGGGCTAGAAAAAGGACAGAGAATTTGGGCACGGATTCAGAAAGGACTTATGGTGTGGTCTGCTTTCAATGGACTTGTGGATGCTCCAGTCTGTGGATCAGGAGACTAAGGATGTGCTCATATGGGAAACTCTGGTCAGCCAGAGAGGAGAAAAAGAGTTAGCTGTCTGCTTTGTCCATGTCTGTGTCATACGTGCTAACCTAGGGGGCCATAAAGGCACTGCTCTCTGCCTGTGTCACAATGTGAGGCCAGGCATGTGTGTATTGCATATCTTGGTGTCTCTAAGGTATAGTCTCAGCTTTGTTGTGTTCAAACTTGCATACAGATGCAGCAGCACAGTAACACAAAGACTGAAGTGGAGAAATCCCTTGGGTCTTAGAAGATCTCAGATTTGCATTTCCTTAACAACAGTACTGTGAAATAGTAAGAAGAGTTTTGCCTTTTTGTTTTTTTCCTTTTTCACTAACACAGACTTTTGAGAGAAAGCTTTGCAGTCCTTTAAATGAAGCGGTATACAGGCTGTGAATATTCCGATAGTCTTTCCTAAGGTCTCTAATAAGACCTGACATCTTCATGTTGTGGTCTAGTGGGGCAACAGGAACTTGCCTTTGTCCTGTTAACAAGACACCAAAATGACACCACTTGCAAGCAAAATCAATATTCAAGTTGCTTCTGTTAGCGAGGAGATGCTCCAATGACTGCTAAAATTAATGAAGCTTGTCTTCCTCATTACTTGTCTCCTATATTCCTACATTTCTTCTAAGACATTTCAAACTTCCAAAATTTTCTCAAGAACCAATGTTTAGGTTACCAAGGTTACCAAGTTTTCCAGTACACAGAGAAACCTGCCAAGGGGTAGGGAGGACAACTTTCAAGGTCTTCATCTCTTTTACAACAGAAAAGTCCAGTTTTCATCCACACATTAAAACACACATTGCTTTTGCATGGAGGTATTTTCTCTAAAATAATCCAACCACAGCTGAGAGGGTGGGCAGCTGTGGGTTTTTTTCTTTTGTTTTTTATTCTCATAGAAACTTCCTTCCACCACAATTTACTCTACAGAGCAACTCTAGCGTGACTAAATATACAGTGAAGCTAGCAGGTGGTGTAATTCAACATACACACAGAAGCATTTAAGTTTGTTCCTCAGCTACTCAAAGGAGCAGAGTGATGGTCTCTGTATCGCTGCACAATTCTTCATTGCAGTCATCAGAACTACTTGGCACTGAGCAGAGGATGCCTCAGTCAAAAAGTTAGTGAAAATATGTCTATAGAAAGTGCCTAGTGTTTTCCTTCTTCCTCATACACACTAAAACAAAGCCATCAAAAATCACCAAAACATCACCACCCCCACCCCCAAAATGCACCCACCAGAAAAAAAAAGCAAACTAAAGCCATACAATTTAGTCCTTAGATGGAGAAATTCTATTAGCACTGTATTGCTATGCCATTTCATACATAATTCAAGTGTGAAATGTCTTTAAATGCAATTTAATTAACCATGCTACTGCTTAAGGTTGCTTGGTTCATAACATAGTCAGGCAGTCTCAGAATTTCAAAGTCCCTAAGTATTGTCTTCACCAAGACTGAAACAATTCTCAAATCACATACCATAGCAGATGTTAAACATGTATTCAGAGGGATTATTACACCAGATAGAATAAATGGAAAAAAAAAAAAAAAAAAAAACAACAAATGAGGAGAAGGGGGAATTTGCACTAGGGAATGAAATTTGTCTTTTTTGAAGAATGCCAGTTACTGTTCAGAGAGTTTATCATTTTGCCTGCTTTTTCTTATCTTATGCAGTGTAAATCTTTCTTAATAGATTTTATTAAAAAGCCTTTTATTCTGTCTCAGAAATCCCCCAAACAAAACAAAGGCAAACATCTGCTTTGGGAAACAAATAAGCTGCCAAGAAATTTTCCAAAAGCTGACTTTTTGTTCTCATCAGCGAGAATATTTGAGGTTATGTCCTAACACATGAAGAAAGAATTTTATGCAATATGAAATCCTTTGTAATAAATATTACATATTTATCAACATATATTCCAGTGTAATGTGGTTTCTCTTTATGGAAAAATACCATCAACTCTTTCTTTCTTGGCAGGAAAATCTAGCCTGAGATATTTTGTCAACAAGAACTCATGGGTTAACTATTCTTAAGAATTAAAAAATAAACAAATTAATTAAATTTTTGATAAGCAAATAAAAATTCTTGCTTAACAAAGAGAAAAACCATGACAAAGCAATGATAGTGAGGTCTGATGACATAATTAAACTTAAAACCATACCAAAACATAACAAAATAAAAGGCACACCAAAAAAACCCTTCTCAAAACACTACCCAAATGTTAGTTTTAATAAATTCCATTTTTCTGGTGACACTATGCTGTCACCTACTGGTTACAGAGACACTTTAAAGTATAGTCATGTGAAGAAAAATAAGAAACAGTAGGGTTGCTTTGTAACATGTGGAACAACTACTCAGCTAGTGCAAATTAATACAATTCTCTTTAAAGTTAGTGGAATTTAGATGTTTTGCAGCAGCTAAGTGGTTACTGCTGGCTGCAAGAGAGAAGCTTTGGTCTTCTCTACAGCTATAACCCTTGCAGAGTGCCTTGTTAAAAACCAACGTGGGTGTTGGGAGGAAAGGGTTAAAACCAGAAAAATGCAAAGGAGGATGGTACATTTGCTCAAGTGACCTTGCAGGTGGATATCTGGCAAATAACAATGTTGGAAATGCCATGTATTATGCCTACTGCTGTCTATCCTCTGCCTGTTTTGAGCAGAATTTCTGTTTAGAGATTAAGTAGGAGTTTTGAGAGACTTGGAGGCACTCTCAGGGACCGGCTTAAGCTCCCTGTTTTGGGAGAGAGAAGATCAGAGCTCAGAGATCATAAACAGCACAGACATCATAGCATGGTGGTAAACTCCACATGTGTGAGCCCTTGACAAATGGGTGCAAAGAACAGCCCAGCCACCCCTCAGGATGGGCTGAGCCTGATGGTTCCTGTGTTCCCACTCCTGTGTCCTGCCCAGGTGTTGTTTTGGGATCATCCAGTTAGAGAGGCAATGAAAGAAATTCACTTTTCTGCATTTCAACCACGGTTTTGTGGTTGTTCCAGCTGCCTGTCTGAGTCGCATAACAGGGTATAAGCTTTCACATTCAAACAAGACACATCTGCAGATTTTTCCTGCTGTCAATCACAATTGTGTTAATGTATAGAATAAAGTATTACTGAACTCCTGGTTCTAATCACCAACAGCAGCATTATGGACTAAAATCTCTGCATACTCCTTTCACAGTTACCTCACTCTTTTGCTTTTCTTTCTTTTAATTTGTGTGATCTCTACTACATGGGATAATCCTGGCTGACTGTCGCCTACAGGTTTCAGCCCTGGAATATAGCCAGGAGCTCTCCTTGCTCATTCAGCTCTTAGGGTGATCACATACTGGTCCCTATGTTTCTGATTACCAAGCAGTCATGCCATGGTCTTGTGCTGATGGTCTGGACTTGCTGCCTCTCCGTGAAGAGGAATGTGAATCAGTCCATATAAACTCCCATCACTCCAGTGCTTGATCGTACCTAGGATTTCCTGAGCAGTCAAGGGGAAAGTGTTCAGCCCAATCTCCAGACTGCGACTTCAGGGAACAAAACGTTGGCCAGCCAATAATAGGTGAACATGTGAGGAGTTAGTAGCTGCTCTGAGAAGTGTAATTGTATATTTTCTGGACATGTTCCTGCTCAGATGCTGTACATTGTGATCCACATCTCTGACAAATTACCACTGCCAGAAAAAAAGCCAGATGGGACGGATCCTGAAGTCATCTTGTAGAATTATAAGTGTTAATCCTCCTATCTTCATATAACCAAAGAATGGTTTGGGTTGGAAGGGACCTTAAAAGTTATTTAGTTTGCTCTGCTATGGGTGGGGACACCTTCCACAAGACAGGTTGTTCAAATCCCCATCCAGACCAGTCTTGAACAACTCCAGGGATGGAGCAGCCATGATTTCTCTGGGCAACAAGTTTCAGTTCCTCATCACCCTCACATGTAAGAATTTCTCCCTAATATTGTATCTAACCCTACTCTCTTTCAGTTTAAAGCCATCTCCTGGGCTTTTTGTCCCATCCATTTTTACTCCAGCCACTATCTCCTTCCATTACTTGTTTCTCAAAACCACATCTATAATGGGATGCAGGAAAGGGAAGTTCTTGTTACTGTTATTTACAAATATACAGCTATTATTAGAGATTATTTTTTAATCCAGTTATTAGAGTTATTTTTTAATCCTTACTACAGTATTCTTCATCTTCTGGGCTTCCTGGGAATTTCTCCAGGCAGATGCTTTCCAATTACCCCATATTGATGGCAATACCATATGTAGAGATTAGCTGAAGAAACAGAATTTTCAACCTAGCAGCAGGGCAAAAATAGGCAGCATTAGTACAGTTTATCCAGGTCTCAGCTTCATTAACATGATGAGCTTTGAGCCAAGAGAAGTTACACCTGAAAAATCACACTAATTTCCAAAAGGAAAATATGTAAGGCATTAAAATAATTCATCTCCCTTTGTGTTACTAAAAAATTTTATTTACTTTTGAATCCATTTTATGTTACTACTTATGAAGCTGAGGTGTGATAAAAGAAAACTAAAGCCTAAAACAGAGCTATAATCACACAGAAAGTGCATGGAAATAACTGTCATTCATCAGCCATACCTGTTGTTCACTACCTTTTTTTTGACCATCTGCTATGTGATTTCCTGATTTACGCATTCAAACAGAATTTTACTCTGTTTTTGGAGACACACCTTGGGGTGCAACTTCTTTAAACATTGACAGAAAAGTACATGCACTTGTAACCAATTTTAGTCAGAACATCTGAGCTTAAATAAAGGCTGCCTATCCAGTAAGGAATACAGCTTGTGGCTTGATGTAGAATGGATTATCCCACCTTTCAACTGTGGGATAAATGGGTGGACATTTGGAAAAGAAGGAGAATATATATGAGAGGGTCAGAGTTTGGTATATGTTGGATGATTTCAGAACAATAATTCCTGCTATAGTTAACAATCTTAGCTCATAACATCTCAGCACTTCTGAAAATTTAGAAAATACGGGATAACTACTAGAAAACTAGAGAAGGGTAAGTGTGATCCCTAGCTTCAAAAAGAGAAGAAAGCAGAAAAAGCAAAATGTAAAATTCTTAGATAACTTTTGAATCACATAAAATATTTACATAAAGAGAATTTCCATGTTGTTTTGATGGTGTCTGGAAGGGAAGGATTAGATCCATTAATGACTTCAAGACAAATCAGAAAGCACAACTATGAAAAGTCTCAATTACACAAGTCTCAATTACATTACCAAACTTATGTCCTAAGGGAAGCATATCTGGCTATACACAGCTCCATGAAATAGCTAACCTGCTAGTGAATAAAATCTGTATGCTGGCTGAATTCTACTCATTACTTTGGGAATCTAACATCTTCCTTTTCCTCTATGCTCTCTGCTTGGAACTTTGTTAGAGAATGTTCTAGCAGCTTATCCAGTAGCTCTTAACATCTGTTTATCAGAAGGAAAGACCTCAAAGACTTCTATGCATCAGCATCTTACATGTGTCATACAATTTCAGAATGCCTAAAGAGGCTCTTGTCTTTAGTAGAGCAATATTTGTACCAGAAATTAACATCCTACCAAAAGAATAATATTATTTTCATTTTCATTTCATCTCTTATGTATACATAATAAAATAACAACAATCAGTCAATTAAATACCTTGTAACAGAAAAGGTACAGAGTTATAATTTTATTAAAAATACAATTCATGTATCAATTACATTTAGAGCAGAGTAAAAATAGTTGAAGGGCAATGTATGGTCAATTTATACACAAAAATTCTGCTAACCAAACCAGAGCTATAAATAACAGTATCTGTGACAGAGAGACTGTCCTCCTCTGTCAAGTGCAACATTTAGAGTAAAAACCACCACAACTCACATGGTGGGGATGACTAAATACAAAACAGAAAACTCACATAAAATTATATTTTGTGCAAATGTTTCATAGGGATGAAGATGGTCTTCAAAGTTCAAAACAAGTCCTACATCTTGGAAGTACATAGACATTTGTTTATAAATGTTGTCAACATTTTTTAAACAGAGTATCATTTTTTAGCAGACAGTACCAGGTTCACGGGTTGCAGGGGTCAGTGAGTTTAGGGTATCTATTTCCCTGCTGCATAATTTCTAATGGGGTTACATCAAAATTCTTTTATAAGAGGAAAAAGAATGTTACTGCTGATTTTGAGATGTCAATTTAAAGTTCCAGAAGGCAAAATGCTAAATCCAGCAAAACAGTCAGTAAATATAAATTATTTATTCAAGTGACCTGTTCCTGGAACAGATGCTCTCTGTTCTAGAGTCATTCAAACTCCCTAAACTAGGGATGGGAAATTCCCCACAACAGAGCTTAAAGTCCTCAGAATATTCAAGGTACTCTAAACAATATCCTAAAACCATCTTAATCAAGGGACAACTAGAATCTACAGCTATTTAATAGGGAACAGCTGAAAAAAAAAGGCAGGAGAACAAAAAAGAACTGGTCCTAAATATTTTTTGGAGCTACAATCTGATCAAGTTGTTAAACTTCATGAAAGGAGTTCTGGATGAAGTACTATAGTCTCTTTCACTGAGGAATTCAAAGCTAGATCACCTTAATGGGTACTTCTCACTTTTATAGTCCATAAATCTGTTATATGAGGAAAAAATGTTTTAGCTCACATCACCTGATAAAATACTGAAGTCTTTTCTATGCACTCAGAGACTTTGGAACAGGAGTTTTTGCGAGACAAATGAAATATGAATGGATTTTTACTGAGGTGATGACCAGGTAGAAAGCTAAAAGAAAATGTTTATGTTTCAGAGAGGTAATATGAAGCAGGATTTAGCCTTTAAAGTGTAACTCTCAACTTTCTAAGTATCAGCAATAGAAACAGATGCACTTTCATTTTGAAGTTATGGCAGATGGAAAAAAAAAAAAAAAAAAACAAAACAGAGGGGAGAGAAAGGCAGGATTTAATAATTTATAATTTTATTTTAAAAGAAATTGATATGAAAACATGAAATATTAAGAAGGAAATTGAAGATGTTTACTACTGAAGAGTTGTAAAACTATTGTAATAATTAGTCTGAAAAGCTTTAGTCTAAAAAATAATGTATCTGTGAAGAGGATGCTGCTTCATGATTGTCAAATAGGGCTGAAAAAGCAAAAACTGTTCCACACTGTACTGTCACAGGTAAGCATAAAGATCAGAAATTATGATTTACTAAGAACAGGTCACAGAGCAATGCTGGCCACTTATAAGGACCCACCCAAACCCAAGATTTCTGATTCTCTAAATGCATTCAAGTTTGAAGTTCAAGACTTTATTTGCATTTAAAAGGAAAAAAAATCTTTTATACAAGAAAGCAGAAGACAGGGAAGGCCCAGAATGGATGATACAAAGAATCAGGGCCCCTAGATACAGTTTCTACACTGCCTGATCAAAAGCAGGACTTGATCTTGCAATCATGCAAAATCGCATTGGAAGCCTACAATCCCGGATACATTTTGGAGGGGAATCTCTTTTTCCACATGATAGAAAATCTGCCCTCGATTTCAGGTTGAGAGAAGTTGTCCAAACACACTCAAAGAGTGCCCAGTAAAAAAATGTCTCTTTTTTCCCTGTCTGTAGAGTAGTCTGAAAAGTCTTCTCTTGACAAAATGCTCAGATAAAAACAGATGATAGGTTAACACTGTGAGTGTACACAGCATATATGAATGCAATATCTGAAAGTGCCAGACAAGGTCTTTTCCCCAAAACTGATAACACCAAGAGGAAATTAAAATGAAAAACTTTTCATAAATCACCCATTAATCATATTAGACAAAACAATCTTTCCAAGTAAGTAATGAGTCTGCTTGACATCTAACAGGACTCTGAAAATGTGTAACTGTGGAAAGACACACTGGAGTATGAACAGAGTGGCATCCAAGACTGACACTTCCAGAAGTTTAATTACAGTGGTATTACAACCTCCACACAAGGACTGGAGAAGAACCCGTATCCTTGCTGGTGGGTTGACAAAATGTGGTCAGTAAAGAGGCCTTGAGGGGACTTATTAGAAGGTATCTCAGCAGATTGCTGGAGCAGCACAGGTGCATGTGAAGATGGAGGGTCCACGGCACCTACAGAACGGGTGAGAATGTAGGAGCTGCAGTTCCAACATGTGCTTGCAACTTGAGCGTTTGTTGGGACAGTTTGCAAATAACTGTGATTGTGTGATTAAAAATTATGGAGATTAGTTACAGAATGATGTTTTGGAATTTGTACATGCTTGTTAACACTTTTTAAGCATCTGGTAAAATGATTCATTTGTTGTATTGCTGGTATTGATCCTGGATGTATGGTCCACTTATTGTCAGTTAATTAAATGGTGCTAATATACCAATACAGTGTTTTGATCTTGATTTAATAAAACCACTGAGGTTGAGCAGTTTTGACTCTATCACCAATATTCGGTGCGCACAGAGGAGTCAGTGCCATGAAATTTAAAAAATGTGGTTTTCCCAGAGCTGCTATTTCGATGTCTTCTAGAATGCTAAATATATTTATCTTTGTTGTATTAAAAAAAAAAAAAAAAAAAAAAAAAAAAAAAAAACCTGTTGGCTTACTTGCCTGTCTTAGGCCCTTTGGCAAACACCTTTTTCAGAAATTTCCCTCTTTGAAAGTCATAACATTCTAAACCACATTTTGATTGGTCATTTTTGTTCCCTTCAAAAGATGTAACAGAGAACAAAGCATGTTGGGAAATTCTGACTCCTGAACAAGCAGTATGCAGTTTACATTAGCCTTAGAAGAAGAGTTAAGCCACTTCAGCAGGCAATGAAACATGTTTCTCTTCTGGAAATTACTCTTCACAGAGTTACCACCAACTTCTCTTTCAGAGGCTGAATGAAGTTCAAGCTATATTAGCACTAGTCAAGATTAAATACACTTAACAGGACACCTGCTGAGCACCTTCATTTCTTTCAAAAGTTCTGCAGGAACTCGGTGTTACCAGAGGACTCTGTTTTAGGATATTTACTTAAGCTAATCAAGTTCATTAAAAGTATTGTCTATAATTTTCTATGTGCTACAGTTCAAATAGGCAGCATTTTTAAATAATATTGTTACCAGAATCCATGTGTTTGTTTAATTCTGTTGGCTTGAGCCCAACTGATAGTCTGCTATTCTGACACCACACCATTTTTCTGTAAGCAAAATAGAAAGAATATGTAAATATGGGCACAAAGAGATGGCAGCTTTCTGACAACAGCTTTCATTCTCTTTACCAGACCTACTGCACTTGGTACTTCTCATGGAAAAGAGCAGATGGTCAAAAGGTTGATGCTCAGAGAACTGACATTATTTGGTAAATGCTCTGAATTAATAAAACCTTAATATTCTTCAATGCATCTAATGCTCTGATTGCAGTGTTGCTTCAAGTGCTCTTTTTTTTCTTCAGTTGCTCACATCATCATTGCTCTAATATCAAATCTCTGAGTTATTTTAGCTTGGCTGCCAGACTAAACTAAGATATGAAGTGAACATCTTGCATTTATGAATCTCTGAGATTGGAACTTGCCCTTGCATTCCATATTTTCCTCCCTGACTTAACAGCTTGGACCATTAAAGCAACAAAATCTCTGTGACCTCAACTGAACTATCTGTGAAGTAGCCTTGTGTCAGGAAATGTGAAGACAGCAGTTGTATGTCAGCCTCACAGTTGCTTTGTTAGCTTTATACTACATCTTGTAGTAGTTAACGTATCATATATCCAGTCAGGCTACATTCAAGAATACACTTAAGTACCTTCCACTCTAATTTGTAAAATTGAAACATATGGCACTACAGAAAGACGGCTGAAAGATTTTTGTTGCCCAAAATTTCAAAATATTTTATTTTTGTAATATAAATACTGTATGTGTTCATATTTCTTATTTTCAGTGTTTTTATTATTGCCTCATTACTATAATTATCCAAGAAACTAAAAAAGAAAAAAGGTAATTCCATGGATGTTCAAATTTATCTGTCTAAGGAAAATATTAACTTCGGAAAAAAAGATTAATGGATACTCTAGAAGGATGAGCTGTTTCTGTATTTAACATAAATTCTTGACACATTATAGACATGTTATCTTGACACGTTATTGAAACTACTATGATGGTAGTTTATGATGTTTCTTAATACAACACACAAGCTATTTTGAAAAATGAGGCTTTCTGTGTTAACCATACCATACTCTTTGGAGCAGCTTCAGCTACAAGTAATTAAAAATAAATACATTATACATCACAGGTCATGAAGCTGACGCCACTGTGGAGTCATATTCGCAGAAGAAACATCCATTCTATCCTTTTGTGGCTGCTGGGTTTTACATCCCAGATCTGGAGTTGCTCTGCAGTGAGGCATAGTTGGACTTGGTTGAGGGTCTCCTGTAGTCTCACAACCTGCTGTTCCTTGGCACCCAATATGTCTTTCAACAGGATGTTTGATGAGAGACTAAACTGGTTGCCACAGCCATGTCTGTGAAGGAAAGAGCTATGGGTGTCCGGTTTACACTCCCACCAGATTTTTTTGAAATTTTAGGCTGCTGGAGTGATATGCTGTGTAGCCTAGTAAGCAGCCTGGGGTTTTTATTTACTAGCAAAATGCCAAGCAATTTGTCTTGACTTTGCAGGACATGATGCATACCATTTTGCCACAACATTTTTGTATTTAGCAACTGATGGGGGAGTAGAGGCAAAAGGGATGAAATCTAGTGCATAGTGAATACTCTTTGAGTGACAGAACTGGGAACTGCTAATTCTGGACAGACCCCCTCCTGCTTTGTCTCTGTGTGCTCCAAATGTGTAGAACAATGTCACACTTCCTTGAATAGAAGGAACCTCCTCTCCTTCAAAGTGACTTCCTACCCCATGAGAGGTGATGTAGAACAACCACCATGTCCTAGCCATGCCCCTCCTGACTACTGCAAAAATTAACCCTGTCCTGGCCAGAACCAAGACACTAGATCCCAGTTTCACTTCACAACTCTTCTTATCCTCTTGTATTTAATTTTTAATTTCTCTTCAAATATCTAATAATATATTTCTAACTCGAGATTTTCTGGGGCTTGTTGTCTAGCTAGACACAGTCAGATGGGACAACACCTCTACTCAGGTCTTATCCCTTCTTCATTCAAATGAGACCTCCAGATAGTTCATGATATATATACTTTCCTTGTTCCATCTGCTGCAATTTTAGTCCAGATTAGTCAGTGCCCCAAGTGCTTAGACACGGCATTTGGTTAATTTTTCAGGGAATTAGCCATGATGATTTACAAGGTATCTCTGAAAATGGTTTTAATTTGGTCTTCTACTTAGAGATTTAAAAAAAAATATATTTCTTGGGTGCAGCCACTTTCCTTTATCCTGCTGTAATGAAAATACTCACACTAAAAGCACTTAAGAGAAGAAGAAGGAAGAAATGGAACAAGAGAAAATTTATGATTCATTCTTCTTGGCTTATGTTCCTGTAAAGAGTCAGATTAATTAATCAATAATATTGAAGATAATCATGTCAGGCAACCTAAAGATCTGTAATGCAACTAATCACATTTACTAACCAGTGTTGAAACAATGAGGAAGGGAATGTGTATTGTTGAGATTAAATAAACAAACAAAAAACCAAAACCATTTTATTTCCAGCTGTAGGTAAATTACAGGTTGTGGGGGAAAAATTAAAATCCATATGCTCAGCACTCTATGGATTGTTCTAGAAACTTCTGATCCTTGGAAGAGAGTTAATATTTATCAGCTCTTTAGCTACTGCATTGAACTGTGCTATGACTTCATATTTCTTGTGCTGCTCTTCTCATTTTTCTCCTTATCAGTCTCAATGAAGTAACATGAAAAGTGAAAGGGTAATGACCCTACACAGCCATTTCCTCTCTTTTATATCTTAGAATACCCAGTTTCTCATTATCCTTATACTCCTTCTGTTGTTCATCTGTGTAAAGGATACATAAAAATACCAAAATACCAACACTTGAATATTACATCTACCAGATAAAGTAGTAAACAAACACATCTCCTCACATCCCTGTAGTAAGTGATTCCACACTACTGTAGGTGACAGCAAGGCTTACATCTCAGGTTCAGATTTTGAATTTACAGGTAAAAGTGTTTATACTGATTCTCATCTTTGAAATCTGCCATCCTCAGGCTGGCAATATTGAAAGAATTTAATCACTGATAAAACTTCTTACATTTTTCTTTAGTCACTGCTGGAAGCTTCACAAGAATAGCATCTTCTACCAAGTTATTTTCAGGTATTGTTCTGTCCAGACCCTGAATAAAAAGATCCTAAGTTTCAGTATGATCTTAGAACCTTTATTTTAAAGACAGTTCTAAATCTAGAAAATTTATATAATTTTATTTTATTTTCCCTTGCATTTAAGTTTTATTTATTTAAATAACCCAAGGAAAACAAACTCTTAACACCATAAGGGTAGAGAAATTCCAGTGACAGAAAATCCAGGGAAATCTTACGCAAGAGTCTGGACTTCATGTTTCCCCAATCCAGTGCAGAAGATGGCCCATGTCAACTCAGGTGAGGTGGCACTGAGGCAGACAGCTCTCTCCTCATAAGAAGGTGCCTGGTTAGGCACTCAGGAGAAAATCCTCTCCTCTTGGTGTGGGTGTCACTGCAGGACACCAGCTTCAGTCTAGAGCTCTGTTATCACCAATGGACTCCCCCATGCAAAGCCTACTGCAACATGCAGCAGCACAGCAAACACTGACATGCATGTAACAAACAAAACACTGTATATTTGGATCTCTAGAGCTTGCAGTAGCCTAAAAAAAAACTGCAGGTGACATTTTTTGCATTCAAAGTATGAAAATTAGGAAATTAACTGCCAATGTAAAACATGAATGCTGATTCTGGTGTCTGTGATGATCTCACAGCTTTTTGAAAGAGAAGAGTTGAGGATGGGAAAAGAAAAAAAAAATATTGAATTTAACTACAATTGTAATGTAGTAAAAGTCTGAAAAAAATGTTTCTTTCAATCACAGACCAATATTTCCAAACAGTGTTGTACTTCTGCCTATTGAGATCACTTTATTTGAGTCAAGATTTTGTTTGAGTTACCTGAAATAAATTCTAGGTTTAAGAGAGTATAACACACTAATCTATTTGCAATTCCAATGCAAAACTTCCAACAAAACTGCAGTGCATCAACCCAGAACAAACAAGTCATCAAACCCCATAAACACGGCATGATCCCAATAATGAAAAATGAGCTTTGCAACAGCCTGTAATTAGCATGGGAATGACAGGCACATTCTAAACCTTTCCCAACATATGGGTAATTATTGAAGAGCTGTGACAGCAATGCATCAACAAGCCTATCCATCTTACTGCCATTCTGCATCCCGGTTGCCTCTCAGTGGCTCTTAACAGGATATTCAGTAAATTGGTTGAAACCTCAGCACACAAGAGCAATGGTAGGGTCTCACCCATAATGACAAGAAAAAATTAAAAGAACCATCACCTAGAGGGAGTGTTGAGACTCCAGGTAAGCACCCTAAAATGTTTTACATTTACATCTGCAACCTCTCAAGCTTATAATTGACTGATGGGAATTTTCTAATTTCTGCAATAGTGGGTAAAAACATGGCCTATAATTATGTAACAAAAACGTAGATTAAAAGAAAGAACAAAATAGACCTGTACAAATCAGGTCAAAGGAAGATGACTGTGGTCTTCAACAAGTTCCATACTATTGTAAACTTATTGCCCCAGAAGTGTGCAAATTCCCAAAGATAAAATATATTAATAACATCTTGCATTATGATAATAACTTAAAGCTTTCCCACAGGAAGAGAAAAGAACTCACTGATGTGGATTGTCCAGAAATATAGATAATAAGCAGATAAAGTTTGGGAACATCAAATGAACCAAACACACAGCAGCTAGTAAAAAAGCACAGTCACTATCACCACCTATTTCAAAAAGAAAAACTGGGGTACAGGAAGAGAAATGGTCATTGATCTTTGTATTAATGGTTACAGGAATAAACATATCTGCCATCAGCATTCAATTTTTTATTTATATGTAACAACTAAACAGAATTGTTTTACATTAGTCTTGCAAGATGGAGATGAAACAGGATACTGGAATAAGAATCCCTTATCAGTCAGGCTTTGCACCCTAAAATCTCCTTTCTACAATCAATAAAGCTTGAAAATGGCTTGCAGTTTGACTTTAATTTTAGATCTAGAAAAATTTAGTGGGGACAGGAGAGTGAAAATAGAAGTAGAAAGGCTGGGTAAAATATTCACCTTCATACTTAACCATTTCTCCCCGCCTAAGTTATATAGAAGAAGAAAATAGAGAAGTGATCTGACATCAATCGTCTTTATGGATCCTTACTTTTTATTCATTGTTCTATTGATCTCTTTCAGCATTATTTCATAGGTGGATTGTAATAAAGTGATTTCTTATTATGTCTCCATTTTAACTCATAAAGCACATGATGCAACAGTTTTTGAATGAAGGACAGATACCCTAAGGGACAGAACAAAATCCTGGGTAAAAGCACAGATTTATTGATCTCGTCTTCAATAATAATGATTAAAATCTAAGGAAGCATGACAGCCTTAATAAATTATTCAGCTCTTTTTCCCTTTTCCAGATTCCAACTCAATGCACTCCAAAAAAAAAAAAAGAAAAAAGAAAAAAAAGAGGAGTTTAAGTATAAAATTTTGAAAGTACTAGATTCTTCAATCAGTGACTCATGTTGAAAATGTTAAAAAATATGGTAAATAACAGCATTTTACATATAAGAAATAACTTGGCCCATGGCACAGCTGATCAGCAAATGGGGAAAGAAAGAACATAGCTTATGGAAAGAAGAAAAAGAGATTGTGTCATCTTTTCTACTTTCTAGGCAAATATAAGGGCACTCTTTTCCCTCACTTATATTTTCTCTTGCAATGGAATAATAAGGATTGTCCCAAGAACCATATTTGTCTCTTCTGTATGAGAATAGATCCCCTGTGGGTTAAGTTGGGAATTTATACTTATCCATTGAGTGCCTTCACCTCAAATCATAGAAATATTTAATTGTCAAGGCCTTTTATGACTAGGACATCTCCTGGAATATCCAGCCCTGAAGCTGAGATTTACAGAACAGGATGTGATATTCACAGAAATAAAGCTGGCTGAGGATGTCATTTCTTGGTCAGCTTAAATCTTGTCCCTTCATTTTAATTTGTTAAAACTTCTAAACTAATGTTTCCTTCAATGTTCTTGATATGATTAGTATATACAGTATTTATACTGGATGTGCACAAAGAATGAAATATATGACACAGAAACTAATCTATAGTTTGGTATGCTTATACATACTGTACATCTGAATATTTCCTCTTTTTGAATAAAAACTTGATGAAATAGTAGAAATACCAGCACAAGATAGATAATGTTTCTAGATGACAATGATGCATTAAAAAAGAATGTGTCATATAAGCACCCTCCAATTAACCTCTATGCCACAGCTATCTACATAGTTATTTCTTTGGATTGCTAGGGAAAGGCTTGTCTATCAGGATGACTCTGAATATGCATAGGAGTGCATAGAGGTGTCAGTCATTGAAAATAAGATTAATGATTTAAGCTAAAAAGATCTCACATTAACTTTCCACAAAAGGTCAGAAGAATCATATCAGCACCCATTTTCTGTTGTGAATGTAACTCATGTCGTTTTCAATCAAGGACAATGTTTAAAAGCGTGCATGCATAGCTTGATATAACATGATAATGAGTTTTTAATAGGAGCAGTTATCTTTAAAAGATGTTACCTAGCTTTATGGAAAGAATTAGTAGGGAGATTTGACAGATGAAGCAGATGAGATGCTATTTATACAAACTTATAAAAATGGAGAGGTTCATTGAGGAGTTCTGCCACAGGACAGGCCCCAGGATGGAGGGAAAGACTGTGAAGAGTCCTATCCCTGAGGGAGAAGGATCATCAGAGACAACATGTGATGAACTGACCACAGCCCCCATTCCCCAGCCCCTGTACCACTTGAGGGGAGGAGGTAGAAAAAACAGGAGTGAAGTTGCACCCAGGAAGAATGGAGGGGTGGAGGGAAATCATGGAACTATTAAGGTTGTGAAGGACCTCTAAATTGATCAAGTCTAACCTTTAACCCAGCACTGACAACAAAATACACCATGGAGAGCTACTGACCAGGGGGATCCCTCAGCAAGAGTGTGCATTCATCCAATGTGAAATGCAGCATAGGAAGACACTGACAGATACAAACTACTGAATTTTTTAGTAACTGCACAGGCAATGATGTTGGTGCTCAATACATTTTCACTCAGGGCAAAATTTATCCTGTGAGAAAACCAATCTAAATGTAAAGGTATATGAATGAATTGTTTGCCCAAGACAAACATCCTAAGCTTTGTTGAGTAAGTACAGATTCAAGGTTTGAGTCATCATCTGGTACTCTTTTTCTCTTCCTCAAGCACACACCTCAGTATATGTCTTTCTGTCCAGAATTACAAATGGGACAATGAATTCTGCATACAATCCAGCACCTCACAGTAAAGAACTTATATCTTAACCATATTTGTTTCTAAGAGAAAGGATTAAATAAACCATTATTTTTGAACTGATGTATCAGATCTAGGCATACCTTACCACTAAAATTCAAATGCATTTTCATACTGGAAAAGAGAGAAAATCAAAGCAAACTTTTTCTTCAGGGTAATCCTGCAGGTTTGCAAAGGTGTTAGGAATGGATATTCCAACCCCATTCGACCCTACAGTATTTCTGCCTCCTGGAATGAAAGGATCAAGCTTCAGAACAGAGTTTCTCTAAAGCTGCATAAAATTTTGCACCAAAAGAAGTCCCATTTGAAAATAAAATATGAAATTTATGCATAATGTGTGGTATTACAAATTATTTTTTAAAATGAGTGATCAATAAACACAATATTTGGGCAACACCTTGAGTCATTGGTGTACATTACCTAAGAGTAAAGGAACAAGAAGCAGTTATGAGCAGAGCCCACTGTTCTTCTAGATTTTGGAAGGAGGAAGCTAAGCACCTGGATGTTGAGGGGAGGCACACCTAGTTGAAAGAAGGATGTCAAAGAAAGGAGAGAGCCCAAAATGACGTATTTATATTATGCATTTGCTATAAGGTAAAAAGCAGACATCCCCAAAGCAGCAAGTTAGCTTCTATGGATCCTTAGGAACCTCATTTTCTTCATTAACAATAAAGAAAATTTAGGCAGCAAGGGAGACAAGTGTCTTTTTAAAATACAACTTCAGTGCATAGGTCTACATGTAAATCTCAGGTAAAATGCTTAGCTCAATGTTACACAAGAAAGTTGAGGAAAGGAAATTCTTGAAACAAATGAAGGATCATTTGAATGGGTAGCTATGTAATGCCAGGTTGCTACACCAGTTCTAAATATTGCACAAATTATTTCAAAAGATGGACAAGAGTCATGACAATTCCTCAGCAAGGCATTTCAGAATAAATAATCTAATTTTTTTCCTTTATTATAATTTGGAAAGGACACCTGAAAGGTTATTGGGAAATATTTTGGATATTTGAGCAATTATTAAACTACCAGTGTTAGAAATCTGGATTTACTATAGACACATCGGCTAATTCCTGCTCAGAACAAATCCCTATTTTATGTCCCAAAAAATTTAGTTTGAGTTTTGGAAGCCTCAGAAACAGCTTACTCAAAAATTGACAACAACATGCTGTATACCCATCAATGCCTACCAGAACAAAAGCCAAATTCAAAACAAGACCATTTATGGTAAAATAATTACTTACATTTGAAAAGTGCGATAGAAAAAAAATCTTACATTGACTAAATATTGTAGGTTTCCAAGACAACAGCATGCCTTATGTTTTTCATGCTTTTGTTTTGTTTTATTTAACTGAACTAGAACTTATGAAATTAAATTCAACGGATGCAGGAGAACAATAATGGAATATGCACAACCTCATTATCCAAAAACTTGCTTTCTTCTGGCTGTCTCTTTATAGGAAATAGCTTTCTTTGATTGCAAGGAACAAAAACATTTCAGTGAAGAAATTTAAATTTTACTCAGTTAACTAAATTTGAAAAGAAGATCTAGAATATCCAATTGAAGTGTTAAAAATGACATAGAGAAGAACTAAAAGGGATAATTTTATCTGCTTATCCACTTTTTACAGTCTAGTATACAAGAAAAATTTGTATGATTATTCATGGTATTGTTAGATTTACAGGAAAGAGAAAATATTTATTGATATATTGAGAATTTCATCACCTTGGGGACTCTATCATTTAGACTGGTTAGAAAAAAATTCTGCACGTGGATGGAAAATGTAGTTAAGTGTAGAGGTATGAACAAGGTCTGAACAGTTTCAGGAAGAGAGCCTTCTTTCATGAATACTCTTTGATGAATACTCCTTTCTTCTGCCTCATGCTCCTCAATGAGTCTTCACAGATAAATAAGAGCCAACTGCCACCTCCAGAAGCCGATATCCCACTTGCAATAATTTATAATGGTATGATTCAGGTCTACCTAGATGCCGTACTGAATGACCAAGCAACACGCCGTTGATTTGGATATTTTACAAACGTGCACCTCAGCTTTGTCTACACATTACAGAGCAGATAAGCCTCTGAAAAGCTGTTAAACGTGTGCCTCATGAATCTCTTTCTATACTACAGTTTCTGCTAAAGAAATGTTTTCAGAATATACTTGTAGCTCTCAGCATCTGTTGGGCAATTCAGAATCTCTACCTTTACTATTTTAGAAAACATAAATATTTGAGCAATTTGAAATTCTTGAACATATAGGGGAGGTGTGAATGCAGCTCTGTTCAAGTATAACAAGGAATGACTATAAGAAAAGGAGCAACTTTTAAAAGAAAATATAATTGGGCTTCACTGGAAAATGGGATTCTCACTTAAAGTCTTCTTCAGTTTCTTTTAATTCCTTTACCCAATAAAGAGACCACCATTTTTTTTAAAGTCTCACCTTCCAAGCTTCTTCCAAGAGCTGTTTTTGAATTCAAAATCTAAAAAAGTTGCTTCAATTATCTCTACCTGAAATATGTGCTGTTCTATTTTATGCAGTTGTTAACAATATGCTAAAGAACCAATTTCTGAGACTAAATCTTTTTAATTGATTATTTTATCCTTTCATGTTTAAATTCATAGTGAATTTCAAGATGGAAACAATGATCATTCTTAAAGCATAAGACTTTATCCTAACGTGTTAGGAATAGCTGAGATGGAGTTAATTTTCCCCACAGCAGCCCTCGCAGTGCTGTGCTCTGCACTGGTAGCTGGAAAGGAGTTGACAGCATATCAGGGTTTTGGCTACTGCTGAGCAAGGCTGGAACAGCATCAGAGCTGTCTCTCAACATTCCCCTCCAACATCAGAAGGCTGGAGATGGGCAAGATCCTGGGACATGACACAACCAGGCCAGCTGACCAAAACTGACCCAAGGGATATTGCATACCATACAGCATTAGCTCAGATATAAAAGCTAAGAAAAAGACAAGGAGAGGTGTTCATTATTTACAATATTTGCCTTCCAGAGCAACCACTAGACATGCTAATGCCGTGCTTCCTGGAAAGCAGCGGGACATCATTTGCTGGTGGGAAGTAGGGAATTTGGGGTTTTTTCTCTTTTTTTTGTTTGTGTGAAACCTTTTGCTTTTGCATCAGTAAATTGTCTCAGCGTAACCTGCAAGTTCTTTTCTATCTAATTTTCTCTCCCCTGTCTGAGAAGGTGGAGTGATAGAGCAGCTTGGTGGGCACCTGCTGCCCAGCCAGGGTCGACCACATGCAAAAATAGGTTGGGAGAGTTTAGAAAAAGAGTGACTCTCTCAATCAATGAAATTTTCCCCAGAACTGTGTTAAGCACTAACACACTGAATCCACTCTTAATGCAATCCTAATTTCTTGGAAGTATTTAATATTGCAGATTGACGCTGTGTATTGAGGAGGAGAAATGACCAGTTAGATTTATTGCTTTGCATTTATGCACATACATAACCTCTTTTCTTATAATTGCAAATTATACATTTTCAGCACTTTTTTACCTTAGGGAGTCGATAGTATCAAGCAAAAAAAATCCAACTTAGAAACTAATAGTTGATTTTATGGAAACAATCAGTCTGTTCTTATACTAGCTATTCCCTGCAACTTGGATTTCAGAACAGTAATCTACTCCTGTTTTGTGGAAAAGTTCCTTACTGTTTGAAAATATTTGCTGGAGTAATTTCTATTTTTTCATGGGCTACTGAAAAAAGAAATTAAATATAATGGGACTGTACAGGTATAAATGATGACACAACAGCCAAATTCACGAAAAATAAAGCCTGTAGCAACTCGAAAAGGCTAATTTAACTTGCCCATCCAAATGGAACTTTCCAAAGAAATTCTGTTCATGCTTCTTTACGTTGCAAAGTTCACATGAATGATAATTTAATCATTGGCAAACCCTGTTCGTTTGCAATTCCATATCTTAGGTTCATGCCATATAAGATGGTATCTCTGTGATTTATGCATTGCAAGGAGAATCAGGACTTTTCCAGCTGAATAAAGGTAGGAAGATTTGAGGATGTTTGTTTTCACACTGGAGATACAGGATGTTGGTTTATTTGCTTCTCACATGTGTATAAGATTCATTATTGGAGCTGTGGTTATCCAAACAGAACTGCAGTATTCATATTTGGCTATGCCCAACACTGCAGAGAAGAGTGTTGAGGGTACTTAGCAGTGAAGCATCCTTGCATGGCAAGCCTTGAAATCTTTTGTCTGAGTGCATGATGCCAATCATTTATATTCATTTTCTTCCAGCTGAGATCAGGATAGTTAGCACAGAGTGAAATCAGAAAGTCAACTTCTGCTACTCATATTCCTGAAAGCAGCTCTCCCATCACAGACACTGAAGGATATTATCTTAATCTTTAGCAATTAGTCATCAGATGATATACAGAGAACTTGTATAGTGTCCGTCACAGTGTCACCCTCTTCTGAAAGAAAAAAAAGCTTACACTCTCTCAGCTCTGGCTTCCTTGACCCTTAGGAATTTGGCTAGCTTCCATGTGTAACACTTAAGAACAAAGGGTCTGTGCAAGACTTTTTTTTATTAACGTGAGAGAAAATTCACTTCACACTTCCTCTGCTATGCTCCACTCAGGAATATGTATTGTTTGGATAATGCTGGCTGCCTTCAAGTTTTCTCTTTTCAAGGCCCTAGAAATTTTTTTATTGCAGGCTATCTTTACTGCATGGTCAGTGAAATGCTTCTTACAGATGAAGATTAGAGTTGGGAGAATTTAATAAAAAATGATGAAACATATAAACCTTCTTGGTTTACCAAATGATATAATTATTTTTTTCATCAAGTCTAGCCCTTTTGTAGTATGACTTTCATTCAGACAACTATTCCAAGCACAAGAAAATGCAGCTGTAAGTACACCACCATCATAGACACAGAATATCAGAATGGCTGCCTGGAGAAGTAAAGCTCTTTAAATAACTTAGCTTGATTTAAAGATTTTATCAGTAATCCATGGAAAATTTGTTTCATGTAGGAACAGGAATGGCTCTTTAGATGGTAATGTCTCTTTCTACTCTTTTTTCCTTCATTCACTAGACATCTTTTAACCTCTGGATGAATGAAGCAGGGATTTTGCAAACAGGCTTTTCTGATCACCCCAGATATCTACAGAGCAGGTGTATGTATAAACCAAGGCATACTAGGATGGGACAAAAGACAGGGAAGAAACTATGACCTCATAATGCAAATACCCAGTAGGACATGAGAAGAGCACTCAGATAACCAAGTTAAAAAGAGTTATAAAATCCTTACATATCCTTCACTGTGCCTGTGAAATCTTTCCTGATGAGATGCAACATGACTGTCCATAAATTTTTTCCACCACAGACTGGACCAAACTTAACGACTTTACACTTAGACAGTGACTAATGTGGTATGATTAGATTTAGTAAAAGGTAAACAAGATACTTGGTAACTAACTAAGGTGATTGGACACACTTAACTTGAGTATAAGTCGGTTACACAAGAAAAGAGTGGTGCAGCTTTACTTTGGGGAACCTGGTGTTTTTCTGAATTGATAAAAGTATGTATTGTACATATACACACTTACTCATCTCATTACTGATGATCAAATGACAACACTTATGAGAACAAAAGCAAATCAAATACAATTTGAGTATTCATCTCTTTCTACTTCACTTAAACCAAATCAGCCTGTTGAGAATTGCAGTGATCATATGGACAATTAGTGTTGTGATTGTTATATTTGTTTCTTTATGAGACTTTTATGTGTTATTTGTTTCTCCCCCTCTTCTTCTTTCCCTCTTGATATTTTAATATTAATTGTTTAGTCAAAAGACTTTAGTGAATCTGTGAAAGTAAATGAATTGTAAACTATCCACCCACTATGTCCCTTTGTCTGTAATATTAGCTATTATTGTAGTTATTAATACAGATTTTTTTATCTGTTAAGGAGAATTACTGATGCTCAACAGCAACGGTAGACACTGAAAAGCTTTTAGCAAAGCATAAAAAGTGAATCCAACCCCAGAGGAGGTTAAAGTGCAGACTATAAGACAAGGCATATCAATTAACATTGTATGCTACAAACGATTCTGATTAACATATTTTATTTTTCTTTCAGAGCTTGTTGTGTTACCATCATTTCAGTCTGGAAGAGGCTGGATGGCTTATCCTCTTGACTCACTGCAGAAGAACTAGTTCATCATGTGAAAAGTCTTTACATTTCCCAAACATCTTTCCATAGCTGAAAGGTTGTTAAATGTTTTTTCTTAATAAAGCAAAGTTCAATTGTAGGACTATGTTGCGTAAATGTAAAACTTTCAGGACAGTGTTAAGAATATGAAAACAGATACTTTGAATGGAATATGTTTCCAAGAGAGCCACAGGACATTGATCTTAAATTATGAAGCCTATATGGTTTTCACGCTTCAGTTCTTGAATGTGATTGAAGCAAAGGGATTTGTAGAGACATAAAACCACAAAATTTTACTTTTTTCATGAAGAATTAGCTTGTCTGACTACTATTATTTCAATTTAGCATAGATTTAATGTTTGAGCTTAACTTAAAGACTGAATTCAAGTTCCATTTCACTGGTCTCCAGCATACTGGGTATTGAAAAATATTTGTATAAAGACAGGACAAATGACCACTCATGACTTTAGGCATATTATATTTCACCAGATACAATGTGATTTGGGAGAAAATTCATAATGCTGTTAGGGTCAGTGACACTTCTTTTCAGACAATAACCCACTGAAAAGGAATAGATTGCAGAGACTTCCAATACACAGACATTTAAAATTTACTGAAACACTTGGTTCTTTGTTGAAAATTTGACACAACTCTTTTGAAATGTCTGAAATTACCTGAAGAACTTATATCTACTCCAGAAAACATAAGTAGATTACATAGTCCCCAGTGGATTTCAATTAATTTGTTCTGTGTGGACAATATTTTGAGCTGACAGAAAAATGTATTACGCCTAAAATGAATCTTTTTATTCTCACCTCTTCAGTATTTTGAGTTTCATGAAATTACATTTTGTTATGACTCTTGCAGTACTGAAAGTAGTCTGGAAGAAGCAAGCACCTTATAATATAGGATATTTATATTTCTTAAATATGAACACTTACTAAATGACTTTTAAAGGATAGTATAAAACTATTGAAATGAAGGATTTCTGTTACATGCTTAAAAATAAAAAAAATATATTTCAGCAATAAAAGCATTGCAAAAATAATATTTTTCACATGTTCCCAATGTATTTTAATTTTACTATTCTCTTGCACAGGTAACTTCTAACTGTACAAAGACTACTAATAGTTCTACACTACAGCAGCAGAAGCAGCAACTATAAAATTGCATGGTTTTTTTCAGACGATGCTCAGTCATGTTTCTTTCCAAGATCACAGAGAAGAAAACAAAGCCAACCAAGATCATAAATAATAAATTCCGCACCCCCCAAAAAAAAAAAAAAAAAAAAAAAAAAAAAAAAAAAAAACAAACCCCCAACAACAAACAATATCAACAATCAAACAAATGGCTCTGTCAAAGGCAAAACAAGGTGTGGATTTTGATTGAAGAAATAATTAATAAAAGTATTAAAAATATATTAAATAGAAATTAAAAAAATAGAAATAGAAATAGGAGTAGAAAAAATATAAAACAAGACTCAATTCAAACAGAGAGAAGATTATTTAGGAATTTTACAGTTTATCTCCATAGGTGCTGGTGATTTCTTACAGTGAAAGCAAGCAGTGTTAAAACCTTAGAACTCATGAAAAATACTGTGCTACAGTCAGCCCTGCCAAGCCCCACGAGTGACCCACTCAGCTCATTTCACTTCCATAGATCGCTCTGATGCTACCAATCACTCTTTTTTTTTCTTTATGATCACATAAATAGTTCTGCCCATAAGAGTTCACTTATATAATTAAAACACTAACAGCACTGAAGGCTAAATCTTCATTTCATCCTTCACCCTTTTATTGAGGATGCTCTTAAAGGGTCTCATAATATGCCATGTACATTAATATTTTTTGTAGTAGTTTGAGAACTGTTCTCTCCTTTGTTATTGAAATTAAATTATTTTAAATCCTCAGTATCAGCAGGTCTCCTCTGTATGTAGATTTAATGGTGGCCATTCATGGCTAAAAATGCAAATGCACCCCTCATTACAAGTGTTTCTGCTCTGTGCTTTTTTTCCCATTTGCACTACTGCTTTTTTTGTTGTTTTGGTTTGGTTTTGGTGGAGTATTTTTAGTGTTTTTTTAAATTTTTAAATTTTTATTTTATTTTATTTTGCCACTCTTTATGTGGCCTCTAAATTTAAGGGGTCTGACTGCAATAGGAAAAGCCAATGCATAAGTATATCAAAAGAGCTAATCACAGTCTTGGCAGAGAAGTCTGTTCACCAGTCTGGGATGACAAGAGTGCATTTTTGTAGCCATGCAATTTCATTGCCATGTTTCTTAACAGCCAGCTGTACAGCATCATAAAAATTCAACGCAATGAGTTTCAGTGAAATGCATTATAAAGGAGTCTGTAATTATATGAACTCTAAGCACGAGGTAGTATTTATTTGGTTTTTATGGGAGGAAACAGGAAAAATCTTTTACAGAAGTCAAAACATAAAAAAGATTTTCAAGTCTCATCAATTATGCAGAGATAGCATGTAGATTTTCTTTCATGCAGAAAAAGGTCTGAACATAACAGACATTGCTCTGACATTTCATCCTATCTGCAGTAATTATTCTTAGAATGGATTTTGACCATCATATCTTAGTTCATGCCAATGTTTTAGGACACGGATATAATTACTAGTTTATGTTACACTCAAAATATTGGCATGTCCTCTTGTAGTTCTCATTCGCAAAACTACATAAAGCTTTCATTCTACAAAATTTTTGCTTATAGAAGTGCACAGAGCATCTTTATCATGATTATATATCGGACTAAGGTCTCTGAGGCAGAATGCAGGAGCATCTTCAATTTGACTGGTGTACTGAATCTCCAAACTCAGCAAAGAACTAAACCAATGCCAAGCCTTCAAATTAATGTCTTCTGCCTTCTGGAGACCACTGGCAAGCTGAACAAGTATGAATCAATTTGAGGGAGGATGAGACAATTGAAAATCAATTCAAAATTCACAATGCCTCCTATGTTTTCTGTCATCTCTGGATTCACAAGAATCAGGTTTCCCTTGGAGATAGGAACATAAACCCATCCTTCTTTATGGATCATATATGGAAGATAGGAAGGTAGCCATTTTCCTAAACTGGTAGTCACCAGGTCACTTAGGTTGCAAGTCTAATGTCTATTAGCTGGATTATTTTAAAATACTGGCCTAGGCACCTTCTAACTATTCTTTTGTTTTGTTTTGGAAGAGTGAAATATTCCATGAAAGACTGAAAAAAAAGAGCAATCCAGGAAATACCTGGATATTTTTAGTGTTATATTAAGAATTTCTTGAACTTGAACTGACCTCTAGCTCTCCTTTCCTACATGCTCCAATTAAAAGGATATAGAATTAGGTACACTGTCACATTTTCACTCTTTACGGATGTAAATATTTATTGCTAATCTCAGGCAATGTTTTCATTTTGGAGGGAAAAGCAATTCAAATAGCAGGATATTGATGAAAGCATTTACCTGGCTGATAGCAGATACAAACACAAATACCTCAGGTGGAAGTGAGGGTTGTTTCTACAGCATGTCAGGTGAATTACCAGTCTCTAGGTCACTGGATGGTGGACATGAGAAAGCCTCTGCTTGTGGTTTACCAGGTTTCTATCTGGAAGTTGCAACATGATGCCAGGTGGTTTGCGGACTTTAAGTACAAAAGCTGAATAAAGAGCTGCTGTGTGAATTCCCAGAAAACACAAACCAAACATCTCTGTTCTGAACATTAGACAGGGAATGCCCAAGCAGACTTTTAAATAGCCAAGGAGACAGACTGGTAAATATATATCTTCCTGGAGACACAACCTGATTCCAGTTTAGAGTACGGGAGAAGACCAAAATTTTGGCTTTGTCATCCACGGGTACAAGTAAACAGCTGTTCATCTTGAAATGAGATCATGCTATTCAATTTAATGGGAAGAGTCCTATTGATTTCATCAATTCACTTGTGACTTCAAGGTCTTTTGAACAGTTCTATCTCTGATATATTCAAAACAGTGACTTCAAAAGATTCTTAATAATGATCATCATTTTTTTGTCAAGCAAAAAACAAAACCCCCCATGAACTACAAGATAAACATTCTTGGAGCTGTATTATCTTTTGGATATTATCATTGATTTGAATCAGACTTCAATACACATTTACACTTTCTTATGACTGATACACCATTCAGCTGAAAAGAAAAAAGGTTTGGTTTACTTTAAAAAATACTGACATTCATCATCACAACTTTGATGTTGGGCTTATTATATCACAGTTTTTTTTAATAATTTGAAGTAGAGGAGGGACTACAGTAAGTATGCCTTCTAACTCTAATGATAAATAATAATGTGCTTCCTCTTAATTAATATAAGCGCTTTTTTTAATTAAAAGGATTACTAAAGTGTCTTTTTGAAATCATTACCCTGATTAGCATACCATTAGCTTACACACATCTTGAAAAATAAAATAAGTGCTTAGCCAAAAGAAAGGCCTACTTTTCTCCATAATAATGAAAGTAATAATCAACAGCCACAGATGTGAGGTTTATCTGCTAAACGCCTAGGTTATAAAACTCACAAGACTGTACCTACTTTGTCTGCAATAGTCTTGTAGTCTTTTGTCATGTAAAACATTAACTCAGAAAATCCTTATGGATATCTGAAAAGAAATTTTCTAGCTTTTAATCTTGGAGAGTATGATGTTTTTTTGTTGTGGACAATACTTAGTGTAATGGGGCACCAATCTCTGAAAGCTGTTTGTACTGCTTTAATAGAGGTCGAAGACAGTTTCTACTGTGTAAACCCAAATTTAAGTAGTAAAATATGTGCTAGAAAGAACATGAAATAAGTAATTGTGAAGACAAAATTAATAACATCAAAATGTTGCCCAGGTGATTTCCTTTCTTTATAAAACAGAGAAACGCTCATTTAATTTATTTACTTTATTTCCCAGAACTAAATGCCTTCTTTTCATTAATGTATGACTTACTGTGCATTTAAATAGACAAACTAAGAACTACTAGAGACAGTTCAGGGTCTGTTATGGTACAGTTGTTAAACAATGTTAAACAATGTTTCAAATAGGAACTTGGATTTATTTATTTGAAACGCACCTTTTGTTCTTGTTGAAATCTGAAGCCTATTTTTCTCCTCCTGACTAATTATCCTTTTCTAATTTTGTCAAAAAATCAACTTAATAATAGGCTTAGCTGTTTACCAAACCAAGGATGTGGTTTAAAAATGTCTCCTAAATGGTTCTCAGCTTGCAACATGTGAAGAATAAGGATCTTAAGCATTTTTTAATGAGAAAATAAATTCAATAGGCAATAAAGAGAGCACGAAATTTTGTATGAAAACAAAGAAGGCTGAGCTTTAGCTCTCAGAGGAAATAGACAACATGTGCCTAAAACAGATGAACAGGGTCCCTTTCATGCTTTACTTTGATGAAACTACAGGAAGCAGTGCCAAAACAAACATTCAAATATGTCCTTTGCTTTGTTGTTTGGGGGGTTTTTTTGACAAATTATGAAAGTACTGATGCATCACCATGCTTAGCCTGTTCTCAGGACTTTTGCTTAGAGTTAGTGTGATTTATTTCACAGAACCACATGAAGTGGTCTAACTCCTAGTGATTATCTACTTCAAATTCATGTCCAAAGCAAGCCCATTTAGAGTGGCTCAGGAACTTCTCCAGTCTAATTCCTTTAGAGTCTTCTCTCTTTTCTTTAAGGAAGAAAAATCCATGGATTTAGTCATATCAGCTAATATTATGATGTTTGAATAAGGGTGGGATTCACTTAATCTCATATATATGTGATATGGTTATTTGGAATCAATAATCAGTAGAAGACTAAAAAACTCCAGCATTTTATTCTTCTCATTTTAGGAGAAAAACACACTGTAGTTCATATGAATCATGCTCTGTGTTTTTCAACTCTTCACTGATCATAAAGACACCCAAAGTTACTGATTCTAATGGAGTGTCTCTATCATAAAAATTTAAAGTCAGGCAGGATGTCCCTTATGCTAGCAGAAGTAAGCAAACCCAATATTTTTGGTAGGAATGCTAAAGTATTGTTTTAAGAAAAATCACCTTTCTGAAATTACTATCAATTATGAAATCTGAAAGAGACATTTTTGCACTAATAAAAGAGTGTCATGGTTATTCTCAGATTACTCCAGCTACCTTAAAGAACATAGAGCTGACAGTGTTGTCTTCATGGAACAATCCACTTCGATACTGATCACATAAAGTCATATAAAATAATCATGGAGGAAGTTCAATCCTGTTTGGTCATCTAGACACTGGAGGTTTCCCCTTAGTTCCTTTTTGCTACAAGCCTCGACGGTTGCAGTTCACACACATGCTGACCACCTGGATTTGAATCATTATTTTTTAGGAAATACCATTGGGAAGATTTGCTTTTGAATAAAGTTCTTGTCTCTTTTCTTCCAACTACAACCCTCATATGAAAGGGGGTTTTTTGCATATAAATCATAAATGTCAAAATAATTCCTGGTAAGATGATGGCAAAAATAACTGTAAATAACTTTCTACTGAGGACTGATAAATCTTACTTCACAGTTAATAATTAAACTCCCATTGACCTCCATCATCAAAATTAAATGTTTAGTCATAAATTAGCCTTCTAATTACTCGTCATTTTTCAGTCATTTCAACTGCTAAATCACGAATCCTTTCCAGCACGTTCCATGAACAGCTGCCAGCTTGACTGATGTTTTGTTGTTGTTTGATTCCCTCACTGGTTATTGACAGGAACAATCTATACACAGTTTTTCAGATGCAAAGTACTATCCAGAGAAACCTGATCAAGGACATGACACTTCTGTGTATGCAGCTTTCAGTCATGATTTCTGAACAGTCACAAAACAAACCATTGTTTAGTCTAATTTACTGCTGGTGTCTTTTGGTCTCCCTTGGCAGTACTTTGGCATCTAGATTTCTTTGTGTATCTCACGTAGTTTACAGGTTTTGGAGGGGGCGGTTTGGAAGACTTATTACTATCTGATTTCCAAACTAAAAACACCAATGTACGAGACAGTAAAGAAGCTGCACACATGAGCACATGTCATAGAATCAAAGAACCATAGAATGCTTTGGTTTGGAAGGGACCTGAAAGATCATTTAGTTCCAGCACCTACACTGTGGGCTGGGACATCTTCCACTAGACCAAGTCACATTCAACCTGGCCTGGAACATTTCCACAGATGGGGAAGAGAAAATTCATCTCTCAGCATGAATTTCAAGCAAATGCCAGTGAACCGATCCCACATCCTTATGAAAATTTCATCAAATTTCCATGATTCAGCCTTTCTGGTCACTTTTAGGGCTGGACCAAGAAGGATTTAGGATTCTTTCATGTGAGTGCAATCCAGGCAAATATATGATTTATTATTTTATTCACTTTTTTTTTTCCATGGTGTTATCACATGGTCTGCCCAGGGTTCACAGGATTTAAGTTAGAAATACAAATTAGAATAAAATCTGAAGGCTTAGAAGCATTCTTAAGCTTCTTTCTTCTCACTGGCACACATCCTCTTTTCAAGTGTTTTTAATTCATGATGTATTTATTTTATTAGCTTGTTGGAAAAGAAATAAATTATAATTTACTGGAATTTTCCCTTTATCATTTTGCACTGGTGGCACAATCACCTTCCCATGCTGTTCTTCAAAATGTCAATGAAGGTGTCCTTATAGCAATAACAATGGGAAAGTTCTCCTGTTAAGAACTTTTATCCCAAACATAAAGATTCATGTCTCCCTGAAATGGCAGTACCTTACCCATTAACAGTGAACTTATATCACAGGTCAAGAATATAATATCTGATTAAAACCACAGGTGAAATTTAGATCAGCAAAATGCAAACCTCTGAACCAAAGGACACCTGGGTTATCTCCTGCTCTTACAGAGGTTGTCATGGAATCATTAATGACCACATGTAGTCAGAAGCTAATTTTCCATCTCATCTGAAAGACATCATCTCCAGCAGCACTACAGCCAACACACATGCTGGGACAAAAATTGAGAGTCAGTCTATTAACAGAAATGTTGACAGCACCTCTCACAGAACCTTGCTGTTTGTTGGGTGCCTCTTCCAGCATGACCCTGATTATGCAGTTGTAGGTAAATAATTTATGTTCTGTATTGTATTTCTGGGCCTGTGCCTGCAGCAGCTTCTGACTGTTCTGTTAAAATAGCACCTTTAACTTAAACTCTCTGTTCTGTGAGTTCTATGTACAGCACTGAAGGAAAATAGGGATCTGATAATTACAAAACACGTTTAATGAATTCCTGATGTGTAAAAACACTTTATAAACTATTGTGCAGTCATAAAAATATGATCACTTGATTCTAAACTGTCTTTAATCAATAAACAATCTATATGCCCATTCTTTGGTAGATTCCAAAATCACTGGCAGCCAAGCTGTTAAACATAAAAATTAAGGCTAGATGTTTTTCAGTCATCATAGCCCCTTGCATTCCTCATTCCAGGCAATGGCTGTACCAGACATCCTGTTACTTAATAGGTCATACCTTCCACAGTGTGACATTTAATTAGAGTTATTCAAGATATTAGCTATTTGTACTGTAAGGGAAAAATATTAGAAACAAAAAAAAGTGCATGCAGTCCCCAAGGCAGGTTGAAAGGGATGAAAAAATCACATATTTTTCCTAACACATGCCTGTGCTTCTGTGAATTTGATGCAGTTGTCAAACAATGTCACTTTGACACACAGTAGCACCATAATCAGATTACAATGAAAAACAATAAAATGGGAATTGAGCTGGGTCATTCTTGACCCCCTCTGTCATTCACACTGGGGATCTTTCAAAGGTGTCTGATGACAGGGCAGCCAGAGGGCCATGTCCTTGAATAACTCAGCAGCTGCATCAAATAAAAGTCAGCTCTGCTTTTCTCCCATTGAAATATTTTCTTTCCAAATCTCATGTCTCCTCTATATTTGTCTTCCCTGCCACTTTCCTGTTCTTAGCCTTACAGAGGAGCTTTTAGAGGAACTTTTTCCTAATATCCACCCTAAACCTCCCCTAACAAAAAATCAGGCCATTCCCTCAGGTCCTGTCACTGGTCACCAGAGAGAAGAGATCAGTGCCTTCCCCATTGCCTACCCTTGTGAGGAAGCTGTACACAACAGTGAGGCTTTGCCTCAGTCACCTCTTCTCTAGGCCAAACGAACCAAATGGCTTGAGACACTCCTCACTAGGCTTCTCTTCTAAACCCTCCACCGTCTGTGCAGCTCTCCTCTTTCATAACCTCTCTTCTCTTCCTCTTTCTCCTAACTGGGAAAATGGAAGAGGGTTTCATTTACCTTAATAAGTGGATATCAGTCTTTAGATGATTTGATAAAATTCAGATATCTTTACTACCTCTGACTTGATCAGGGTTGTATTTTCTTTTCGGCAATACAAAGAATTGCTGCCTCATTCATTTTGCAACTCACATGGGGTATTTTGCATCTTTTACTTAAGAAGGGAATTTGGGGTTATTTTAGCATGTAAATTTAATATTCCCATATCTAGTGCACACATTCAGAGAAGCAGAAATCCAAGCAGCACTGAGGCTGGGTATCTGAGATAATGCCCTAACTGAACAGAGGTTTTATTTGTTCCATACCTGACTGTCTCAGAACTGACTGCTTTAATCTCAGGTTGAAATTGCCTAAAGCACTTTAGGATGATCCTTGGATTTCCAGTAGAGTCAACAGTTTGTAAAAAAGGCTTAACTCACAGAGATCTGAATGATCTAGAATCACAGGGATGAAAGATTAAAAAAACCTGTAGTCCCCAGACAACATTGTATTGTTCTCTCTAGTCTATGATCTCAAGGCTTCTCTTTTTTTAGTGTTAACTAGTTAACAGTGTTGTCCTGTACACTATTACACATCATTAATGAAAAAAGTGAATTCTTTTTTTCCATTCCACCTGGCACCAGTTTCCTCTTTTGTACATCACTTAACTTTTATTGCAATTCTTTCTCATTTTAACATCCTTAACACCTTGATCCCACCACCTCATTTCTTTATTTTAAACACCTTTTATTTAATTCATATAGATGATCATAGCTGATTCCATAATCAGCTCTTCTGCCTCTGCTTTCAGGACTCCATTAATAACATATTATATGCCCAAATAGAGACCTACCACTGGATATGTCACCAGAAAGTATATAAAGAGTACATCTAAACATATTTGACTTGTTATCCATGTGGCCAAATAAACTGAGTGACTGTTACAACAAAGTCTAGCTTCCTAGATTTACAAATACACATGTCCAAATTTTGAAGATGCTACAGCTGATTGATAATTTTCAAAGGACAATATTGTTTTGAAACTGGTCTAATTCGTCACTTCACTACTTTGGTAAGACTTTTGCTTTTGTAAGTTATATTTGAGTGCTTTTTAACAATTTCTGCTAGATCCTTCTGACATGTTCAGAACTTGGGTTTTACTGGCAAGGACAACTTCCAGGCCCCAGTTATTTCCTACTCAATTCTCCCGTGCACTTCAGAAATGCAGCTGTGGCATAGTATATGTGGGAGATGCTTCAGGTGAGTCCTCTCTATTTAAGATTTTCAGAGGAAAAAATTAGGTGAAATACACTATGAGAGATTTAGTAGCCTCTGGAGAGCCTGAAAAGCATTTTATTTCTTGTTCAAATTGTAATCCAATAATTTTTTTTCAAGACTTAGGTATTTGGTCAAGCCTCATAAATTTCTAATTTTCCATTACTCAGCTTATGTAATGAAAATATCTTTATACATAACTAATTGCTAACTTACAGCTGAATTATTTTAACAATATAGTGTAAACTCAAGACCACTAGACACTGAGTCTTTTGCATGGAGAAATGTCAATGGCATTGGGATGCAACCAGGGCTTGTGTATGAAGTTGTGTCCTCAGCTCAATACATATCCTGACAAAGGTAGATTTTCAGTCATAATGGAGAAGGGAAGGAATATCATGTTTTGTGGTGCTTTAACATCTTATCACCTTTCTCTCATAAACTAGTTTAGGAAAAAAAACAGAGTAAATTACTGAATAAACCCATCCACAGACTTTCAGAAAGGAATTCAAGAAAGATTAAAGTGAAATAAACCCCTTGTGGCATAATAAAATGATGGCTGACCTAAGAGAGTCTAGTGTTTCCTGGGAAGTGTTTCTGTCTTATTATGCAAATCTACAGGAACACGAATTGTTGACCAAATAGACTCTTCTGAAGCAGCTATCAAGTCAATGAGTACTTTGGAACACTTCAACATGCACATGATTATCAAAGTAGACAATAAGAGCTTCTTTGGACCACTGTAGTTCTCCCTTGTGCCAAGGGACCTTGGTGCTCATACTTGTATAGGATGTCTATTTCATTTGCTCATTAATTCATATGTTCTCTTTTCTTAGAAATTTGTTCTTATTTTCTATGGCCTAATAACTCAATCCACTGTCATATGTTTTTTTTGTAAACTATTGGCAGAGGAATGGCTTGATACAACTTCCATTAAACAAAAACTCTCTTAGAAACACTGAAAACTCCCCTTTTTGACACCAAAATCAAGCAGAAATATTAAAGTATGTACATCCGAGAGGCCCAAAGACAATATGATATACAGAACTTCAACATCACAAATTATCAAGTATACAGTCAAAATATTCAGCACACTAAGTCAGAAGTGTCAATGGAATTGCTGCTTTTTCTTTCATATGGCATCTTAATATGTTTCTATTCTTTTGCTCCTTGCCACAAACTGTGTAAAAAGCAGGGTTAAAAATAGGATTTTAGCATCGGAGTGTGACTGCACAGAGCTGTCAGGTATCTCACTGCTGCTACACTCAGCCCCAGATGGAAAGATGAAAGAGAAGATCCTTTCTCTTCACAAAGGTTACAGAAGATGCCAAGATAGGGGAGGCTCTCTGGAAGGTAAAGCTTTTGTAAATATAGTAGAGCATAAGTTGATAACATGAAAGGACATCAGGAATTCCTGACAGGACTAAGCTTCAGATGGACTAAAACGTCAAGTCTTCTGCTTAAGGTTGCAAAGGGAATACTTCATTGAACACTCAGAGAGGTTGTGGAGTCTCCTTCTCTGGAGGTACTCAAAAATAGTCTGGACACAATCCTGAGGAGGGTGTTTTTGGGGCCTCTGCTTGAGCTGGGCAAGACGGCCTCCAGTAGTCCCTTCCAAACTAATCTATTTTGTAATTATATGATTGAAAGAGTTTGAGACACTTAAAACCATTATTTTTGAGAAAAAGCCTAAATGGAAGAGCCCACTTTTCATCATTTGTGCATGGGTCTATTTTTACTATGTCAAGGATCTGCAGCTAGTTTTTGTTCCAGCTAGAGTGAGTTTTAGAGATTCAGAGCTCTCTTGGGAACACTTATGTTAATTTATTAATATATTGCTGTTGTTTAAACTATTTTTGTTAAATTCTGCTTCGGAGTTATACAGACTTAATTTAAAGACCTGTTTCCTCATTTAATCATTTTTGTACAGTACAGCTGTATATTCTAGAACTAAATAGAAAGCAGCAACAGATCCTTAAATGAATCAACATTATCTGGCACCTCTAATTAGCTACCATGGGGAGCTAACAGCATTATCATTACTCTAACTAATAAATTATGTTTTCTTACCTGAGTTCACAATGTCCATTTGCTAATGCCAGTACTGCTAATCTGTGACGACCACCCTGGTGTTCTTGCAATATCTGTTCTAATAAGGCTCTCCATTGAAGCCTGCTGTGATTGTTGGCATGTATTATAATGCCAGCTTAATTACTAGACCAGTAAAATGTACACGCTCATATGCGCTTACAGCTCTGAAGTGCTTCCTTTAGGTAACAGATAGCAATACAAACCAAATGCTTAACATGCACTACCAGGAGAAAAGGAGGAGGAAATTTGAAGCTTTCCTTTCAGTTGCTTATTAGCATTTGGATGGGGTAATATTTTACACTGTGAACTCCAGTTATGGAGCAAATAAGATTTTTTTTTCAGGGTAAATCAGTGTTTCACTTTAGAATTTCTTCTACAAGTCCTCTTCCGTGTCCTACATTTCCTCATTTCCACATTTTAGTGCTAGATATGGCAACTCACAGATGCATCTAGGAGAGCCAGATGTTACCTGTTGCTCATAATATTGTGATTACTAATTTAAAAACAAAGCAAAGAGCTCTTTACACATAATGACAAGCTTTTCACACATGCCAAGGAGTTCAACTTTAATTAACCAAAGGTATGAAAAATGCTTACTCTTCAATGCAGGTCACTTTTTTTTCTAGAAGCATCATGCAATTATTGTGCTATTGGGAGGTTCAGTGATGGATTCTTTGAAAGACAATGAGTATTGGCCTGTACCTTGACCCTGATGCATTTCTGATACCCTTATATCTCAGAAGTATACTCCAAATAGATTTATATATTTCGGGCTGAAAATACATAGACAGCTATATGTAAATAGATGGAAAAGCAAGAACTTGGGAAGGGGGGAGGAAAAAACTGTAGAACTTATTCATATGAGGTAAAGCAAGATCTGAAGTAGGGGTATTAAGTGAGGAAACTCCTTAATGGATGCACTACAGCTGTCAACAACAAAGCTGACAAATGCTGTATGTTCTTCAGCAGCATATTATGGTTCAAAGTATGAACCATAATTTAAGACAGGGAAAATAGTTTTGTGGTATTCCTGATGCTGTGGATTTGGGAGAATACATTTTTCCCTATGCTTTGGCATCAAAGGCAAATTGTTCCATTTCAATCTCTATTTTACATGGCCAACAAGTTAGTTGAATAGAAGGAAAAAATGTCCATAAGGTACCTTGCAGTGATTTTTTTTAATTCCTATTTAATTTTTTGTTTGTTGTTTTATTTTGTCATAACGACTGTCATGTTTTCTTTTCAATTCAGAAAACACAAACTATATGTACTTCATGGGTATTTAATATTCTATCAGTGATCACATTGTTAAATACATCCTCTCAGATGCTTTCAACTTTGCCTACTTTACCTTTCATCCACTTTCCTTTCCTAACACAACACAAAAAGTAATTTAGCTTGTTTCATCTAATAATTTTCAGTCATTTACTCATGAGCAGTCCTAGATTGCAACTGAAGTAGCACTCCCATAGAACCATGAATTTTACTACTTGTAAACATTTATTTTTGTAATTATACTATCACTATGGGAAACTCAAACATTCCTTTCTTTCCTTTTGTGTTTGAAGAATTTTGAAATTTAAGCACAGTGTTTTGTGCTGAATCTCAAATTACATAAACTCTGCAAAGCCATACTTGGTAAGTAACTACAAGAGAAATATAATGGAAGGCTGACCATAATTTTGATCTTACACCTTCAGAAATAAACTCCCATTTGCTTCACTGGAAATTCTGGTGAAGCACATTAATGCTGGAAGACCATCAGCTAGCTTCCAACAGTTCACAGTTAAGCAAAGGCGACTAAACACAGAGGTTAAAAAACACACAGAGCAAGTTTACGACCTCTGAGAGCTCAAATACTGAAAACAATTAGTCAAGTATGCTTCTTAATAGGACATTAATAAGTCTAAAACTGTCAAAATATTAAAAAATGAGGTCTGCCTTCTTTCTTCCAAATGCTCTATTATTCTAAGAAAATAAACTAAGCCTTAGACAATAATTTCATTAAGGATTTTATAAAAAACAAATACGTCTTGTTTACTTTGAAACAATCACCTGAGTCATGTGGTACTGCAATTTATATTTTCAGAGAGTACCATCTAGTGTTAAAAATCCACCTTTACAAAAATGTTAAAAATGCACCTTTACAAGCAAGTTTTTGCTTTGAGATTTGTGATTGCTGATTAAAATGTTTTGTTGGGTTTTTTTTTTTTTTGTTTGGTTGGGGTTTTTTTGTCTTTTTTTTTTTTCTTTTTCTAGGCTACTGATAATGATGACCTTCTTCTGTATGTTGCAAAGAAAGCGATTTCATGCAGAAAGTAATACATATATGTAGTGCTGATATAAGAACCTGTAAGAGTTTGATTAAAACCATCAAGTGATATATCAATATAAATCTATTTCTGGAATACTCAGGAGTACTTGTGGAGGGAGGTGCTATTTTAAAGGTTTCAGGTGCTTTTTTTTTTTTCTTTTTTTTTTTTTTTTTTAATGATGCAACCAGAGAAATTATTATTTCAAATGTTTCAAATAATAGTTGTTACTATAGTTGCTGCATTATTGAACTTACTCTGTTCATGTCCTTTCCCTTCATTTGAGAACTCTCACCAAATCCATGAATTCAAAACACCTACAGAATTGCAAGTTTATTTTTATTGTCTCTTGCCATAATGTCTCTTGCCATTTTCCCTCAAATCACAACGATAGCACACCATGCAGGGTGTTGCTGTGCTGCTGACTCCATCGATTAGGGGCATACCAGGCTGCCTTGGCAGGCACTGTGGTTTACACAATTTGGCTGTTCAGGTCACAAACCCACAGCTCCACAAACCTAACCTCATGTCTGCTCTACACTCAAAAATGGCAGTCATACTGAGAAAAATAATTACTGAATGTTGTGCACTGAACACTCAGTTCAGGGTTGTGCTCACACACTCCTGAGATGATATTTTCTGTTTCTGAAGTGGGCCCATATTTCCAAACTCACTAAGTCTGACAGCTTGCTGCATGTTGTGCTCTGTAGCAGTAGCACCACTGTAAGCTGTGTATCTGCACACCTCGTTCAGCTGTGCTAAAGGAACTGGAGCATAATCAGTGCACGTCTGTGAAACTGCAATAATTAGGCTTATGGTCACAGTTTGGCAGTCTAGGACAAATTTGTTCCTAAGAGAAAGAGTATTTTTGTTCTTTGAAAATAACATTATCAACCACTAAAATTGGTTGTTTGCTGTGTCCTTGTCCACTCAGGAGTTTTGAAAGCAACCTTGCTCTTGCTCTTAACAGAATAGGAATACAGGAATTACACCCATCTCATTAACTATGGTTTCTTGCCTGCTATTTTTCTTCAGTTAGCTAATGAGCATATGTAAGGCACAGTGAATATAAGTAAATTATATTTTTCCACTGAGAAAGAAACGTACTTAGGGCTCTAGCTCAAGTGGAGATGTCTGCAACCATAGTTTCTATATTTATTACCTGTGTTGTCACTGAATCGTTAGGCATCCAGTTTTTCTTCAGTTTGTTTCTTCCCAAGTTGGATATAACAGATAGTATTACTTCTTGTCTGTGTTATGTTCCTATTCTATTCCTGTCAGTATACACACTTATGAATGAATCTCAGTGTGTCAGCCTTGCAGATCACTCTGCAAAGGATGTAAGTATTGCAAATAGGTACTGATACACATTGGCAAGATTTGTTCATTTATCTCAAAGCAATCATCGTGAGTTTGGTCAAATGTGCACACATAGAAAATTAAGAGGCATCCTGCCCACATCAATCAAAAGTTTAATATATTGTTCTGTCTCAGCTACTTCACTTTTCTTCAAATCTGTTTCCTCAGTTAAATCAACTCTAGAAACAGACATATCTAAAAGTGAACTTAAGGGTTTGAAGATCTATGTTGCACTAAGGTCATTTTACAGTGGGCTAAGATTAGCTTTTTCCTAATACTTAGGACCTGCTGAGAAATAAATACTTTTGCTGTGCAGTAAAAACCAATGATGGTCTGAAAAGCAGCTGTCCATTCAGCAGTATATCTGTGTTCTGATTATGAACATAGTTCTTCTGAATATTTTATTTCTTCTGCACTTACATGAGAAAACAGATACAGATAAACAGAACAGGTCTTCCCTAAAAGCATGTACTGTATAACCAAAGCTCTTGATATTAATGAAGCATCACAGGTAACTTCTGCAGCTCTAGGAGATCTGTCTCCTATTTGCCTCTTATATTTCTTAGTAGCTTTCACCAGAAGAAACTGCTTAAAGCTTGAAGTATATTGGATAATTTCTTTTTTCTCTCTAATTGTTTCACATATCCCTGTTCAGTGGATTTTTTTTTCCTGAGCAAATGAGTCAAGTTATAGCTCTTACATCTAGAAGTCAAGGATCCTCTTATCCAACACCAAACATTTACCCCACCTAAAGAAAAGTATGTAGACATGCATCAAGCTGGTTGCAAAGGATTTAAGTTCAAGATTCTTTCTTGTGAGCTTGCAGAAAAATTATTTTGTCAGAATGGTTTTCATCTGACTCCAGACACCTTTTTGAAAGTTTATTTTTTCCCATCTGACATGATGTCAACCCAAGATTCAAAAGCTATCTTATAGGATTTAGCTAATCAGGTACAGATTTATACATCTGTGTTATTGCCTCTTTATGGCCCCCAGAGAGAAAAATAAATAGCAATTCCATGATAAAATTAACCTTATCTTGCTAAAACAGATGTTTAAAAATGCCTTCACTGATTGTGGAGATCTATAAGAACAGACAGCAGAGACTCACTCAGACATAGCCACAGATTTGTAAACATAAATCCTAGACCTATTATAATTTCTTAGTTTTGACCTTAAGTTTCCTTATCCCTCTATTTCCCCTGTAATTTGTAGCACCGTATTTTTTCAACATATGGTCTCTGTTCCTTTGAATTTTCAACAAATAACACCATCAAAAATAGCTTCAGTATCTGTAATCTGCCCATGCCTTGTGGAAAAATACATATTTTGGGGTTTAATTGCTATGTATTTATTTTGCTTCAACAAGGGTCCTATGTTTATTTACTCTGTTTTGCACTTACAGGAGAATATGCTCTGGTGGTAAGTTTTGTGCATCCTCCTGGATCAAAACTCTCTTCTGTAGTCAGACTGCCTTTCATGGAGTTGAATATCTTGAGATATCTTCTTTGTATATTGTCTTCCTGTAGCAGCAACAGGGTTCAGCTACAGGCATGTTTAGGTCCCTAGGTCTTATTCAAAGACAAATGCCAGAATAAGAACAGACCAGTTTCTTTTGTCACTTTTTCTCATGTCTATTAAAATGTCAACCACAACCCATATGCTTTTTTCTCCTTGCCTATTCTGCTTTCTTTTTCTCTATTATTTACCTTGTGACTAAAGACCTCATTAATTCTGGGTACATTGTGTTTACAGATTGTTTTGTTTCTTTATGCCATCTGTCTGTTCTGCTGAGGGAAGTACTTGGGGACAAGAGTTTCTATCAGAATCCACTGGTCAGAAAAAGGCTGTGTTGTGCTGGTGCAATATAGAGGTTGTAGACTATAGCATTCTACACAAGCTATACATTTACCAGAAAAAGACATAGGTGTAAACACCAATTAGAAAAATAATAAAACCAAAAATTTTTATCAGTACTTCTGTTGCAGGGAAGAGAACGAAGGTGAAAAAGATGTAGCTCTCTTGCCTGTTTTCCAGGCCATTAAATAAAATAACTATTTTTAAGAGTAAATGTGATTAAACAGGTTCAGGGTTCTAAATAATTCTATTTTTACTGACTTTTAACCTTCAATAATTTTTTCAAATTTTTCGACGACATGACAACTGTTCCCCACAATTTTCAAATGCTTTTCCATTTCTACATTTGCTCAGGATTGCAGTGATGACCTTTAGAAAGAACTAGATTACAAGAGTACATTAACAACTTACATAAATATGTGCAGTCATTCAGTGGTGTGAGCTTCTAGTTCTTTAGGAAACCATGCATAATGAAATATGTGATGGCTGAAAATTGCTGATGATACAGGTTGAAGAATTCTGTCCTCTTTCATGCTCTGTCTATTTTCCCTTATAAAATCTCAAAGAAGGAAAAGCTTTTGCCAGATATCATTCTGTCACCCATGAGAGAGAAGTTTGACCCAAGGATGATTCTTTTATGGCCAGAAGTCCAACTGCTTGGTCTGACCTTCTGAGCTACATATGAGTAATGACCCATGTGGAGGAAGACATTCCCATCTCAGATCTCAAAAATTGAGTTTTGTGTTATTTTTTTCTTTTTTAAGAATGAATCATAGAAATCAGAGAATTATAGCGTGTTCTGGGTTGAAAGGGATCTTAAAAAATCACATAGTTTCAATCCCCCCGCCATGGACAGGAACACCTTTCATTAGATCACATTGCTCAGAGCCCCATCCAACACCTCGATTCTCAGAATTTTTGCTTGCATGTCATTTACACTAGAAATCCCATTGGGCAGAAGGTAGTCATAGAATCACAGAATGTTTAGGGTGGGAATGGACCCTAAAGACCTTTTAGTCCTTAATAGCTTTTTTGCACTGTGCATGTCTGAATTATACTTCTGTGAGACTGATGGTAGTATGGTATTTTAAATGACAGCCAAAAAGAGCACATATATTTAAATTGTATTTTCTCTTTAAAATCTCAGAAATCTCAAGGAGCAGTTAGCTGTTTTAATTTGTACTTTAGAGAGTGTTCAGATTGATAACTGTCATACTCACATGACTCATTACAGAAAACTAGTATAAGAGTTAATTAGCTGTCTGAACCTCTACCAGGTTTTTCATCAAAGATGTTTGTGTTTTGCACTTGAAGCCTGGAGGTACTATTATAATTTGGGGATTTGGAAGCTGAGGGAAAGAAAAAAAAATTTACCAAATGTCATCAGGTCTAGTCTTCTTCATCATTGCTGTTTGACTATAGCAGTAGGTAGGAGGAAGAAAATCAAAGGTGGTAGATTGTGCAAATGGGTTAGTGCAATGGCAGCCTGGAACTACTCACAGCCTTCTTGCAGTCAGTAGAATGGGACTGAAGGAAATGTTTTGAGGAAATTGAGCAGAATCAGAACAAAACCTCCAAGGGAGAGAACTAAAAACTGCCTCTCCAATAGCTTGAGTAGTTTTAAGCAATGCAGGAGAGTTGATAGAAAGAAATACACTGAGACAGAAAAAGGAGAATACAAGGATCAAGAGAAGTTGTCTAAAGCAAAACGCAATCTTTCAGACACTAGCAGACGCTATTTGTTACTGAGATACTGCAGCAGAGAATAAAGTGCTGTCATGGTTTAGGAAATGTATAAATCAGAATGGGAATGGGCAGCTATAGCTACCAGAGATAACCACAGCTTAAAACATGAATAGCTAAAGAGAAATCTTTCAGATAGGGCACTCGCAGGCTAACTGTACTGGTATATTAAACAAGATCAAGGCAGATCTAAGCATGGATACATTATTGCATGTACACAGCTCTATTCTTATTTAAGGACAGAGAGGACAGACAGCAAGTTTGGAGTAATAATTAATAATTTTAGCAGCGATCTGCAAAATAATTAGAAGCATTATTTCAATTCGAATTTTCAAATATTAAACCCAGAAATAAACAGCTACTTATTTGGATGAATTAGGATGATTTGATAAATCAAATATTTTAATCCATCTATCTGTATGGAAGAAAGTCACAGCATTGAGAAGAATATACATAAGCTACCTTTGTCAGAAAAAAATAGTTATGCTGTCAAAGTGAATGACTGGATTTATTTTGCAGGTATCTAAGAAACTAAAATGATTTCCTTCTGTATTGCCATAGTAATCGGAGCTAATACATTTCTTGGAAATATTAACATGATTGGATGTAAAAGTATTTTATCATAGGAATCAGTAATTCCAAGGGAAACTTGGCTGACCAAGCTCTTCACAAGAAATATTCTAATTTGATACAATAATTCCTTTTATTTTTCCTTGCACAATGGATTCAGAATATTCTTTTGCACAGCTACTCAGTGGGTAATCAAAGTTAGAGTTATTCCATACCTTGGTTTCTATGAGAAACACTCGTCAGCTAAATATCAAGGGATTTTTCAGTACAACATGCAAGATTACTTGCTGCACTGAGATCATGAGAAGGACCTAATCCTGGAGAATTCTGTTGAAATGGTAGTAATTGGAAAAATGAAATGAGAAGATTTGGATATATGATATATATGACGTGTGGGAAAAAATATGAGTTACTATTGCATTGAAAAACCATGTGTTTATGGATAACAACGGGACTAATGACACAGAATAATGTGTGCTCCTTTTTTGGGGGGGTGAGATGCAGAATACCAGAATCACTATAACTTAGCCAATCAAAAGAACCAAAAAAAAACCCCAAAAAACTGAAGCAAAGGAAAGGCCAACAAAGAGTCCAATCATCTCTCAGTCACTAGGAAGCAAAATATGGCAAATTGTGGCTTGGATTTTCTGCTTGTTGTTGGGAATTAATTATTTTCTAATAAGCTGGGGTCTAAGTTTGAAAACTGATTTACAAGATATTGAGCTTAAGAAAACTCAGGCATCAAAGTTTAGTGAACACCATTGAAATCCTTGGCTTAAACTTCCTCGTGTCCTGTTCTTTCCCACTAGAGTTTTACAGCCTTCAGCAAAATCCTTAGGAATCTTATTTCCCTCCTACCTTAAGGAGAGGCAGTCCAATTACTACTACTGATCCCAGTATCACAACACACAAGTGCAGGAAGAATACACTAGAGCAGAACTTACACTTCATTTGCAGTCTACTCCTCAGTGGGGATTTCCCTGGTTATCCCCAAGGCTGCAGAGAGCAATTCAAGCTGAATGCAAAATGCAGCATGCAGAAGTCCTGACATTCAGCTCCTCAGGGATTTCATTAATGGGACAGCTTGGCTGAACATTAAATATGTATGTTGCAAATTCTTTTATAAGGTTATGATTTTATTTATATGTCTTTATTTTACAACACACTAATAAGATGAGAACAATTATATCTTAGTGTATTTGTGATGGATAACCTTTACCGCTCTATTTGATGCTATCCCCACTAGCTAAAGACCATCTGTACTGAACTGGCACAGTCCAAACACCATTTTAGTGTTAAGTATTAATGATGTCTGCAGTCCTTCTAACTAAGCACAGGAATCTGTAGCTGTAAATAGCATTAGTTAATTTCTGCTACAATTTAATTTATAAAACACTCCTGAATTTTCTTTGCTTACAAATTTTGCTGGCTTGTGCCAGGTAGCCTTTTCCTATACATGAGTTTAACTGAGTTTATTGGAATTCCATCAAATCCTGTCATCAGAGAATACATTAAGCTTTCATTCATCTGCCTACTCAGTCTGGATTCCACTGACTCCAGTCCATTTTACATAGGGCTTTGGCATTTCCACAGTTAAACATTTACCCCTTGTCCTCTCAAAACTTCTGATTTACCAAAGCTTTAATTATCTGACTTCTGGACTGTGATAAGTACACTATTTTATGCTTAGTGTCTCTAATGTTATGAACTCAATTGTTCATAATTTAGATAATTCAGTGTTTAAACAGATTCTGCTAGTCAATTGCCCAAAAGAGGTGTGGATTTACATTGATGCTTGAAGGTGGCCTATAAATGCAGGATCACCTCTATGCATACTAGAAAAACATAAAATTCTTTTTCATAAGTTTAAGAATGGAGACTTTTGTGATAAAAAAAAAAAAAGAAATGCTTTGAGATTATGCATTTCAAAAAGCTTTAAAATAATCTAGAATATGTCAGTAATATCACCCGATTAATACTGTGTCTGTGTACCAAACAGACTTCTAAGGGAGTTTTTGCACCAATTCCACCAGATAAATTAAGTTTCCATATAAAGTGGAAACTCAAGAGTAGATGAAACCAAATTGCTCTGTATTTGTCAAGAGATCTTCTTGGAATCACATCAAAGAAAACTTTTCTTTTGCCACCCTTTGGATATGAGCACCAAAGTCCTATTTTTTAATTGGTTATTTTGTTTGCTTGTTTAACTGCATGCAATCTGTTCCTTTTATATGACCTTTCTTCGAAAACATCCATTTTATTAAATAAATTGGGAGCTAATTGCAGTCATTATAATCTCCTTAGATTCACAATAGTTTAATTTATGTTTGTGCTATTGGGAATGACTGAAAAAGAACAAACCCACATGGCTTTGCACAGCATTCTATTGATTAAGAACGGATGTCTCCGGAAGTAACAATAATGGATGAAGCTGGGGGCATTTACAGAGAAAAGGCCATATGCCTGAGATGCAGGCAATGCTCAGAAGACACCAGAAAGGTTTCTAAAGTAATGAAGGAAGAGCTTTACTGTCAAGTAATTACTTAAGAGAGATGAAAACAAATTCATGTTACTGAAACAAGTCAGTCACTCGTGAGACTAAGTAGGTGTAGCAGACATGCCCTTTTGCTTCTGTTGTTTAACAGGAATGGGGAAAAAACCTCCTTTACACAGTGACAAATTAACTATGAAGCACAGGAAAGATAAAAGAAAAAGCAGCAAACAGCATATGTAGTGTAATTAGGAAAAGTTCACATTGTGCAGACAGTAAGCCAATTCTACCCTTAGTGACAGTCATGAAGCTCCTCTGGAGGGTAACCAGTGGTAAATTTTTAATGCCTCCAATCTGTACCTCCTGTCTCAGGCTGCAGTACTGCTTAGTCATGGTAACTTTTCCCAAAATATTTTTGTCTTCTAAACGAAAGTGAACCCTTCTTTCTGGACTCTGCTTTCCACTATGTCCTTGTTATCTAACATCCTGCTTTCTATTGGCAATCTCTCCAAATTTCTATGCTTTTTCATCCCCTTGAGATATCTAAGCAATAAATCCACATACATTACAATGGACTTAATTGAAGTTTTTTCTTCAATAGTTCAAAGCCTAATGAATACTGAAATAAAAATGGGTCAAGAAATTAATGGCCTTTAACACCTGTGGTTCTCTTACATTGTGAACATCAAGATAAACTTGACTTTTTCTGACTTCTCACAGTTGCTTTAAAGCCTTTAATATTCTGGATCAGATTTTCTTCTAATTTAAACTCATGGCATCTCCTATGTTTTCTCTCCCCAGTTCCATACACTGAGCATGACACTATATGGTCTGATGTCTCCCTCGGGTCAGCTGTGGTCAGCTGTCCCAGCTGTGTCCCCCCTCAACTCCTTGTGCCCCCCCAGCCCCCTCACTGGTGGGGTCAGTGAGGAGCAGCAAAGGCCTTGGCTCGGTGTGAGCACAGCTCAGCAGTGACAAACCCACCCCTGAGTTATCAACACTGTTTCCAGCACAAATTCAAAATGCAGCTCCATACCAGCTGTAAAGTAAACTAACTCTATCCCAGAAATACCCAGCATACTCTGGAAATAACTATACGTATCTATGTACTTTCTTAGGAGCATAAATAATCTTAGTTGAGGGAAAGCAATTCAGTAAATTTAGATTCTCACCTACAGGCCAGATTAACTCAAAACTGTTTCTTCAATTGTATGCCAGGTTCATTAGCCCTTCCTTCTGCCTCTATCACCTTTATTTTTATCCATTATTCTGGACTCATCCCTTCTTCAAAGACCTTGAATTCTGAAATAGTCTACTAGTACACTACCACTTTCTTCTGGTGATACAGTTTAAAGCAGTATTTTTCCTCAATCTTTCACTTCTCCTTCTTTTATTGACAGTCTTTCAAAATGAGTTCCTTGAGTTACTTTTTTTTTCCCCGATTTCAATCAATTCTATAACTTCACCAGCATTTCAACAGGTATATGGTACTGGTCTCATTTGAAATACACCTCTGTCCTCCCTACTGAGCCTGTCATTCTGTCATTACCTTCTTTTTATTCTCTCTCCCTCCTCCACTTTTTTATCTCCTCCAAAATACATATATTCCAGCTGTAAATTCCTGAGCATTTTCAGCCATGAAATCTGTAATAGAAGCATGAGATTTGACAATATCATTTCCTATCTATCTATGACAAAAACTTGATCTGGTTCAGCATGTCTTTCTTTCAGCCTGAAATTCCTCTATCATTAGGCACAACTTTTTCAATGTTTACTACTAAAAATATTCTGGCTTGTAATTGTTTGTCAAGTGCACTGTAAATGTGTAACAATCCTCTACCGAGAGGTGTGGAGGCAGTGGGAAGGACCAAATAATGGGGAGGAAAAAGAGTACCATACATCATGAGTACTGGTAATTAGCCATCAAATCACTTAGCAGGCAATACTTGAAGTGCTCCATTAATTGATTAAATATAATTCCACTTCTTTCTACATTTTTCAGACTCCTCACATCCTGATATAGTGGTACTAAGTGTGGGATCAGATGCTGATTTCCATTAAAATCTTGATCTCATGAAGAATTCCTAACTTTCTTCTCACTGTTAAACTTCACACAGTCCCATATATAGGAGAGATTTGTAGGTTGCCTAGACAGCAGATGGATTTCCCAAGGCAACCACTCCAAGTGTGGTCTGTTATTTTGTTGGTTTGAATTGTTATATTCTCTTAAGTTTCTACAGACTCCACAGAACCATAACAATGTATGTACTTATTATGATTCATGTCTTAATTAAACATTTCCACCTCAATGGATGAATTGTGTATAATCTCTCTAGGCAATTGAGCTCTGCATCCTTAATTGCTGTGCCATAGGTCAAGCATATGATAACGTATTTGCTCTAGTTGAAATAAAGTATTTACTCCTTATTTGCAGCATTCAGCTTCTCTTCATATATAAGTGCAAAAATCTCAACAGCATTAAAAGAGCATAATGAGATAATTGTTACATTTAAAGCCATTTGCCTCAAATTAAATAAGATCCTAAGTAATTTCAGTTTCTGTCCCTGCTAATCAGCAAATTTTTTGTGTGTTTCATTTAAACATAATACTAGGACCAATTCAGTACTTTTACCTCTGGGACTCCATTTGTTATGGACTGGTTCCTAAGAGAACTAAAGCAATTAAAATTAAATTGAATTTATAACTTAATCCATCCCTGAGAAATAAATCCATCCCTGAGAAATAAAGGACAAAAATTATTAGAGCTTTCTAGAGGTTTTCTTTTTCAGAAAAATCCTGTTCACTGATTCAAATAAGCCTGTCTACTTGCACCAGTAGTAAATTCACTCCTCTCAGCATTTTTCCTTCTTATCATCAATTTTGCACAATCAGCCTATCAATACCTTTTTTTTTTAAATAATGACTTTGAAATGTACAATGAAAGTAATTATATACATGTATGTGCATTCTATTTATGTTTAAAGTGAACCTTACCATGATCAGTCAAAGCACCCTATAGATTACAGTATCTACACTAAATATTTAGGTTTCAAAAGGGGTTATTTTTCTTCCTCTGTTTGCTTGTACTAGATGCAAAGACAAAAAGGACAAAATTCACATGAAATACCATGTTTTCATCCACCTTGGTCTTCCTTAACAATAAATATAGGATAAATTAAACAAATTAAGAATGGCCTAATTTAGATGCAAACACCAGTATGAGATCAGCCCTGGAGCAGGCTGTCTGGAGAAGTAGTTTCCTCACCATGCCCGTAGGTATTTAAAAGAAATGCAGATGTGGTACTTAGGGACATGGTTTAATGGTGAACTTGCCAGTGCTGGGTTAATGGTCGGACTTCATGATCTCAAACTCCTTTTCCAACTTAAACAATTCTGATTTTATTCTGTGAATCATGACCTAGTGGAAACAGCTGCCTGGTGTCTCTAGATCTGCTGCTTATGTCTGTGTTTTGCAAAACGAGAGTCATTCATAAACTTTCAAATTTAAGTAAACAGAAGTGAAAATGTTATTTTTCTGCTTGATCTAAATGCCACCCAAGGAGTATATTAAAACAAACATAATATGCCCTTGTTATACAATCTCTTTGACAGAATTGAAGTAAATATATATTTCTGTGGGACTGTCCCAATCTAAGAGGATCCTAATCTCTTTTAATAGCCTGATTTATATCAATGTAGGTACTAAAAATTCTTTAATAAGTGCTTTAATGAAACAGCTGCAGAAAACCTTATGCCATTTGAAGTATTACCTACTCTTCAGAGGGAATTACGGAAATCACATTGAATCAGGGGTAAAAGGTAGAAGTAGATCAAATCTATTGCAGAGGAAAATTTAAGCAATGCTGAAGAGTTGTGCAGAATATGAATCATATCTCTGAAAAAGACATTGATGAATCCTGTGATTAAGAATAAAATACCTGTCTTCTAACCATAACAGGAGCAAAATGTTTTCTAGCAGTGGGGTAAATTCATTGCTAGCTGAGAAGGATAAGTCAATGAGAAGGCAGACACGTTCTTCTCATTGTATGATTGACACTTAATGTATTTGGCAGGAGGGTGAATATGGATTTCATGCAAGTCAAATAATATAAAAATCCTCCACTGTTAGCTAAAGAAAAGGCTAAATGATAAAGACCCATGTTATACACTTTAAAACTGGCTTTATAGATAAACTAAAATGCAATAATTTTTAAAAACAATTTATAACTGTAGTGCTAATTTATTGCAGAGAATAGAAAGAAAAATAACTCTACTTTTAAAAGATCAGGTAGGATGATAAGAGCAATTAGAGGCTGACTAACTTAAAACGTTGTCTAAAAAAAGTCACTGGAACAGAAATTTTGTCTAGGAAATGTCATTCTGCACAATATGCTAGAAATAAGTCATCAAGCAAACTTCACAGGGCTTTTCAAAATTGACTGATCAAGGAAGTTTCAGTAATATAATATATTTAGATTTCTCTGATGGATTTAAGTAACATATCTTTTTGTATGATCACTGTGATCAAAATGACATTAAGAAGAGATAAAAGTCTACTTAAAAAGCCATTAGTGGTTAACAAGAAAGACAATAGATTAAATGTATTCCTGTAGATGACCTGGCAGAACATAGTCTAGGCTGTGATCATGGTAACATACATGAATTTGCTTCTTCACATAAAACTTAACCACCTTCACTATGCACAAGTATAAAGACTATCCACATTAAAATCACAGTATGTGTTCTTCGAACACTGGATGGATCTTCTGAGACTTTAAACCCACAAATCTTAATTAGCTTGAAAATTGAAATTATTTTTAACCAGGTAACCAGGTCTTTAAAGAGAGATTTTCCTGTGTCAGACAATTTTGTCCTTTAATGCCTTAGACTTGGTGGAGCAAAGAATCATAAACGAGATCTCTGAGGATTATATATTTTTTTAAAATTAATTAAATTAAGTTGGGTTTTTTTCCACTTTCATTCTTTGCTACTGAATTTCTTCTTTAATAAAGGCTAACATATTGTCCTTATCAACAAAACTAAGGGAGGTGGTTTTCTCTCAAAATGTCTGTCCTCCCCCATTATTCACAGTGTACTGAAACTATTGGCAATAAAGAAGGCTGCTTTCTTGATTTAAGCTGCTTTGACATTTTCCTCTGCTGCTTAAAATCAGCAGTTTCCATGTTCTTTAAAACAAGCTGACTTTATTCCTGCTGGTTGCATTTGAAAGTAAAAGGTAGTAGCTGTTCTAGAAACTACTTCTGTTCCTGTTTCCAGTCAGAATAATGGATAATAGCTGCTGTTTCTACCAGACCAAAGCCTCAAAAAACACTTATGCTTGCTTGCTGTATGTATAAATAATAACACCCAATTTAAAGAAAGTCTTGTGTGAGCTTTTTACTACTCTCCAAATATATTGTTAATGCTCCAGAAGTAGTAGAAAATTGAACTCCTTGAAAAAATATAACTAATTCATTCCATTTTTTTTCTACTCAGGTGTCTCCCTCAAGTCTCTTACTTGTGGCTGTCTTTCCACAATTAATTCTATTTCATAATCTTTATAAGAATTGTAACATAATTAATGTAGTGTCTCATTAGTACCAGGAAAACAGGAATTCTGCTTGCTGTCTGGTCAGTGTCCCTTATACACAAAATTTCCTCATGCTTTGTGCTGTTGAGATAGTCTCTTGAACAGCTTTGATTAATTTTGTTAAAGCTTCATGGTTAAACTCAAGAGTCTGCACAAATTTCATTGGCCATAAATCTCATATTGTTAGACCAGGCCACTTTCTATAGGCAATATCCTGCCAAGTGTCACATACCTATCTCATTATTGCAGCTTTCAACTGTTACACGGAAGACCAATTATGAATTTGGCATTGTCACTTGTTTGACTCCCACACATGCTGAGTAACTGCAAGACGTGTCCCATGGGCCACCTTAAAGCATGGGTGTGTCCCACCACAGACTCCTCTACCAGAAATTCTTGGATTGGATAAACCCAGTATATTTTGGCTTGACCTCCAAGAAAGGGGAAATCTATTTTTACTAATGGATCAAATGAGATTCAGCTTTACTGAACTGTAATTATTTCTCCAACTCTGTTTTCACTTGTTCTTACTTTTGCATTAGATCTTACTTCCATCTTGATAAAAGGTGTCATGCAAGATAAGATCATTTGTCCACATCAAAGTGCACAAAGGGCTCACAGGGCATGGATCACACCATCCAGGGTTCATCCCATCCCCTAGGAAGTGACTAGGGCAGATGAGATACTACCAGGTCCGAACAAATTCCCAGGCAGGTTCATGCTAAAGAGGTAAATCCAAAGTCAGGTGATGATGATCCACAGGCTGGAGTCCAGATCAACTGAGCTCATGGCCAGGCATGGACATGGTCATGAGGATCTGGACACAGGCATACCTACAGCACACTTGCGGCAGCTCCTGGCAGAGGTTATATGGGGCTTATGGGAGCATTTGACAAGGTATCTGATAATGGCCAGCCAGGGATATCTACAGCAATTGGTAGATATAGACTGGGTGCTGAATTATTTACTTCTATATTTATCATGTCTACTTCCTTACTGCTTCTTCTGAGCGATGGAAAGCTTCAAATTGTTGCTGTGTGTTTTTATGTTAATGGTTTGTTCTGTTATCCCCCATGTTAATGATTTAGTCCAAGTTGTACCCTCCTACCCTTGCAGAATGTTTTTTGTTCCTCCTACCCCTGTTGTCAATCCACCCCAATACCTGTCCCTTGTTTCAGCAAGTTGGTACTCAATCCTCCCTTGTGCCAACCCCCTTGGAAATCCCCTAAACCAGGATGCCCCATTGGCCCATGTGACCTGTTCTCCTCCCATATAGTCCCTCATTGGTTAATGTAAAGTGAGACCCTGACTTGTACTCCTCCCCACCTCTTACCCTATTGGTTAAGGAATTGTACCTTCCCCTTGTACCTCCCCCATTTAAAAGATTGTGCACTGTTCCATTTGAGGTCTTTTGTTCCTGAACCTCTTATGGAAGAAACTTTCTTGGGAACCACACAAAAGATCTTTACTTTTTACTGGTCTTTACTCCAATCTTCAGTGCATAGGCACATATGAGTGCTGTAGAGTGCAGCCCTGCATCACCACTACCCAGACCAGTCCTGGTCAGGGAGCACCACTTTGGGCGTGGTGCTGAGAGCTAGCGGGTAGACTCCAGCACAGCATCCCAAATGACAAAAAAATAAACCTAACAGCAATCCTCCAGTACCAAAAAGAAGGTCACTGAAAAGACACGGTCAGCCTCTGAACTAAGTTCTAAGAGAAGAGAAAAATAGTCCTGAATTAAAACAGGGACGTTCTAGTGTGATATAAAGAAAAGAATTTTTGCTATTAGGATAGTTAATCACTGGAACAGTTGCCTAGAGCACTTGTGTGATCTCTATCCATGGATATTTCCAAGTCTCAGTCAGAAAAACCTAGTCTAGATAATCTTTGTTTGAGCAGGGGACTTGACTACAGACTTCCTAAGATTCCTTCAGTGTCAGAGTGATACTATGAACCTACATCATTCATATGGAGAAATGCTGAAGTTTCTCTTCAGTAGCTGCATATCATCACTCAAACAGTTTTGACTTCACATTTTTTGGCTCCCTTGACCTTACTCAAAATCTCATACTCTTTAAACACCATATCTGTTCCATACTAAATGCAGGATAACTTAGGGAAAAAAAACAATATGTACAGGAATTCAAGAAAAATTAAGGAGGTTGAGGAGACCAACACCTAAATAGCAAATTCCTCTAGAATATGACCTTACTCCATAGTGAGTTTAGTTTTAGAAGAGCTTAATGAGAACTTCTTGTGGTTTAGGAATGGTATTCCCTAGTTTAGTGCTCCCACTTAAAAAAAACAAAAACACGAGCCACTCTCCTTCACCACCTTTATCTTCCCAATCATAAGCCATGCAACCACACCTTCTCAGAAGTGAGAATCCCTTAATTCCACGACTGGCCATGGAATAAGGTGGTACAGAATAACAACCTGGACATGCCCACATGACCCTAGGCTCCACTCCCTCGTGATTGAGGCAAAACTCTATCCTGGCCAAAGAAAAAATAGAACTGAACACCCAAACCATCATTTCTGAAAGTCTTTTGAGTGTTTCCATTTCATTTCATGGGAAGTACCACTACATGTGATGTCATGAACATGAAATGCTCATAACATTTTCTCAAAAATTTGACAATTGCCCAATCACATGCATTCTGCAGAGCAGGAGAGTGCCCAGAGGAACAAAACAACTCCTAATATATACTCTCTTGGCCATTACACACCTCTTTATTAAATACTATGGATTTAAATGATGACTTAAAAGAGTAACCAATGCATATCCTCATACACTGCACAATTCTGACTTGCTTTACAAATCTGTAGATACAGGTAGGTAGCCCTGTCTTTGTTTTTTTGGATTTCTTTCCAGTTATTATTCTGTAATCTAGACTACAAAATCTTTGCTGCAAAGGCAAAATCACATACTAAGTCCAGATATCTCTCTTCCTCTTACTTCTCTCTCTCCCTCACAATCTATTAATCTGTACTGGCTTATTTACATTGCAAATAATTTAGAGAGTGAAAACAGCAAGGAGAATGAAAAATCCTGCCTGGAGGGCTTGATAGTGTTTCTAGGAGTGATGTATTAACAGGCAGCAGGTTTCTGAAGTGTGGATGGCATATCAAAGACTTCTTTTCTCAGCAGTAAGAACAGCACTCAGTATCAAAAGAGACATGAAATGAGGGCCACTTTCCATTTGTTCTGTTAGGCAGACGAACCCAACCAGTGACTCCTCTCATTCTTCAAGATTAAAAGAAAATACAGTAATATAAAAAGATGATAGCATATATTTCACAGAGATCCTTTTATGGATTAATAGCATATTTTACAAGGACTTTTATACATGGTTGTTTGTGTAGGTCACTGTACAAATTCCCAAGGTTAAGAGGTTGTAAAGTAACATGCAAGAACTCAGCAATAACTTTGTGTTAGAGATGTTTCAGTACCTTTAAACTCCACATTTGATAAACCAATGTTTTAAGACACAAGTCATTATTGAGGAGGGTATGTGTCATTATATATTATTACTTTGTCATTTATGAAAAGTAACAGGACCTGTATTTTTGAAAAGCACTAACAACAAGCAGATCAAAATTTGAAAAATTATAGCACTCAAGTCCAAAACTTTGCATGGGAATATCATAAGGGATTTTGTGCCATTATTTGCAATGTACTTTAGAAAAAGATACAGATTTTTCTAACTCCTAGTATCTTTAATGCCATGATTTCTGAAAATGTATGACTGTTAAATTATCCAAAGTCTATCAGACACCTTTCCCTTCTCCTGATATAATTCGGTTTCTTGACTTACATTTGACCATTTACAGATTAACATACACTTCTTATTACATATTTAGCTGGTTGGCTTTAAGCATAAAGCCATGCTTTTTTCAAAACAAATCATAAACCATCAGTTTAGCATTCAAACCAGGAATTAATGAAGTTTTTTTAGTTTACTTACTAAGCTCACCAAGGGTTTTGCCATGCTATGACTGTTGTTTGTGCTATGCTTATCAAATCTGTGAATTTCAAGTAGTCCCACAGAATTAAAGAATAGAATTGGATTAGCTTCAAATATTAGTCAACATAGTTTTGGCTATAGAAATGCAACTCTACATAAACATCTATAAAAATTATGGAATCATAGAATTAAAAATTTTGGAAAGGGCCTCAAGGATCATCAAGCCATTGACCCAGCACTTCCAGGCTCACCATTAAACTATGTCCCTAAGCACCACATCTATATGTTTTTTGAAAACTTCCAGGGATGGCGATTCCACCTCTTCCCTGAGCATCCTGTTAAAGTTACTGTTTAGTGCTGCCATCCTAAAGCTGTATTAAAATCTCCAAATACATTTTATGTAGGTGGCAGTACAATGGAGAAGGCTTGCTGTACAGGAACTTTCTCTGAGAAGTAGAAGGTAGAAGCTCTGATCTAATTCATTGAACAAAAGACATTTTTCCAAACCATGTAGCTAAACTCTGATATGACAAGTAACATCCTCTTACAGCGATTTTTACAAAAACACCCATTTAATTTGTCTGACAGAAAAAAAAACCCGCTGATATATCAATCAGTTATATTATTAAAACTGTGATGTTATTTTTTATTATTATTTTGAGTTAATGATCTTACCTATTAATGAGCTTTTGGAGGTTTCATGAAACACAAGAGATTTTTAAGTCAAATGAATTAAGGTCTGGTACACAAGATTTCCTTAGCAGCTCTAAGAAGCCTATCACAGGTTTGTTTTCGTAGGTTGGTTAGGTTTTACCTCATAGTGGTTGTTTTGCATATACAATTCAGAGAATGACAGTGCTATTTTCCAGTTATGAGGTAGCTTCTAATCTACTACATCTCTTTTCTCTAGTTTTATATTTATTATAATAATATTTTTCTCTATTTTCAGCTATTTTGAGATCTAAGAATGATGATAAATAGTAGTCTATAGGAAGTGAATATTATTTAATATTATTAAACTCTTTTAGTTTAATATTGCTGGGTTTACTGGTTTTATTTGCCAGACAATGTGATGAATTTTTGCAAATTCTATGAATCTGGTTGTCCTCTGTCAAGAAGAATTAATTGTAATAGCTATGAATTGGCTATGATGCCCTCAGGGAGAGGAAGTTTGAGAGAAGAGTTATTGTTTGTTAGCTTTCAAAGACAACTGCTTTGTGGGCAAATATGATTTTATTGCCCTACAGGTGTGGATGTTCTTGATCCATGCCAGTGTATTATATATTCAATGCTGTTTAGCATTCAATTCTACTTTGCTTTGCAAATTAAAGTTCTTGCATATATGACCCATCACACACTCTCTCCAAAAGAATCATTCAGAATCATAGAATCATTAAGATAAGAAAAACCTTTAAGACCATTGAGTTCAATCATTAATCCAGCACTGCAATTTTCATGACTAAACCATGTCTACATGTGCCATATCCACACTTCTTTTGAATACTCCTAGGGATGGTGACTCACACATTTCCCTGGCCACCCTGTGCCAATGCCTGACCACTCTTTTAGTGATGAAAGATTTCCTAACAGCCAACCTAAACCCTGCTTGCTGTAACTTGAGGCTATTTCCTGTTGTCCTGTCACTTGCTACTTGGGACAAGAGACCATCTCCATCTTTCTGAATAGACAGGTGTCTGATAGGTCACAAATATTCTTTGTTTTTTCAAAAAGTAACCATCTCTCTATATCTCTATATATCTATCTATCATCTATATCTATATCTCTATCTAATTATGTTGTAAGGTCATGTAACCTTCCTTGTATATGTCCTTGATAATTTAATGAGCTCTGTTTTAAATTATATTAAAACCTCAGGAGGTCTGAGCAGATGTAAGTCAGTTGTAATGAAAGAATTTATAATACTTTTCAACATCAAAATATCAGCCTTTTTTTCTTTACCCATGATCCATAGAGCACTGAAACCCACTGAGAAAGCATCTTCAAGTGTGATATGCAACTCTCACATTAATTAGAAACTGAGCTCCGAAATAGGTCTTGCTGAACCCTAACAAGTCTAAACAGATCATCTGGCTCTGTCTCCCCTAAGTCTGTAAAGGTGCTTCTGGTTTCATTCAAAAGAGGAAGGACAGTTGTTAATTAAATGTCCCTTTTTATCTGTTGATATGTGAAGCAATTCTAGGAATATCATTAGACCTGTGTCAGACAGCATTATTCATTTTTATCTTTCAGAAGAGTTTTATTTAGAAGAAAAAGGAGTTTCTTCTAATGTTTTTTCTCTTAATTTGGTTTATCTGAAATATTTTGTGATCAATATCAATTTTCCATGGTTCAAGACTCATCACACTTAACACAGTTGCTATGCTGACAACACTTAAGGCCTATAAAACAGAGCAAAATTAAAATAAGTTTTTTTTTTTCATGGAAACGTCATAGAATCAGGCAATGGTTTGGGTTGGAATGGCCTTAAAAATAATTTAGTTCCAACCGCCCCAGCCACGTGTAGGGATGCCACCCACTGGATCTAGGGGCTCAAAGCCTTGCCCAGGGACATTGTCAAATGTTCTGCACAAGTCCGGGTAGATGCCCTTCCCTCAAAGCTCTAAACCCATCATAGAACGTCACCAAATTTGTGAGGTACAACTTTAGTGAACCATGCTGACTGTTGCCAATCACCTTTTCATTTTCCATGTGCTTTATCACAGTTTCCAGGAGAACCTGTTACATGATTTTGCCAGAAAACCAGATATTGATCACAAAATATTTCAGGTAGACTAAAATAATTGATATTATGCATGTCTTTTTTTGGGGGGAAAAAATATAAGTGTGAAAAGTTTTGTTCTGAGCTATTGGGCTACAGACAATTTAGAGTATATTTTTTTTGCATGCTACATGATTTCCTGTTTTATCGCATCAAAAGCTATACTACACTTACTGTCTAGCATTCTTGGTTTCTGCCTCAACCTTAGAAATTCTGCATTAAAAAAAATATCTAATTCTTGAATACTGTCATAGTCCAATACGAAAAATGAAAAAGTTACAGTATATTCTGCATGTGCCACTCTGTTCCTTCATATTTCTTTGCTTTTTTTGTGTTTAGGTCCCTAATCCACCTTGAGATTGGAAGTCCTTTAGTTTAGCTCCATGAATGTGTTATGATCATGCCTGCTGAAGGCAATCCCTACTTGTCCCAATCCCTGGTTGCACCTTCTCTTCCACATGTTTTTTTTCTTTTCTGTTTGAGCTGAATAGCTGATGCTTGCTCAGGAAACACCAGAGGAATTTATTCTGGTAAAAAGCAACACAAAAGAAAAAAAAGTGTAGGAAAAAAAAAAAATATAAATCTTGGTTTTGTTTGGTTTGGGTTTCTTTACAAAGTAGTTTAAGTGGTTTTAGTGGCTTAGTATGGTCCACAGCTGATTTTGACCATTGAATTACATCTGTAGAATGCCCATTACAAAAGAGTATATTATATTATATTATTACCAAAGAGTATATTATATTATATTATATTATATTATATATATTATTATATTATATTATATTATATTATATTTATATATTATATTATATTAGCTTGGACTGTGAAGAAAATTAAAGAGAACTTGATTCTGTGGTAATATTACCCAGTCGAAAATTTTGAAGTAATTTTCTGATGTACTTCCTATTTATTAGATTTTTTTTTTTTTTCATAAGAAAGATCTCTACCAAAGGAAGAAAAAACCTTCCACGAGCTTTATTTAAAGATTCATTTTACTTTCAGACACACTGCTGTGATTCACATGCATACTGATGAAAACAAAGTCTGGTTCAAGTCCTAAATCAATAATGTTTCCCATTAAATGCATTCTTTCTGTCCTCTCACTCTGCTGTGTGTATAAAACACATGTTAAACATGAACGAAAGAATTTTTGCTTCCCAGCTGCAGTGTTTTATAATCTGCTATTGCTAATCTTGTGGAAAGTGTAATGCATCATTACATATATATTTATATATAAATATATCATATATATACATGTGCACGTGCTAACTTAAATGCTTTCTTCTCTCTGCTCCCCAAATTTCTCTGCAAAACGCTGCTTGTTGTAAAACAGCTGTGTACAAAATTTAAATTCATATGATGTGTTTCAGACACATCTAATATGATTTCTTTTTGTGGTTGCCATCTGTCATACAACAACAGAAGTGATTTTTTTCCCCCAACAGAATGAAAAAGACATACATAATATCAACAAGGATCTTTTAAAAAATGTTAAAAGGCCACAATGAACATATTCAGCATAAATCTCCAAGGAGGTATGATTCTTTCTGAATCTCCATATAAAAAGGTTTTCATAGTTTACCAACATTTGATTTGAATTATTCAGCTTAAGATAAACTGATGCATTATTTATGCTAAGTGAGGCATATAAACAATGCCAATTTTATGTCCCCAAAAATATTTTAAAACCTATCTTGAATGTAGCTTGCAATTTATAGCTGAACTTTGTCAATTTATTAGAACCAAAACTGAGTATAAAAGTTCTGACTCAGTTCAACAGAAAATGTGTTGAGAAGTGAAGGTGACTCCTAAATATGTCACTGATCATTAAATAAAGGTACCTAAAAAATTTAGTCTTGAACACACATGCCCAGAAATACACACTCTTCCATCAAGTTCTGTAGCCTGAAATAGTAGATCTATTACATGCAAGGAATTCAATGTCATTGAACAATTTTCAACAGAATTCATGTTTGAATTTCTGTCACCACCTTTTAGACTATTCAAAAATATACCTATTATTCATGAAAGAACATAAGAGATACTCTTGTCATTTCGGTACTAAATACAAAAACGATTGGACAGCCAATCCAATTATTAATGATTAAAAAATTCTAAAGGCAGAAAATTACAGTTCTGCTCATTAGCATGCAGTACGAATGAAGAATTTAATTGCTTTTTTAAGCCATCAGGCCAAATTTTGATAACTGGACACTTCTGACATTTAGGACTAATCCAGATGTTGGGGGCGGGGGGGGCAGCAGTTGAATCAGTAGATATTGTCAACCTCAATTTCTTTGTATGCAAAATTAGGACACATCACCTTTTCAGTGCTGTTGCAAAACAATAAAGTTGCCTCTGACTGATTCTGTTGTTATTTCTATTCTAGCTTGTTTCCTATTGGGAAAATTAATCGATTTCACCCCTTTGGATAGTTTCCTCAGAATTACCTAGACAAAAGTCACAGTTGTTTCCTTAATTTACAGCCCCTGAAGATCCATCAATTACCTTTGTAGCATCTTCTTTCCTTTTGTCCCTATCTGATTATTACTACTTTCAGAGAAGATAAGAAACTATCTAACTTTCTCTTCATTGCATGGAACAGTATTTTTGCCCCCTTTCTTTGCTCTGGCAGAACACACAGACACATCTCTTATTTCCAACTCTCCTCTTTACTCTTTCCTCAGGTTGCCATGATAGTTTGTTGTGCAGATTTATTGGCATCTTTTCCCCCTTATCACCTATGTTGAACCAAATCTTTCCTCTACAAAATTTTAAAGTCCTTCATCAATACACTGAAGGTTAAAGTTGAGCATGTGTTTAATTGCCTACAGATGTGAAGTATATTTGCCATTTCTCTATTATACTTCTCTAAGTGGTTATTCATTCCAATGCATTGATTTAATGAAAATTGGCATGATGGTAAGTTAGATGCAAATTATTCTCATGTATCTAGTAATTTTATTTATTTCAGTAAGTGACTTAATCCATAAAAATCCAAGATTAATTCCAAACATTCGCAAGAATTACAAAATAGTACAAACATTTTTCAAATTTTACATGAGACACACTGTGAAATCCAATATAAACATAAACATGTCAGTCTGGTATACATTTGCTTATCTGAATTCTTTCAGGCACTGGATAAGCAATTCAGTGTCTTAAAAAGAAGGCTGTTATCATACTAGTGCCCATCTGTAAAGATGAACAAGTAGAATTCTAATATGTAGATATGTATAAACCTGTACTAGCCTGTGCTTTCAAAATATTCAGTACAATTTTATATTTTCAAAAGCTTGAGTAACTCTGACCCACATCATTCAATAGTCAATATAATTCTGCAATTCTGGGAATGTTTTCTGGGCTGAAGTGTTGAGTCTAGACATATTGCTACTTAGTAAACTATTATCATTGTTATGTAAAAGTGGCTTATAAATTGCAGTATTTGTTCATATTCTTCCCTAGGAAGAATATGAAAACATTGTCCATTCCAACAAGAGACAGACACATTTATTTTCGCAAGCACTGTCACATGCGGACAGGATCCAGCAGAATGCAGCTGGGATAAACAAAGCTTGTTGGCAGATCATTATTAAAAAAAGGACTGGTTCTGCTAAGAGTATGAGAACTATCTAGGGCTTTTCTGCTACAAAAGGTGCCCTGAAGACTAAATTTAGATTGTTTGAAAAAAGGCATAAGACCTGTCTTTCTCTCTTTCTTTCTCTTATTTCTGCTTTATCTTCTTACTTTGCTTTCCTTCATTTCCTTCCTTCCTTTCCTTCCTTTCCTTCCTTCCTTCCTTTCCTTCCTTCCTTTCCTTCCTTTCTTCCTTCCTTTCCTTCCTTTCCTTCCTTTCCTTCCTTTCCTTTCCTTCCTTCCTTTCCTTTTCCTTCCTTCCTTCCGACACTTCCTTCCGACACTTCCTTCCGACACTTCCTTCCGACACTTCCTTCCGACACTTCCTTCCGACACTTCCTTCCGACACTTCCTTCCTTCTGTTTCTTCCTATTTCTCAAAATATTTCAAATTCTTCATGGGAAGAAGGGGTTAGATGAATTCTGAACATTATGCAAGTTTAAAGACAGAACAAGTAGAAGTTTTAACATTTTTAGGCAACTCTTGAACCTTTCAGCATGTGCAGAAATTATAGAGTTTCAAGGTAGAAGCATGTTGAAATCATACAACTTGAAGGATGATTTAGCTTGAAAGGAGGGGAAGAGAAAAAGAATACAGGGATTTCCATATTTGACACCAGCCGTCTCTGGAGATGTCTCCATGGTACAATAAATTATTTCATGGCCCTTTCAAGCTACGACCTGCTGTTTCGTATCACTTTCCTGACTGTTTCAGCTGCAGTGCTGCACAGACACAATGTGCAGTTTTTGGTTATCCGATCTCTCCTGGGCGGTACCCCAAAGTAACCAGCAGAGCATGCACCAGAAATTAGCGCTGAACTAAAGCAGGAAGAAGCAAGAACTGGCATTTTTGGAGTTAAATAGCAGAGCATAAATAATCACAGGTAAACACCTCCATATCTAGCCAAAAACACATGGCTCTAATGATGCCACAGAACTGAATTAATGGCTCAGGTGAAAATACAGCCATCCAGGAGGATCCAGATATGCTGTGATGTTCTGTGACATCTTTAAACTAAACAAGATTCAGGGTGAGGATATTTGAGCATCAGGTTCCAGAAATTTTATTTTAATAGTAATTCATTCAGTACTTAAGGGTTTCACTATTCTTTCATATACAATTCCTTGTATCAAGTTAGATGTTATTCCTCAATAAACAGCAGCTTCAGAGGTTGACAAGACTGTCTATAAGAAATTATTAAAGTAGGAAAAAACATCGACTTCCTCTTTTCCATTGAAATCCCACTTTCTACCTGTTACGGCTTTTTCACCTTAGTGCATCATTAATGAATGTGTTTGATGATCTTTGTAAAATGCAGAGAGGGTTTTTTTTTAACTAGATGGTTCTAGTATTTAGAAACATCTTGGAATTATTAAGCATTTAAAATCCTTCAAGGAGAAATAATTTATTTGAAAAAGTTCTCAGTTTAAATGAAAATAAAAAATCCCATTATTCTAAAAGTATTTGAAAGTTAATGTGTATAAGTGAGTTACTCAATTTTTTCCAAGGGAGTCTAGGAATGATTTCAGGGAGACATAAACTATATGATACTAAAAATGTTGAGAAAGAATAATATTTCTGTTTCTCTTTTACAAAAATTGAGTAGTTCTGTGGGGTTTCTTCTAGCCTTGGTAGATTTTTTATGGCATCTTTTTTTTGCACTTTAGGCATCTGAACAGCACAAAGAAAATTCTGCAGCAGAGAGGAGACCATCCTCTGTATAAGCAAAGATGTATCATGATATTTCATTTTCTGCTCCTTTCAGAGTTAGCTCTAAGAGCTTCTTCACAAGGACTGTATAGGTAAGGTCATGAAGAAAGGGGAGAAACAGGTGAAATGGAGAGAGAAGAAATTTAGAAAAGTCTGTTGAAGCATACTAAATATGCATTTATGTCTAGGACCAACATGGCCAAAATTCCCTTAGAGTCTGTTATATGCACTTAAAAATGAAGAAATAAAAAGTATTCAAATATTTCATAGAATCATGGAATAGTTTTGTCTATAGAAGAGACCTTAAAGATCATCACTCCCCTGCCATGGGCAGGGACACCTTCCATAAGAGCAGGTTGCTAAGAGCTTCATTCTAGTCTGGCCTGGAACAATTCCAGGGCTGAGGTATCATCATTTCAGATGAGGTATAAAAAATGAAAGTCAGATTTCCCTTAGGGACCACATATACAGGACTGCCTGTACACTCTTAGTTGGAACTCCCTCAGCAAGTGCATATAGAAAAAACACAAGTAGTCATTCTGTCCTTAAAAGTTCTGTGAGACATTTGAGTTGGGAGAAGAACTAGAACTTGTAAAGAGTTATCTGTATGATCTGATACCAGCTGTCAGGCTCTTCTGCAATCCTCTAAGTGTGGAGGAAGTATCAGCTGAACAAAAGCTTGTCAAGTTTTCAAAATATAAGTATATTTAAAAAAAAACTTTTTTCTCTTGTTGTGGTTTTGTTTCCTGTTTCCTGGGGTTTCTGTGGCTTTATGAGCTTGACTTCCACCTGACTTAACTTGTCTCTGTCTCTGTCTCTGTCTCGGCTTTCTGTTTTCCTCCAGCCTTGCATCTGAAGAAGAGGTCGAGATCATCTGTTCTCATGTTCAGGAATTTGTTTATTCTCTGCTAGTCTTATATTTGTGGCTCTGGCCTGCCACAGTCTTTTCTGCCAGCCAGGTTGTGCTGAACTACCCACCTCTTGGGACGGTGTTATCGTTTATACTAGAAATTATGTATGCTTTGTTTACAACAATACTCCAATACCTATTAACTACATCGAACAGTGTACTTTTGTTCTAGACCAACCAAAATGCACCACACCACCACAGAAGATGGAAAACAAGAGACAAAGAAGAAGCCCAGGGACACACCCCATTTCCTCCACCTTTGTCCCCTGATCCCACAGTCTAAAATCTCAAAATTCTGCTTTTTCACCCTGTGACATGCTAATTATCATTCTATCTAAATTCTTATAAATCTTCCCAGGACAGTCAGAGGATGTTCTGGTTCCCATAACAGCTCATTCAGTGTGCTCAGGGCCAGTTGCTGGGAAAAAGTTCCTCTTAGAAGGAACAGCCATGGTATTTAATCTTCTCACTTAAACAGAAAAAATAGAAAAAAATGCCTATTTGGAAAGTTTTCCTGGCCCTTGATAACTCCCAAATCCTTGTCCTGAAAATTTTATGGAAAATATCTATTTGTCATAGGCCACTACCATCCAAGGGAGCTGGAGTAACTGAATAGAATTAATACTGGGACTCCAGAGCCAGGACCAGCCTGGCTTATTTCATTTGTCCGCAAAAAATAATAGCCATCTCCTGATTCCTTCTGCCTTCTTTAACAGCTTCTTATCTGCTGTTTCTATTTCCTAGAGCTAACTTCACTCTCACTTTAGTACAATTTGCAAAACCCACTTCCCTCACCTTGAATTCACTGGTATGAAGTCATTGAGACTCAATTCCATACACTTTCCAGCACATCATCAATCAGGAGTTCCTTTTTAATTAAATTGCTGCCTATTTTTGGCTTTCTCATCTGTTCAGCTAACTATATTTCTCTGAGCCTGCATTTACTTGTACAGCTATCTCCTGTAGAGAGAGACACTGCTCAGCCCAGGCAATGGCTGATATTCTCAAGCAACAAGACAGAAACCATCCATAAAAATTTCTGAGTGGAGTTTTTTCAATACTTAGATTTTTGATCTCTTTCACAGACTGCTTCAAAGGTAATTTTACAAGGCTTTCTTTGGATATACAGTTCTCTTTCAGCCACCAAGTCAATTCCTTCCTTATACTGTCCTCTCTTAATTTCAGACTTAAAATTAATTAATGTAAGGACTCAGGGTCTCAGACCTTTGACATCTGTACATGCCTATAGTATTACTATTCCCACAGGTATTTGTGAAAGCAAATCTTTGTGATGAACTTAATACAGCAGCCTAAATATATGAGCTTTAAGAGCCAAAACTCTGCCCAAAACTACTGATCCCACTCTGTGTTTATAGAATTAGGTGGCTTATATAATGCATGTCTGTAGAGAAAATGTCGTAAAGATAGAGAATACCTATTCTAATTTTCTATTTAGTGTTGCTTTATGCCTTGCTGAAACATGAGGAATTTGTCAGTATTATAAATGGGTTGGGAATCCATTCCATCTCCAAGAATGGGCTGGGCATCTATTCATTCCCCAGAGTTCATTGTTGGAGAAATCAGCCAACAGGGCAACAGATATTGCAAAGAATGGACATAATTCCTTCTTCCAGGGTTGTAAACGAATAGGTATGACTTCTCCCATGAAATATGATGAGTTAATTAAGACTTATTAATTTTTTCTTTGTGGAGTGGGGGGAACCATATCAGTAATTAGACCAGAGAAATAGAACCAAACTGATTCAACAACTACTGCAGTACCAGAGGGAAAGACAGTTCTGTAAAGACCAATTTCCAGCCTAAAGCCACTAATTTAAGAGAGCTATAAAAAAGTTTCTGTGATTTTCAACTGCCTTTAGTGCTGAGAGAGAACTTGACAAGGCTGCAAGTGAAGCAGACAGGGAAGTACACTGTTTATTTTTGTGCTGATTTGATTTTTTTGCTTTGTGTTGATGTGCAAGATATGCTGACAATGTGGTCTTTCCTCATCTGTGAAAGGAGAAATGAAGCTTTTATCACACACCTCAGAAAGAAACGTGTTCGAGTAAGCCAAACCTATTGCTCTGGGCTGTCCTGTGTCACAGCTCCTTTCATTATCCATTAACTTAGATAATGCTAGAGATCAAGTCTTTCATAGAACTCTTTATCTTTAAGTCTTCAGAATCCTAGGAGTAAATCCAATTCTTTCATTTTATAGATTGTCAGCAAGGGAAGAGAGGGAGATGTGAAGCACTGTGCAGTAAAAAGGAGCCATAAGACTAAATTTTTAGATAGACTATTTCTGTCTCATCAGATATCTCACTACTACTGGTATTTCCTCATAATCTTGTTTAGAGAAATGACTCTGCAATTTTTGAGAAGACACTAAAAGTAATCTGGACCAATTTCTCTATTACAATTTCAGCTGCAGCTGAAAGGCTGCATATAAACAATGAAAACATGCATGTAAATTGTGATAAGATAGATAAGCATTACTATAAGCAATTCAATGAAGATTTTCTCCAGTAGCAATTAATCTTGTCCATGAGAAACCAAGCAAGTGAGGGTTGTGATAGAATTACTTGAATGATTATGTTTCACAGGAGTGATGCTACTTTAGTATTCTATTTGGCTGAAAGCACTGTCCAATAACTCAGCATCATTTGTTCTCAATTTCTTGTGGAAATACTACCATCATAATAAGATAATTATGCCAACAATACAAGAAGCATTGCCACATAACCTCATCACTGCTCTTTGGGGAACATCAGCTCATGTTCTGCCTCTCAGTAAAATCTCTGTCCTTCTGCCTGCTGACAAAAGTAGGTAAGAGCCAGAAGTCCTATTTCTCAAAAGCGATTAGTAACAGGAAAACACACGTATGTATAAAAAAATTAATACAAAATTATAGAGGGACAATCCAATATTCCTAAAATTATAGTTTGCTATGCTTTACATTCCAGCTTATGTATAATTTTTCTACATAAGTGTGTATTATGTTAAGGTCTGAATCTTCCAAAGCAAAACTTGGGATGTCGACACATGGACATTTCAATTTCTTTTTTGTCCTTAAAGAATCTCTAAACTTCTGTGAAGTTAAACACAACCCGGAATGAATCAGATATTTTTCAGAATGGCCACACTTAATTCAAGATACTAACTCAGGTGAATAAATATCTAAGAGTACTTATGGCTTATGCTAATTCAATAAGATTGAAAAACAAGTTGCATTTCATTTAGGCTCACCTAGTGGAAATCATCAGGATTATGATCAGCTGGGAGCATTGGAGTTATTCATCCCGGAGGAGAGAAGACATTGGGCAGACCTTAGAGCACCTTCAAGTACTTAAAAGGGCTGCAAGAAAGCTGGAGAAGGATTCTATAAAAGCATGTTGTGATGTGGCAAGAGGAAATGACTAAACTGAAAGAGGAAGGTTTACTTTCGGTATTAGGAAGATATTATTTACTATGAAGGTGGTGAATCATGGGTTACCCAGAGAAGTTATGGATGTCTCACTCCTGGAAGTGTTCAAGACCAGTTTGGATGTGGCTTTGAGCAACCTGGTCAATCTCAGTGTAAGGACCTGGATATCACAATTGTCTGTCTCTAATGCAGAAGATCAGAAGGAACTTGCTATAAGAAAGCCACCACAGCAGGAACTTGAGATAAGCACAGGGAGGAATTTGCAGCTGGAATGCAATCACCTCATAATTCCAGGTAAGGTCTAGTTAGCACATCTGGACAAAAGTTCTGGAAAACTGTAGCAAACTGTGGGAAAATAAGCAACTGCTCATACAAATATCACCCCAAGTTTTGGGACAGAGAGCGTCTGCAACCACCAATAATAACCGAAGTTCCCCCAGATTAATTTCCAGGGACTTCCATAGGACAGCTGTGTATGATCTATAGTGTAAAAACTCCATCCTCCAGGGGAGGTACCTGAGCATTCCCCTCTGAACCTGAATGCATATTAACCCACTGAACTGTTTCCTGGGCTTCTTCCTTCCTCAATGGATCAAGACTGCAACCACCAACAATCAAGTCTTGCTGTTGGATCTATGGGTGGTGATATATTTCCTCTCTGCTGTCTACTTTTATCCTTTCTTTGACTGTCCTTCTTTTCCATATATATTTTCCTTAGACTTTTATATTGCTTTATTATTATAAATAGTAACTAAAATTGCTACATACCTCCTTTCCATTACAACCAAATTTTTCTAAAATATGTGTCTATATGTATACACAAGTCACTCATTCAGTGTAATTTTACTTTAACCCACTCCAAGGGATATATTTGCTAGAACCTCAGCTACCCTCACCTTCTGGGGTGAGTCAAAATGGCAGGAGGCTTGTAAATAGGTGATCTTTAAGGTTCCTTCCAACCCAAACCATTCTAAGAGTCTATGATATGTGAGGCTGTTGAAAGTTAGGATCTTGTGATCTTGTAGCATGCATTCATTTCAAGTTGCACTTATTTTCTCACAGCAAAGAGCAGCAGCTTCCAAAATACATTATTAAAAAGTCATATTTTCTACTGTAACTCTTAGACTATGTGACACTATTTTTGAAGGGATAGCAATTGGTTTCACTCATGGGTTATAGCATGATAGTCTATGGCTAATTTATATAATAGGAGAGAGTTTGTCATCACACCTGGAAATATTCTCTTGTAACTTGCTCCTGTTGTGCTTGCTTAATCCTCATGACTAATGCTTCTTTTATGAATGGATATTTCAGTTCACAATGTTGTTTAAATTTCCTCCTGAATAAGCAGCTGCCTTAAAATCTTCATAAGTATTACCATAATTTTAAGGAAAAGGAAGAGCTATGAATATGTGCATTCTCCTTGGTGACCAGGCTCCTCAATAAGGATCTTTAGATGCCTAAATAGATGACATGAATATGAGTTTACTTAAGTACTGCTAGAACAGAATTAAAAACTAATATCATCTAATGTGAGTGCAAACTGTCGGGAATTTTCTGACATATAAGGAAGAATTGTTATTATAAATGTCATGTAGAAAAGCAATCTGTATGTACTAAGTAGCATTTAATTTTCTTAAAAATGTGTGTATTCCTGCTTTCTCAAGGTAAATATATCCAAAAGCCTGCCCCGAATTCTACACTGGACATAATCTTTTCTCTACCCATTAAATTTAGCCACAGGTACTCTGGCTTTAGTGGGATATTATTAAGTTTGAAACATATGCACCAAGACCATTTAAATGAGTTGTTAATTAGTCAGTGCTTAAACAACAACACATTTTCTCTAGTGTACTGTTCCAATACTAATAACTTGTGCTCTTCCCATCTGTTTGAATCCAACTGTTACCATTATTTTAAACCTACGTTGAAATGTCTATGAGGAAGGAACTAACCTCATAGAGTATGTTCATACCCAGAAACAATGATAATGGTTTTTGTTCCTATCATAAGACACATGTTAAACATTTTTCTTCAGTGTTAATATTGTAAACTGTAATTCCTACCATACATGACACAAGGACGCTTTGAGGCAAACAAGATTTTACATTTTTTGAGAGGGAGGAGGTATTGGTAAGAAAAATACATACTATTTCCCCATGGTTACATGTTTTTATGAAGTTAATTATTTTCATGTACATTCCACTAAAAAAAAGACCTAGTTTAACACTGACAGCACAAGATCAATCTTCTGATTATCTGAGCATCTTCTGTATTATATTCTTAAAAGTTCTGGTTACCGAAATCTGAAGATCTTTTCATTCCTAGTAAGCATTTTTCCTTTAAAATAGTGATTTAAGACAGGGAAAACCAGGGGTCATGGGGCAAAGAGAATCATTGTTCTGAGACAGTATTATTGATCTACAGTTTGTTAATATGTCTTATCAATCCCTGTTATATTTCTCATTCTACGTCCCAAAATAATTTTAAACATTTTTGATTCAAAATTTCCAACTGAAAAGAGTTTTTCATTTGGAATTTCTGACATTTATGGATTTTTTGTTTGTTTGGTTTTATATGCAAAGCATAAAGAGTCCTGTTGGGAAACACACTAGAATAAAAGAATCAAGAATTTACATCCACATGCCAGTGTAAGCAAAAAATAAAGGAAAAACACACCATTCCCCTATGAATCCCAGAAAGCATCCAGAGCTGTATAATCAACAAAAAGAAATTTCATTTCTGTTGTGGCTCTGAGTGAGAGTTTGCATATTTTCTTAAAATTTCCACTATTGCTATTCCACTCTTGCACACAATACTATTTTGCAGACACTGAACTCAGTGTAGTCACAAAAGAAACTAAATTTTTCTTCCACTTTCAAGCAGGAACTCTCAATTTCATGGCCTGCAAACAGGTCAGGTGCTGATTCAGCCTGTATTACTGTATGGCATTTCCCACCAATTATCAAATCACTATGGGAGGATTACACAAAATTTTGTCTGAGAGAAACTTATTATTACATTCCTTTATGGCAGCTTCCCTACTCTGGAAAATACATGTTTCTGGAGTGAAAAATTTAATCATTTCATATGTCTGCAACTCTTTAATACCACTTGCAACTGATGCCACAATCACAAACCATATATTTGACAAAGCCTGACTTATGCATAATAAGCAGTATAAAAAAATGTCTCTATCACTTGGCAGTAAGGATATAAAGTGAGGTGTCATTCAGTGTCACTAGAGACCTGTCACATGTTGCTGTTTCTGTTTCATGATCATTATGGACCAACCACTGTGGTTTGCTTCTCACTTGGAACAGACAGCTTTTTCATTTCCCTGGGAAGACACATGGGATACAGGTGCTGTTATATCCAGGCAAATTTTTATAAGCAATATCCAGTTATTTTTTCTGTTTTCTCCAGAGATTTAAAACACAGCTAATCAGAATAAACATTTCCTGCCTCTGCCAGTAACTTTTGTTCAATTCTGCAGGATTGTCATAATTAACCAAAGAACATGGATTCTGCTATTCCTGTATAGCCTGAAATAGGACTGAGGATCCAAGAGGTATCAGATGCAGAATGTCCTGCCCTGAGGACAGCAGCTGAGATTAAAATAGTGTGCAGGCAGGAACAAATAGCAGGGAGAAGTAAAACATAGGTAACAGAAGACTGAACAGATAGTGCATATTTTGACAAGTTAAACTGCTAAAGGCATTTCTCAGAGCATAGACAGGTTGCACGAATAGTAGGAATATTTGCTGTGTTTGCTTCGTTGCTGTATTTACAGGACGGTGTAGCATTTAAGAATCAGTGAAGCGGAACTGAAGGTGCTGCAGATGTATATGTCACAGTGTGGTATTGTTTCACTGAGAGCTAGTCTGGGTGTAAGAATATAAACTGCAGAAGTTATTCTAACCTTACAGTACTTCTGAAAGGCATTGTACCTTCAAGAAACACCTTCCAAAGTTAAAATCTCTGCCTGATCTTCCTGTCACTGGGGAATAACCGCTTTCCTTGATGGATATGTAGTATCACCCTGAGTACCTGGGAAGGAACTTCACTACAAGCTTCCTTCCACCCACACTATTGTTTGGATTACCACCTTCTAGGCGTAGGAGTAAATCAAAGACAGGTTCTGTTCTCCAAACTGTTCTTGATTACAAAATAGAAATTAAATGTGTCCTACTAGTGAGACAAATACATTACTGATTTTCTCCCTGAATCCACTTTCAATTGCACCAGGAGGTGTAATCCAGTGGTGCCATAATGGTACTTACAGTGGTACCAAGGAATGAATCCTGAGAGTGTGTTCTACTGCATTGAGTTTGGCTAAATTTTATCCTGTCTTGTCCTGACACATAAAAATATGCCTGGGATTAAATAAAAAGCAGAATAACTCCACATAAATATTTCTGATTTAGTACCACTAAGGATTGTATTAAAGTAACTCTTCTGCAGAAAAGGTCTAAGCTTAAATTTAATTTTAAAATAGGCTCTTATACAGTGCAGTACTTGTACAAAGTATTCTCTAGGCAACTACAAAATTTTTAGGGCATTATCCAGCGCTTTCTATAAATCACAACTCATTCCTAAAGGCCACGTTTCAATACAGCAAGTACTCATCATTTGCTGTAATACACTTGAAATACAAATTTAACTTTGTTCCTGGGGCAAGTCCTGAGAGGTGCCAATGGCCCACAACTTGCAGAGTTCTGAGCACTAATTGGCATTTGGACTCATGCTAATTGTGTTGCTAAAAAATATGAGAGACACAATTCATTAGCTACAGGGAGAGAAATGCCATTCCTCTATCTTGCTTTGTGCACTGTGGTTTCATGAAGCAGATTGGTTTATATATAAGGTATGCATTAATGTATTTTTTTCCTGTGTGTGTATATATATTCATTAAATAAAAATGAGAGATTTTTATAAACAATGTGTATACCTGTCATGTAACATAAAGTTCCCTAATTAATTCTCACAGATTTTTCACACTCTCCAAACTCACATCTGTGCAGCTCATAACTTAATCTAGGGAGGTGATTCTCCCCTCAACTCCACCATGAGACGCCACCTGAAGTACTGCAATGAACCCTGCAATCCCAACATAAGAAAGATATGGACATGATGGAACACATACAGATGAGGCCACAGAGAAGGTCAGAGGGCTGAGAGAGTTGAGTTTGTTCAGCCTGAGGAAAAAAAGTTCCAGTGACCTTCTAGCATTATGAAGTACCTAAGAGAGCTACAAGAGAGCTGCAGAAGAATTTTTGACAAGACCATGGAACAACAGGACAAAGGGTAATGACTCCAAACTGAAAGAGGATGGGATTAGATTAGATTAGATTAGATTAGATTAGATTAGATTAGATTAGATTAGCTAAAATATAAGGAAGAAATTCTTTACTGTGAGGGTGGTGAGGCCCTTGCACAAGGTGCCCAGAGAAGAAGGCTGCCCTGTGGCTGCACCATCATCACAAGTGTTCAAGGCCTGTTATTACTCATAATCACAGTGATCTCCCTGGAGAATTGGATGTCCTTCTTAATGAGTTTTTTGTTCATAATGAGCAAAAATTATGTGGCAGTCCTTTTAAAAATAGTGGACTGTGCCAGTTAATCCTGCTTCCCATGAAATCAATGTTGAAACACTGACCAGAGAACTAATATCACTGCCACAACTCCTTTCAGCTCCTGTGGGCTCTGGAGTGTCCTCTAAACTCAAAAATGTTGTTCAAACACAGATTCTGGAAAGACTTTTTGAGAGCTTGAAAGTCTTTTTGGCCCAACTTGGTTTTGGGTACAGGTCAAATTTAAAAAGTTATTGCTCACCTTGGAGAGAACTGTATCTGTAGGAATCACCAACCTATAGTCTGGGATTTTGAAGTCACACCTTTCAGTTCAACATGCCCTTTGCTTAAAATAGCATCTACTGAAAAATACTTCCTATAAAAACTCATTTTGTTTCAAGCAACTCAATTTCTTCCCTTTACCTGTGTAAGGGTGCTAACTCATAACTGAAATCCTTTGTTAAATTTCTTTGAGATTCCTTAGACAAAGGTTTGCTTTAATTTTTCTTAAGGAAAGTGATGAGGTTTTAACGATATCTTTTTCCAACAGAAATGCTCAACACCATGTTTGAATAGCAACAAGAGAAGTTCCCAAACATGGCAATAGACATTTGTAATGTTTTTTAAAAAGCAATATGGATTTCATTTAGAAGTTTTTGTTTTCTTTTTCTGTCTACAGAAAATAATTTATTAGATGGAAATCATATGTGAATTTAATTAGCTGAAATATTATTAAATGGCTTTTTAACATTGTCACTTTAATAAATACTAATTACAGGACAGAAAAAGACATATATAAAATATTTTATAAAGAACTTTATGGGAAGAAAACTAAATATTTGAGAGTTTGAAGGTGTTTTTATATTTTTTTAATGTGTGTGTGTGTTTTATGTGTGTGTGAAAAAAATACAGAACACAATGAAACTGTTCTAGATGCTTGTTTGAGATTGTAATGCTGCATTTGGAAAGAGAATGTGTCATGGAATAGGCTCCAAGAAATTCTGGGTAAACAAAATGCTTGATAACTCTAACATTAGAGTACTGTAACTTGTAAGAGAAAGTCCATTCCACTTTTGAAATATTGATCAAGAACATGTTGCTGGGAAGACATGAAAGTTAAAGAAACATTAGACAAAATTCCTTTTACACAGCGTCTAGGACAGCTAAAACCCCTTCCCTGTCCAAACTTTTCTATATTCTCCTTATTGAAAGTACTTTATTCCATTCACCACAACATTTATAGTAACTCCATAAAAAAGGGGAAAGCAATCATGTCTATTTTACACATAGAAGATGGAAATCCAGGTAGATAAGTGAAGTGAAGGTCATGTGGCAAGTCTCTCACCAATAAAGTGTTTAATCAAAGGCCTAAAAACTCGAAAGCAATACCTTCAGTTTCTCAGTCATTCACTTTTCTTCATTTCAGTAGAGTAGTGGCTAAAAACATTTTATGAAGCAAATAAATTTTAAAATAATAATTTTTAAAAATCAGAGTATAATATCACAAGCACAATAGTAATCATGTCCTACTCTTTATGAAGAACTGAATATTAGTCAACACTAACTACCAAATCATGCTGTTCAGCCTGTCATTAGCTAGATGTCCAATCAGTTAGAGTTCAGGGTCCAAAATTTCAGAAACTGACTGCGAATACACACATTTTCATGTATCACTTAATCTCTAGAGAAGCCTAAAATTGATCAATTGCCTTTATTTCAAACTACATTGTTCCCTAGCTGCCTATGCATACAGAAGTTCCTTGGTATAAGGAGCCTCAGACCTCATGAAGTGGACAGAATTTAGACACCTGGGCACAACTGCAGTTTTGAAATGAGCAAGGAGACATCAAAACTAAGCCTTTGGTAGGTGATTTCTGAAGACATGATTAACTTGGTCAGTTTTATGTTTTCTCCAGAACTACTTGCAATACAGATGGTGCCATATAATTTTTGAAAACTAAGCACAAATTTTCTTGACCTTATGTGCTGATTATCAGCCACAAGACTCACACCATGAACATGCAAAACTGGAGGCAGCCTTCTAAGGGACCCAGGGTAGTAAACAGAGCATGTCCCCACAGCCCTAGTTCTCCATTGCTGGATAAGGCTGAATATGCAGAACAGTCTCAAGATGTGCAGGATGCTCCATCTTCCTTATGCCTTGCTGTCCTGTTTCATATTTGGAAGCAGTTTTGGACTAACCACCACTTTCATCCCAGCACAGTTCCTCTACCTGTACAGATACACATGGATTTCTTACAAAGCACATGTCATTTGGGAGCCACGGTAAATGCTTGAGGAGGACAGAGGAACCCTGGCTGTCTGCATACTGCTCAGCCCAGGAGAAAGAATCACAGACTTTTCAAGAGCATAGTCTGATTGCCACTCAGTGGTCACATTTGGAACTTTCAGAATGTCCCTGGATTGTTAGTTTTTTAATTCAGTAATCAGTCACAGTAAAATGACATCCCCAAACATTCTTCCCTCAGGAATGATTACTGCAGAAATTCTTAATGAGTTAGCAGGGTGAGGGGAACAAGAATACCCAGCAGTAAGCACACTTTCTCTTCCACTTGGGGAAGTATCCTCATTATTTCCACTTAAAGTCAAGATCCAGCTTGGATCCAGATGCTTCTATCATAGTAGTATTTTTCTTATGTCTATTGCTAGGCACCTGCCCACAAAGGACTATTAACATGCTCTTTCTCATAACTGACATCCACAGAGCCCTTTCTTATGCTAGATTGCAAAACCGAACTGAAATCCAGGCTGTAAATAAGAGAAATGTTTGTTTCAGAAGTCTAGAAATGCTTCTAAAGATCATTAAACTATTTAGCCATATGAAAATAAATTCCAGTGTGTATGAGGCAACTAGGAGTAATATATCCTGTAAATATTTGTTGCAGTCAGTTTTATTTCTCTGCTTGACTCAACATCCATTTATCTTGTGTCCTGATTGATACTTAGGCAGCAGATAGCTTTGCTAAAGATATCGAAGCACAGAATCTGGATTTCTAATGATTACTATAGGATTTGGTTCAACCTCCTTCAAAACAAAACCTCCTTTCCCATGCTGTAGGTGCAATTTTTCGAGTATTATATATGCTGTGAGTTACTTTGAAGTTAATTAATATTGTGTAAATTCAAATAAAATAAAACCTTTTCAGTGAGAAAAAGATCATCTTCAGTACTATATAATGCATGGCTTTAGCCCCTGGCAGTAGGTTCTGGGACTTACAGTAGTTGAAAGAAATTTTAGAGTACAGCAGTGGGTTTGAGTTACAGAGTATCTAAGGTACAAGAGAAAATTATCTCTCAAAGAAACAAAATGTTTGTGAGGTAAAAGGTGTTTGTAAATGACCCTTTAGAACTTAGAAGAAGAAAATTTGGAGTGTATCAAAATTCTTGGAAAAACAGAGGCAAAATAATTTTGTATGCTTCATATTTACAACAAGGCTTATTTTCTTTTGTGTCCAATAAAGTATATGAAGCATGAAAGAGCTTTTCTTAATTATAGAATCATAGAATAATAGAATGATTTGGGTTGGAAGGGACCTTAGAGACCTCCCTTGACATGGGCAGGAACACCTTCCATTAGACCACATTGCTCAAAACCCATCCAACCTAGCCTTGAACACTTCCAGGGCTGGAATAGTCACAGCTTCTCTGGCAACGCATGCTGGTATCTCACTCCACCTCACAGCAAAGAATTTCTTCCTAATATCTAGTCTAATTCTACCCTCCTTCAGTTTAAAGCCATTAAAGCCTCTTAATCCATCACTGCACGCCCTTGTGAAAAGCCCTTCTCCAACCTTCTTGTAGGCCACCTTCAGGTACCAAAGTGTAAACTTTAAACCTGTAAAGTTTCATCAAGTTCAGAAGTCCTCTTTTTACTGCCTAATTCTATAAGAGTGAAAGCTGGCAGCCTCTGCTTTCGTACCATAACCTTCCTCAAGGTGTGAAAGAAGTGTTCCTAAGGAAAATGCAACTGCTTTCAAAGTATTATGGCTCCCTGAGAAGCAACAGCTAAAAAAAGCAACCCATTTGAAGGGCACTGAAAACAGAAAAGAAGGTACTAACAGCATAAAACCTTGGTTACCATGCATAGTTCATCTCTGCAGAGCAGGAGTGACATATTAAAGAAGGTATGGAGCAGAGCTATGAAAATAACAGAGGAAAAATCTTCTCTGTGAGAAAGGACTAAAGAGTTTTGTTCTGTCTTCATCTTTACTTTCTTCTTTTTTCTTCTTCAGTTTAAGAAGACGAAAGCTGATGGAAATATGTTCGAGCTTTACGTTGTGAAGGTCTTGTACAAAATGAATGCAGAATGATGAATCCTCACCCACACATTACTGTAAACACTCAGGGGTACTTAGGGAAACTGGCTTAAACCAGATAAAAGTAGCCCTTTTTTTCACAGGACTTAGTGGGCTTCTGGAATGTTACCTTAAAAGACTGTGAGGTAGGTACTATCAGCAGTTTCAAAAATAGACACATTAAAGAACATGTATCTGTAGAAAGTCAAGGTAGTGGTTGAATTGTTTGAATAATTTGGTAAGAACAGAATACCTTATGATAAGAGCAGAAGGACTTACACACAAAAGGTTTTTTGCCAAACCTTAAAAGAAATTTTATCTTATTTGGCTATTTGTAGATCTGTATGGAAGAGACATGACTTGAGGAAAGAGAAGGAGTGATGTCCTGGAATAATCCCACGTCTTAATCTAAAACTTTTAACTTGCCCCCACAGCCAGTGTGTCTATGGGAGTTTCTGAGTGCCATCCTCCAAGGAACTTCCTATCCCAAGCTGACCTGTATTCATACACAAGGATTTCTTCCCTTCAGTCCTTGGCTGACTGAATTTCTCTTGAAAAGTTGGTGGGGAACTGCTCATTCAGATAAAAACAAGACACATCTATCTAATCTAGAGGTAGATGTCACTGAAGTTTTTTAAATAGCAGATTGAACAGGAAAAGTATGAAAAAATTGTCTCTTTACATATGGCCCAGGATCTGCCTGATTTTGGCAGGCAATGGCATAGTATAGCCACTCTTTACAAAATAACCTTCTTTGGACAAGGTATAAAGTCAATATAAGTAACTCTTTGTAAAGTTCTTATTGATAAATTTTCTTTTTCCACTAGTTTGAGGCATGGTATACCATTTCTTAGGATGAAAAAAATAGCAGCAAAAAAGCCAAGGTTATGCATAAGATATGTACATATGTATAAAGGAAGGTAAGATTAATGCCCTATATGCTTCCAGATACACTGTTAGACCTCTCTACAGATCACATTTCTCTGTTACTTAGCATAACTTCAGTGTTCTTCTCTATCATTGAAATAATGCTCACAGAAGCCACAGAAATTCTTCTTTAAGGTTTTGAACTATTTTAGACGCACATCTTTCTCCTAAATTTGAGGTACCTTATAAACAGGTCTAAAACAAGTGCTGACATTATTCAAATAAGCACTGACTGTGCAGAAGCTTTGAAAATCTGCATTGACAGATCTCGTCTGGCTAATGTAAGTGTCTAAGTTAAGGTGTCATTCACAAAGCCTTTCTGTGTGCCAAATTCTTCCCATCATAAATAGAGTTATGATGCAGTGGAAGGATTCCGTCAACAAGAGAATGCCTTTGCTGTGTCTCTGCTTTGCCTGGTTTGTGCCCTTTACCAGAAAAATCCCTCTGCTCTTTGCTACTAAGGTTCAACTATTTGCTGGATCTAGTTATCATAACTTCAATAAAATTCAGGAGTAAAACCTCATTAATTATTGCTTCTCACCTAGAACACATTAAGAATTCTTTTACCATGGAAATTATTATAAAAGTTACATGAAGATATATCAGACATCAATCTCAGTAAAATACTGGATATTTTTTGCTACAAAAATTTTCAGTGGTTCACTTGATCCATGTGTAAGAGTTTAAGCATTTAGTTTTAATATATTTTCTTGATTTTACACAGAGTTTAAAATTAAAATCAGTGAATCTTTATTGTCCAGATCCAAAGTGGACTTTTAAAGATCCAGAGTGGATTTAAAGATTCAATTTGAATCTTTAATTGTCTAATGAGCTATTCTGCACCTTAAATTACTAAATTTCTTTCCTCCCCACCCCATGAAAAGGAGCAGGCTCCTAGCGATGACTCCAAACTAATGTTCTAAAGACAAAAGAAAGAGATTTCACAAGGTTTCAGGAATAACAATATTTAGTCTGAAAAAATATCTTTGTTTAGCATTAAAAAATGGAAAGTAATCAGTCCTACAATGCTATTAAATGCTATTAAAATAGAAAAAAGAGATAGAAAAAACACATGCAGTTCACTGACACTCTAAACTCTTCCTGTGATGGCAATAATTTCTACATGTTCAAACAAGGCAGAAAGGAAAGAAAAATAAAAATGTAAGCGAAGTTTTATAAACAACATTAATTGAAATGGAATTCAATCCAAAATTCATTCAAATTTAATCCAAGCTTTAGAAGAATAACATAAATAGCTACAGAGTCTACAGCAGTCTAGCCTGCACTCTGAGATTCAGCTGATTTACCTGAATAGAGGGCCCATGTATTCCTGTTTCTTATCTTCTGTTTTCTGCTTTCTTATGCAGATTAAAATGTGAGCAAGCATTGATTTCTTTAATAATTCCTTACCTTCAAATATTCATGCTGAATTTTAAAGAGCTTTTTCTGACAATTAAACATTATAAGAATTCAGTTTGATCCTGCATAAAAGAGTTTGACGTCAACTTCAAATAACTGGCAGAATAAGTAGGAAAATTTAGCTTCTCAGTTCTGCCTCTAGTCAGAAAACACTTCCCCATTTTTAAACAATAATATTAATAATAACTTAATAACTAGCACATTTGCTTATTAAAAAAAAAAACAAACAAACTTATTATTTTTCCAATCCAGTTATTGACAGACTAGTGTCAGTTCAAAGTTTCACTGCAATTTCTGGCTAGACTATGGGAGGATCAGACGATATTTTACTACTTAAGAAAAGTCATCATCCTTAGAAGTTATAACTGATGCTATCAGAGAGAAAATCTTTGTTTCTGTTATAGTTGGTGTTACCACAAAAGGTACAATGTTGGCTGTCAAGAAAATTCATTCAAAGTTTGAAACCCAAGTTCCTTCCAGATCACTCATATAGTAAATCACACTGATCAATATCTAGGAGGATGAAATAGAATAATTACTAACAATAAAGGAGGGAAGAGATTTTTTTCAGTAAATATTTATATATTGGCAATGAGACTTAATAATGCAGATATAAAAATGTAAAGTGAGATAAACAATATTGACTGCCACCATAAAATATACCAATATTTAGCCACAGTTACTAAAAATGAGAATTCTAGGATAAGCAGATCAAGGTAATACTCAGATCCTAAATCATATGGCAAAAAATTCTGTGGATCACAAATGCTCACTTTCCAACATATTCTGGATGTTCCAGAATACAGCCATGCTTTAAAAAATATGTAACAGAGTTTTTATTTTGTACAGAAATCTATAGCTCTGTAGACATAACAGCATCCCAAACCAAAACAGAGAATGGCTAATATCAAACTGAACTAATAAGAAATAAAAGAATGCAGCAATGTTGATGTTATTCTACATTTGTAGAAAATTTAAGTATATTGGCAACATTTTGCAGTTTACAACTTTGTGTGATGAAAATAATTACGTTGCCACAATAGATTTCTGTAATGCACTTGAATTGAGACCACATAATGTCTTGAGTGATAAAGCTTGGACAATTTAATATTCACATAATAAATTAATTAAGAAATAGTTAAATAATAAGATTCAGAACACAATACTACATCTGAATCAGTGCCAACCAGCTGCATTTCAAGTAGAAACTTACTGATGTTTTTTAGTTCTTTCTGACTGCACATCTTAATAATTTTATCAGTGGTTTAGGAATAGATAAATACTAAACAAAACTACATGTTAAACAGACATAGATTTTGGTGATGACCAAATGCCTAGGGAGCAGTAAATGAAGGAGGAGGAAAGGTCATCTCTATAGGCTTTAAACAAACCATGTGCTTCAAATCTTAAAGCACAGATCAATGGCAATAATATAGGCCATGGTAGTTCAATGGCAGATTCTATCTTGAAAGCTGCAATTCTGAAATGGTCTTCAAATGACAAAGTGTGATAAACTAAGAGCAGCTTCTCATTACAACTTTGCAATCAAAAGGATTAATATTATACTAGGATTATAAACCTGGAAATATTCTTCATGATAATAAAACACAACAGAACGTATGCCTGCCAAAGTTATAATTCCTGCTGTAAGTCTGGCCACAGTTCTGCTCTCCATATGTTAAGAGTAATAGTACAGAATCACAGAATTATCACAGAATCACAGAATAGTTAGGATTGGAAGGGAGCTCTGGAAATCATCCAGTCCAACTTCACTGCCAAGGCAGTGTCACCTAGAGCAGATTAAACAGGAACATGTCCAGGTGAGTTTTGAATGCCTCTGGAGAGGAAGAATCCATGACCTTCCTAGGCAACATGTTTCATTGCTCAGCTTCCCTTAATGTAATGAAGTGCCTCCTCACGTTGAGGTAGAACTTCTTGTGTCTCAATTTTTGACCATTACTCCTTGATCTGTTGCTTGGCACCACTGAAATAGTTTAATAATAGCGGACACACTATTAATCTCTGGGGAACACCACTGACTACGGGCCTGTAGGTGGAAGGAAAAGGAAGGCTTCTACCCTTGGAAATGATTCAGGAAAGAACCACTTAATCACTGATGGACTGGAAAACATGCAAAATAGTGTAAAAAGTGATGAGATCAATCTAGTTAACTTATCATACAGAGCACAAGAGAGAGAGTCATATGCACCTATTAGAGAAACAGAACTCAGACAACAGGAAAATCTTTACTCTAGAAGGTAAATAAATTTAAAATGTCACTTGTAAAAGAGATGCAATCAGAATAGAAACAAAATTTTAAAAAATTAACAAGGCCAAGATTACTGTAGATGACATATGTTCATTTTCTTTAAAAATCAATTACAATTGCCTATTCAATTGTAATTTAACACAAGTCATTGTTGACATTGCATCTAGATATATGGAGACTGTTAAAATTAACAGCACCCAGTACTTGGAAAATCAATGTCTCCACCAGGGGTATGAATTTCTGCACTGAGTGGAAGCAATTTTCAGACTTCTAGTTTCACAAAGTCTTTTGGAACCATCCCTTCCATTATTTACTAGAGAAATTTTTAAACACAGATCCCTATTTTGTCCTTTTTATTCTCTTCACTGTGCACACAGTCTGTCTTGTCATGAATGCACAAAGTTTTCTGGCTAGGTTTACCTGTCCTGAACAAGGATATTTTTTTTCTGTCAGTTGCCCTTATGATTGTTGCAGAACTTATGGGTATGATCAGAGTAAAGTAATTCTGAGGATAAATGTAGCATTCACTAATCACTGGCTCTGAGAATTCTATGAGATCCAATGATAGTTCTAGTGAGACCTTTTGGCATGCCCAGCCATGCAATAAATTACGTGTATTAAAAAAATATTGAAATATTCTATTTGAATTCATGCTTTATATAATTTACCAGAGTATTTAACACTCTCAGGGTGACCAGACAATGTCAGAAAGACTGTACTAAACATTTTTGTTTGTATAGTAAGGCCTGTTTTCTAGTGCTTATTCAAAATAAATTAAATTTGCATGTCAGTAAAAAATAAAGTAAATTCAAGCCCTATCTTGCTTTCAGTCTTCTGGCAAATGAATCCACTAGTGCAGAACTATGAAGTAGAAAGCCATTTTCAGTAAATTCCTGTTTCCTGATCTACAAAAGAAGGAAGATGAGTATTGCACCTGTCAGAAGAACTCTGAAGGGCAAGATCAAGTCAAATCCTTTTGAGTGTTGAATATAGTAAATTGGCTTCAGACAAAATACTATCAAGACCAAGTGTGAGAACATGTACAGGCCAAAATATCTTACATGTTATCCTACCAGTCAGATCTTTCCACTTGAACCACTTCCTGTAATCGTCTGCAGAGAATTTCACTTTCTGAGTGTGAAACTATACATACCGTCAGCCCACACAAAACACCAGTTGACTGAGAATTTATCAGGTAGAAAGATGGCCTCCCACATAATTATACACAACAAGCATGACATATGATAGAAAACAAAACCATTGTGACAATCATCTGCATCAAGGTTTGAAAACAGAGACAGATATTGTGTGTGCTCCATCTTTTTATACATACAAGCAGAGCTTCTCCCTTTCAGTCCTCTCCATGCTGGAATGCAGGGATGGTATATTTCATTTCACAGACTAATCCAAATCCATAATGGATAAAATCTGTGTCACACCTCTTGACTAAATTTGATTACCATGAAAGTACAGTCTGATCCTTTCCATAGAACATCGGTTTCAAACTCAGCTTTGGAGCAACAGCTTTCCTGATACACTTAAGAATAATAAGAATTCTCACCTGTCCAACATTTCTGCTTTAATTATGGTGAGGTTAAACCTGAACATTAACGAGTGTGTACACTGTTTTGCCTGATTATTTCAAGACCAATTCTGAATGAAAATGCTCTAATTTTTGACTGGCTGTCACTTCCGTCCTAGTTTGACCAGCCCAGGGAAGTGAGCTGGCTAGGTTTGAAATTAGCACTTTATTAGACCAATGGAAAGCATTTTCTAGTTCTTATTACCTTTATAAGAAGCCCGGGAAGCTCCCTTCCCTTCCATCTATCCGAGCACACCCCTCTGCCCTCTCTGCCCTGCCCAGGGTGCGGAGGCGGCGGCGGGCCGGGGGCGGCCGGGCCCGCTCGGCCCGGGGGGCGGAACCGGGCTGGGCCCGCTCGGCCCGGCCGGGATTCTCCGCTCCTGGAGGGGCGGGAGCGGCTGCCGAGCCCTCCCCGAGGAACCCACCGGGCCCGGCCGGGAGGGGCAAAGGAGCCGGCAGAGCCTGCAGAGCTTTGGTTCCAGTCATTGAACCACCAAACCACGCTGGCCTGAGGCTGTGTCGGCATCGAGAACAGCTGAGCATGGGGACAGCACCTGGATGGGCACCAAAGGAGCTGAGCATGGGGACAGCACCTGGATGGGCACCAGAGGAGCTGAGCATGGGGACAGCACCTGCACGGGCACCAAAGGAGCTGAGCATGGGGACGGCACCTGGATGGGCACCAAAGGAGCTGAGCATGGGGACAGCACCTGGATGGGCACCAAAGGAGCTGTGCATGGGGACAGCACCTGGATGGGCACCAAAGGAGCTGAGCATGGGGACAGCACCTGGATGGGCACCAAAGGAGCTGAGCATGGGCACCAGCACCTGTATGGGCACCAAAGGAGCTGTGCATGGGCACCAGCACCGGTGGCCCCCATAGTTCGTGCTAAAGGTGACCCCGAAGCCAAGAACAACCCTAACCCCCGTTCCAGACTGAGAACAGCTAGCACAGCTCACATAAAGTCAGCAAAAAGAGCACATAGGCAGCAAAAAGACGCAAAAAGAGAGTGCTTGTTTCTAATACAAGATTTAGATGAAATGAACTTTTTTTTCCTCAGTGTTACAAAATTTTATACTAGAAAAACGGTAATTCTCTCTTAGGCTAAGAAAAAAAAGGAAGTGAAACTTTGTTAAGAACAACCACATGAAATTAAAGTCAGTAAAAAAAGAGTTAAATTTTGATTGAAAGAATTTTGAAAAGTTTATCTTAAGCTTAGGCTGTAAAATTCTTTTGTAAAGCTATTGTACAAATATACTTAATATATCAAACTTTAAGTTTTCCCCAGTAAGTTCATAGAATGCTTTGGAAAGGTAGTAGCGTTCTAGCCACAATCATAAACAAAGGCACCAGTGTTAGAAATTTGATAAGAAACCTTGGCCCTGGAGATAAAAGGAAAAGACCTCTGTTCCCAGAAATGAATGAAAAGATGCTAAAACGGCTCATCCTTAAAAAAATGCACCCCAATAAGCTAATATAGACCAAAAACACAATTGTAAAGAAAAACTGTGAAAAATAAGAAAAACTTCCCAAAAGCAAATCTCGGGCACCTAGGGTTTGTGAGAAAAATGAAGCCACAAAAATTCTTTTCTTGTGAGAAGCTTTCCATAGCATTAGCAAAAACTACTTTTCTCTCTAAATGAACTAAGAAAAACCTATTTGTAGAAGTGAAAAACTAAGATTTCTAAGTGTTGTTGTCTTTACATTGTTAGTTAAGAGAAAAAAAAGTTGTGAGGAGTGTTTTGAAAGTTCCATCCTCATTCTTATTGTTTTTCTCTCTTTTAGTGTTAGTTAATAAAGTCTTATTACTTTTAAGTTTAAGCCTGCTTTGCTCTTAATTAAAAACTTTAAAATTGGCAAAATTAAACTAAATCAACTTCTCAAAAAGAAGATTTTAAAATTAGTGGGGTTTTTTTTATTATTTTGAGTTTTCATAATATAAAAGATCATATTTTCAAGCTTGTCTTCAGTGCTCTGAACATTGCAAGTATTTTTCCCTATTGAAACTTGTGATTCATATGTAAGGACCTGCCTCCAGGAGGGAATGATTTAAAGACATGCTTACATACCATAAAACAAAGAGTATCTGCTCAGCTAACCTTTGGGAGAAGGGATATTGACTGTTCTTTTGCCTAGAAAAGAGCTTAATGGCATTCGCACTCAGTTTCCAGTAGATTCAAGAATTCTCAACCACTATCAGCTTACCACCTACACTTTTTAGTTGTTTCTGAGCACCATTGTTAATTTTTTTGACACTGGATCAGTCCCTGAAGATTTTATACTCTTTACCGAATGCTCACTTCCTTCCACTCATGCAAACTCATTTATAGGTCAAATCATAGAATTATGGACTCATAGAATCATAGAACAGTTTGGATTGAAAGGGACCTTTAAAGGTCATGTAGTCTAATGCCCCTGCAATGAGCAGGGACATCTCCAGCCAAATCAGGTTGCTCAGAGCCCTGTGCAGTCTGGCTTTGCTCTTTGTGTGACCCTCAGATTTAGTAAAAGCAGTGCAGTGTCTTTTCTTGCAATATCACACAAAAAAAGGAATCAGCATCATATCTCTGAGAAATATTGCTCTCAATGAATCCTGATCAGAATGACAAAATCTCTGCATCTACATACTACTTTCTTTGCAGTGCCTGAAAAGCTGCAGCTGTGACTGCAGTTGCTCAAATATATGAAAATTTAGGTAATTCTGGATTAATCTGGGTACTTAATTAAAAAAGTTCAAGATGCTGATTAGATATAGCAACAAATTAGCACCTAGGACTTGTGGACCGTACTCCTACTTGTACCACCAGTAGACAGCGTTTCTTTGCAAAATCTCCCACCCCATTATCTATTTTGCTCGGATGTAAAGTAGATCTATTAGGATGGCGTCTCCTGAAACGTTCCTAAGTCCTCTCCGTAAATTTCAAAGTGCAAGTTATTTGTTATCATTAATTATTTGAGATATTCAAATTAAACATATCAGTTTGAATTAACAAGTGTGCAAAGAGTAATGGAAAGAGTGGGATGAAATCCATATCTTCAGACAACATACAGTTTATATCCTAGATAAGATCCAAGTTCACTGAAATGAACCCAGTGCCTCCCTCAGACATTTGTACTACAATACTGCACAGGCAAATACAGCAGCCGTTGTCTCCTCAGCAACAGTGCAAATGCAATCCCAGCTTCATCCAATACTAGAGGTGCCTGATTTTCTCTCATTTTGGTATGTCATCATGGAAACAATCTTGATTACTTAATGTTCCTTAAAACGATGCTAGCTTAGTTAATCAATGTTATTCTGTTGTTTAGCAGGAAATTTTTCCATTCTGAAACAATATTGATTACCTAATTATTGCCATTAAAAGCACCCAAAACCAAAACACATTTAAGCCAGGGACTGTGTGGCTGCTATTAAAGATCTCACAAGGAATACTACTTCATTTCTAAACAGCTTTCAAAGAATAATACTACCCTATTTCTACTCAGTTTGCAGAGCTTCTCTGTTTTTGAACAGCTTCAACTCTCTCACTATTCTAATATTCATCGACTTTGTCCCCTCCCCCAGCTTCCACCAGCAGACGGTGCAAAATTAGCAGCAAGAGACAGGATCAAACAGCTTGTTCCAGAAAGCAGCAATACAGGGTACAAAGAAAGGGATATGGCTGCAGGTATAGACACAGCACCTGGTTTTAATTTTTTTAACTTTAAACTTAATTCCACCTCATTCAAACTTATTTTAGAAAGCAATTGACAACAGGAAAAATTATAAAATTGGCAGGAAACTAAGACTTGGGTGTAGAGAATTAACTTCAAATTGTGAAATAGAATATATATGTGTTTCTATATATACGGCTATTGCATCATTAGGAGAATTTGGCTCTACAGCTGTATTTATGGTTATTGAAGCATTCTTATGTTTATATTTAGCCATGTAATTGCTACATACTTATAAGCTTTTTTACCTCTTTAAAAAGGCAGCAGCCAACCTGTATGCCTTTGCAGCTATGAGTTCCTTTAACCTGATACTCCAAACTCTATTGCATTAGCCTTAGATAACAAATCACTGACCTTTCTCTGTGGCTAATGTGTGTTTTGTGAAACATGAATTGTATATATAATTGCAAATATGTTTGATTTTGTATGTATCATCTCGTGCACACTATAAGTATTGGACATATACTGTTTTGCGGTATTTATATATAGAAAATAGAGTTAAAGTATTGTTCTCAGAGGTACATGGTGAGACTCTTGGGGTTGTTCCATGCAGGGCTAAGAGTTGTACTCAGCTTGATCTGGATCCTTGTGGGTGCCCTCCATCTCAGCATATTCTGTGGTTCTTTTAGCTGGTGCACAATATGTATAATAAACAGTGCATTACCATTGCAGATACAGGATGCATAAACGTACACTGTAAAATATCAGAGGAGTTTTTTATGCCCTAACTGTGCAAAAGTTGCCAAAGAGACAGTCCATATAAGCCTCATGAAGGCACAGTAACTTTTAGAAAAGGGAAAGCTCTGTGAAGAAACTAGAGCAGTAGGATTATTTGACTGTAACCTCACTGGGAAAGATAAGTAGACCTGGTCCCACACTCTCTTGGTGAGGTCTGGCAGATTTTCAGGTGTATGCCACTTCACGGTGAGATACACACCCCATCCCTGGAAGCGCTTAAGGCCAGGTTTAATGGGGCCCTGAGCTACCTAACCTAAGGGGTGTCAACCCTGCCCGTGGGCAGGTACTTTTTATGGTCCTTTCCAACTCACACCATTCTATGATTCTATATTCTATGCTTCTATGTCATAAAGTACTCTTAAGTATGCAAAAGGAGAGTCACAGAAATAGTTTTGCCTCCCATTTGGACTAAGATAGAGAAGGTGGAGTGGATTCATGGGGGCACCTCAGAACATGTCAATCAGGACCCCAGCTGTACAAGTAAATGGCAGCTGAAGGTCCTTGCCTGCACAGCCACAGACTGAGGGCTGCCCAAAGGAGACAGAAAGCACTGCCTGTGTCGTTCTCGTTTTGCTCGCTCAGCCTCAACACTTCAGCGAGAGGGACAGATGAGACAGACGTATTCAGACTTGTAAGCAGTCTGAGTACAGGCCTGAAGGACAAGGTGGAACATAAAACTATAGCAAAGTGGGTCAGAAGAGAATAAAAATTGAGAGATTTGCAGCCAGGCAGTGCTAATATTTACAAGATTCATCTGAACAAGCCTCAGTATGGCTTTCTATATATTCAGTGGACCCAAGTAAGCAATACAAATGTCAGCAAATTTAATTAGATTTTATTTAAATTGATTAAAGTTCAAATAAATTATTTTGATTTTTGAGTTCTGATTATTCTGGAAGAACAGATAAAGTTAAAACATTAATCTACCATAACAGAACAATGTTCTCTTATGATAACACTAAACACACTGATACTTTTCACTGATAATAAACAACCCAGAGAACAAAGTGGCAGAAAGGGAGTGGGGAGAAAGGAGGACAAAAGAAGAGGAGACTGTTCTGATTTCTTCTCCTTGGTACATTTTTTCTTGCCAGGAGTGGACTTAAACTTGATTTGCTTCTTGCTATGGGACCTGGCACACTGCCACATACGTGTTCCTGCTCACAAGCACCAGCAAGCTGGTCACAGTATACTCCAGAAAAAAAAAAAAAAAAAAAAAAAAAAAAAAAAAAAAAAAAAAAAAAAAAAGTACGAAATTGTCCTCCTCTCTAAAAAGGTTCTCTGTGTGAGCATGCCTGTGTGTGATTTATGCAAAAATACTGTCAAAATATTCTGTTTCACCAAAAGTCTAATTTACATACATTTTTGGGACACTGTAGAGGCTGATTAACATGACGTATCACAATTCAGAAGGAATGTTGACTGAAGCATTTTAGGAGCCTGGGATGCAGAAACACGAGGTAGATAAGCATATGGAGCTCAGTGAATGAAGCAGGAGGCTGCCTATTCTGCTGTGATTTATGTTCCTTGTGAGAATTTGATGCCTTTCTGAGATAAGGGATTTTGTTTAGGAAAAAAAATCTAGTGCAAAGAAAAAAAAAATTACGGAGCTTTATTCATTTTTAATAAGCCCAGCTACATCTTCCATCACCTTTTAGAGATAACAGAATTTGGGTTTTATTAAAGAGAAAACTTTTCTCTTTAATAAAATAGTGAAAGTAAGCACTATAGCTTTATTTATAAATAGTAAATTAAAATATTTAATAAAAAATATTTATAAATTATTTTTATCTCCTGGATTTACAGAAACCACAGCAGCATTTCTCTTGCAAAATAAAACTTACCAACATTTTATAGTAGGTCTTTTAAATTGGTATGTTATGCATTTGAAACTGGATTAGTTTTACATTTTCTCATTATTTATTTATTTTTTTGGTTTTTTATATAGGATAATGACATTTCTCCAGAATCCTAGAATATGAGAGAATCTCATAATTGTTCCCTAACTGCTTTCTATATCACCAAAAAATGTAAACACCACTCTCTGGCCAAGTCCAAATGTCCAGCTAGTGGAAATGTTTATTAGTCAACTTCCTGAAAGCAAATCACCGTTTGCATTATTCACTCTGACATAGCTCTGCTTAGTAACTTTATGGCAAAAACCACTATTTCATTGTAATGAGTCGTTCCTCCTCACCCCCAAGAAGATCTGCAACAGTTAATTTTATTGGTTTGCAAGAGTTGATGGTCCAGAGCACAGGAGACAAAAAAGAAAGTACTTGTGAACCTGTTAACCTAGTAAACACTGTTTTAGTTAACAGTGATCTGGTCAATACAATCTAGAGCCTAAAAAAATATTTGACTTACTAGACAGAGGTTTATTTCTGGGATTAAACTGGAATTGATTTTAATTTTTTGCCTTCTGTTTATTAGTTGTACTCTCATAAAGGCAGCACAAAGGAATTTCCAGGCTAAGCAGGGAGACGCATAATGAGTTTAGTGATCATCTGGGGCAGGGATGACAGTGATGGCAGATGAATTGTGTCAGTGTGGGACCTGGATGTGCATTTTTAATTCTCATTTCATCAGGTTTTGAATATACGTATCATGTGAGATACAGAATTACAGTGGAACTTGCTGTTCATTCCCATACGTACACACATGGAATAAGCCCACTTCCAAAGTGGCATCTAGACCAAAATTATCAAGAGGTGTTCTGGAGGCACTTTATTTAAATAATACTTCTTTTTAATAATTTACATTCAATCTGTATGAAGTGCTGAGGAACTGGAGAGTAAAGGGAAGGAATCTTAAGCATCATGTTGCCTGAGGATGACTTTCTGACAAGATTTCTGCTAAAGGATTACTTGCAGGCAGGCACCCCGGGGGTCCCACTGTCCAGCTCACGGGTGCTCACTGTCACCACTGGGTGTCTCACCAACCAGCTTTTTGAAGAAGATGTGTGTGGGCAGTGATGATCCTTGCTGTGACTGTATGAAGAAGGAAGAACACACTCAGACACCAGTAGCAGCTTACAAGAAGACAGGGCTGAATCTGTAAGTTACATGACATCTAGCTTCAAAAATGTTGACATGCATACAACATCAGCCTGAGGTTTGCATCTCCCCTGTGAAGAAATTCAACCATTATTGCAGCTGTACTACCAAAAATTATTTCTGAATAGAGATGAAGCCCAGAAGAGTGAAAACCTACTCTCCCTCCAACAAGTTTTTTCTCTTCCTTTATGTGCAAATCACCTTGGTTTCATACTTTGCCTGTACTGTGAATGCATTTTCCCCACATATAGTTCAAATTGTTGCTACTGATCATGCAATCAGTTAATTAGCCCAGAAGGGGTTAACAGAGATGAAAGAAATTTCTCCTGCTGGAAGACTATGCCTAAAACCACGCATTTTTGTGGCATTACCCTGCAAAAAACATCACACCAAAACAGCATTAAGGAAAGACAAATTAAACAGGAGAGTAGTAGCCAGGGGAGTCTTAAAGTTAATCCACCATATTGCTGTAAAAAGGTTTGCCATCTGGATCCCAGTTTGCTACAATATTGAGGCTTCATGGCATTTCTTCCCCTTCATCTTCATTTTCAGCTATCATCCATGGGAGAGCTGAGGAAGCTGTGCAGTACTCCAGTGCTGCAGCGTGTGTGTGATACAGGATGCTCTCAGAAATCCCAGTTACAGTGTGTAAACAACTAACTGTCTTCTATAACAACTCTGCAGCAGTTTGTATGTCAGCAGCCTCTGATAGGCTCACAGCCATGCAGCAGTGGCAATCATAGAGGTTTTGGCGCTCTAAAAGTACCCAAAACCTAGCTCTTGCTTTTTCCAGACAGAAGGATTAGATGCTGTATGGCTTTACCAATCACTCTAGATTCCAATAAATCTATTAAGATTTCATGAGCTCTTTCAAATCCCCCTCTTTACCTCTGCTAAAGGTAAAAATAGCTGCAGACGCCTCTTTGCATCAAATACCTCAAAACACTAGAGGGCTGGCCGGCTTGGGAATCGCCGTGCTGGGGCTGAGGGACTGTAACTTAGCCAAACACATCCGAGGCTCCGGATGCCGACTCTGGCTCGCAAGGCAGAAGAGAAACGCCTCAGCAGCTGCATTTGATATGATCAACAGATCTGCTTTGAAGAAGAGCACGGGTGAGGCAGCCAAGGGGTCAAAGTGAATTAACTCTCACATCCTCCAACGCAGTGGTGGAGGTCAGGAAGGAGCCCAACACACATTAAAGCAGAAGAGGAGACCTTATATGTCTTAAAGGGAATTAAACAGAGATGTTTGGGAGGATGCTTTTCATTGGATATTTTGGGGTTTTTGTTGGTTTTTTTTTTGTTTGTTTGTTTGGTTGGTTTTTTTCTCATAGGCTTTATTGAGGGGAAAGAATAAAGGTGTTGTTCTCAGATATCTGTTGTTGTCACTGTATACAAACAGGGTTTTTTTCCTAGTGAGTGAAAAGACAAATTCCCCATTTTGGCTACTTTTCCTGGAATAAAGCCAAGCTTTAAAGGAACAGAGCCAGGTTCTCAGGTCTCAGAAATTCAAACAGCACCAGGGGAAAGTGAGATTTTGCACCAGTTTGCACCTCTGTAAACAACTTCTGTTCATGTAAACAACTTCTTCCTACTGATTTCAGGAGAGTAGTCTGATTTCCTCTCCCTGGAAACAGGATCTGACCCATTAAATTGTTCTTTTTCTCATATGTATTTAAATGTATTTCATGTCTGCAGTCCCTGCATATGTCCTGTGTGGAGGTGGGTGGATAGGAGGGGATGAACAGAAACTTTCCACCCAAGACCCAGACTGATTCAGCTGTCATTAAAAATCACAGATGAAAGGGATAAATAGTTTTCCCCATCCCCTGAGGAGTAGACATTAAGTGACAGCCCATCTTGGGCTGAGGACTGAAGCAGCTGGGAGGCACAGCTCTCCAGCCAGGCTGACCTTGCCAGTAGCGAGCAGCACAGTCCAGCCTGAGTGAGGACAGTCTGCCAAAGAGGTTCCCCTGGACGTTAGGAATGTTAAATTCACTTTGAGCATGCATGGGTAGCTCTACTTGTCACACTTTTGAGGGGCCGGTATTCCAGAACTCCCAGCATTTCCCAAGCCCTGGGATGATTTTTAAAGAAATCGTTACAACAAGCCTTAAGAGGATTTCTGAGATAGTTTTATATAACACAATTCCTGTCTAGTTGTTTTCTTCATTGTGAAGTTACAGAAAACTGCAGTATGACCCATTAATAGAATATTTTTAGTAACAGAGAAATCACTGAGCTCTAGAGGCAGCTAGGATTATTTAACTTTTTAGATGAATTATCTCTAGACACACATGAACATATGCTGCCTATGTATTTTCAAGACCATTCTACATCTACCTGCAGGGGAGGATCATCTCTGCTGCTCATAAAATTTTGATAAACTACTAACAGGGGAATTTTTCTAAGGAAAGATTACTCAAATCAGTTTACATCCTTAAAATACACTGAGATAGTAGTGGGGTTCTCTGACGTTAGAAACATCCCAAAATAAGTTTTCAGTAAGTGAAAATGCAGGATGTACCAAGTTAAAATTTAATCATCATAATACTCTGATGATTAATGTCATGGATAGGTTTGAAAGCTGTATAGCATTAGGCAAATAACATCCCATTAGAGACCAGCATCTGAACTGTACTTCATTTTCATTGCTGATGACCTGTTAGCAAAAGAATCCACAAGTAAAAGCAACAGATCAAGTTGGCTGCGAGTAAATAACAGATACAGTCAGCTATGTGCTGCAGTTTATGCTTATCTATAAAGGGGTTTTTTTGAGGAACCACTTATATATGGCTTATCACAATATCTCATCCTGCATAACTCTTTGACCTAAAATCCCATACCCTTTGAAAAGTCAGAATTATCATAAACATCTTTGGAGCAAAAATCTAAACACTATGAATATTCATTCTCATCACAGCTGTTACATTTATGGAAATGCAATAACAGCAAACTTCTTGTATTTGGCAAAGAGTTTTTACCAGATGAATATATGCCGGAAAAAGAACTTAAGTGAAATGAAAAGCCTGGCTCACTCTTGTTTTCTAAAGAAGTGTGCTGCAGTACAGAGCATTTTGAAAGTTAAAGAAAAAGTCTTTTTTTTCAAATCTCAAAACATGAATGCAAATTTCAGCTGGCAGTGAATACACAGCCCATATTTAATAAACACATCCTTTTGAAAACAATGTTTCATGTCCACAGTTAAACAACCAATGAATGGACATTTTTCCCTGATAGAAATAACAGCAGTCTATTTGCTTGTGATGCTACATGCTGACAGAGTTGTCATCTTTCCAGAAAGTTTAATCCAGACATTTAAATTTACCCCTTAACAAACAATCAGCATGGCTATTTGAAGGGGAAAAAAATCCCAAAACAAATTACCTGTCTATTTATTCCTAATGCTATGATTTGTTAAAGCCCTTCTCCATCAGGTCTCAGTGTAAAACTGCACATACCAGGAATGTCTGCAAGTGAGATGCACAGATAAAAACATTCAGCATAAGATGTAAAGTAAAGAGGATTGCAACGTACCTTCAGCAGTGTGATCCCTCCTTCCCAGCCAGCCACTTCTCAAGAATGGACACTACAGATGGGACTAGGAAAGTATTTTTAAATGGACTACTAATAAGTAGGTCCATGAAACCAGATGTGACAGCAGGGTGTCACTAGGTCCTTTTTAAACTTGCCTCCAGTGCTATCTCCTAGTTCCTGCAGGCAGAATTAGACAGTTGCTGCTCGGATCAGAGCTGAAGAAGCAACGGTGCGTTTTGACTGCAGTTGCTAATGCTCCACTTTCAGGGAAAGCGCAGAAGTATGTGTGTGCCTGCACTAACTGCACACACTCATCAGCCTGCTACAAGCAGGGAGATGTGATATGCATACTGAAAGAGCTGTGCAGGGAGGAGTAGTTCAGAAGCACACCCAAGCCTGTTCTGCTGGTAATTGCACCCTGCTGACCTCCCTGGGCTGGATCACTGCTGTAGAATTCACCAATAAGTCTATCAGTCAATAAGCAATGGATCTGAAACAGTGCATACAGGGAGGGGAGAGGAGAGGGCAAATGCATCTTCAAGCCTTCAAACACAAAACTTCCAGGACAGCTCATTTAAATTTCTCTGCCCTTAACATTCCCACTGCAAATGTCATGGTCCATAGTTGAAAGGAATTGGATTTCATTTTAATTAATAATCTGAAGGAGGGTTTCTCTAGCCATGATAAAGCACATTTTTAAAAGGAGTCCCTAATGAGAACTATTGTTATTATTCCAGGGGTTATAGGAGTACAAGAGCCAGCTGCAAAGGCGGCCCCACAAAGCAAGGTGGTGTACTAACTCACTCTTAAATCTAGAGCTCACAGTCAGGTGGGATAAGACAAATGAAAGAAATACCAATATCTTTTCTTTTCATGGGAGAAAATGAGCTTCAAGGGGCAAGAGGTATGCCAAGGTCACATGTGGAATTTGAACCCAAATCTCCTGCATCCAGTTCCAGTTTCTTACAAAGAAAACCAAACTGCTTCTGTAGAAGCAAATTGCCAAAATACGAAGCTGCCTAGGCTACTGCTAACAAAAAAAATCAGTATGAGCCAAAGTGGCATCTTCATGTCTTCTGTTTAAATGCAATGTTTTCTCCTGAGATACTAGCTAACTAACTCTTCTGGAATGTTCTCCAACCTTTTCCTGGGAAACTGAGCTGTTGCATTAACTTGCACACCTTTTCCACAAAGCTGTAGAATTAAAATTCCTTTGGCTGGCCATGCTCTACTCTCTCAATATTGAAAGATCTACTTCTTGGTCTCACAATGGTATTTGGCTTCATGGGTGATGGGGGGAAAAACCTCAAAACATGTAATGAGTAATCAGCAAAAGGGACTAGTAGCCCTGATATGGCTCCAGAGATTATTCTTCCTGAGACTGACTGTATACTGCTTTTTTTGGGAAGTGTGATAAGATCACAGTTCAAGGGGGTGTGGCTGCAGGCCATTAACAGGCCATAAACAAAAATCTTCATGGACGTGTGTGACCTCCAGAGTAGCAGAACATCTACTGGGAATATTTTTCTTAATTAGAAGAAAAGTTTCTTTTTTAGTTATTCTTATTTACAGACAAGTGGGTTGAACAAACAGCCTTAAGTCCATTGTGCAGCAACTTTAAGGAACAAACAAGACAAGACAGACACACAGTAGCACAATAGTGGAGAAAAAAAAACGAAGTCATGCTTAAAATACATTAAAAACCCTACATCTCTTTTTATAAATGTATTTTTCTAAATGCATACCTTTATTATCTCAATGAAATCACTCAGTATTAGCTCAGTTCAGGTTTACATTGGAAATGGAAATTTTTGTTTGTGAAGAAGAATTTTATCACTGAAAAACAGCTTTGGAAATGCCACATTGTGGACAACCTCCCTGGGGAACCTGTTCCAGTATCTCACCACCCTCACAGAAATTTCTTCCATATGTCTAACCAAAATATGCCCTCTTTCAATTTGTATGCCTCACTCTTGGTCCCATCCCTGCAGTTCCTGGTGAAGAATCCTTCTCTGGCTCCCCAGCATGCTGCCTTCAGATACTAGGGGGTTACTATGATGTCCATGAAACCTGCTCTTGAATGTCTCTGTCCTCCAAAATGTCCATAATTCTCATAAAGAGTGAAAGTCCTGCTCTTCCTCTGAGCTGACTGACTTCTCCAGGAAAATCCATTCCTAATTAAAGCTGCTAGTCCTGTCTGAGCAGGACTTAAATTAGTGTGGGTATTGTCAGCATGGCACCATGCTCAGGGCACTCAATGCTTCCTCAGTAGTGTAGAGTCACCCAGGCTCAGTGCCAGGCTTATCACATCATGGATCTTAGTTCTGATTACTGCTATACCTTTATTGTTAACAATTAAAAAAAAAAAAAAAAAAAAAAAAATCAGAGATTGGGTGGTATTGCATGTTAACGAGTTCAGAAAGGATTTTAAGTGTAATGAGATTGTTGCCAAATCTCTAAGAATTTGACAGTTCTTAAAAGTCATATTAAACAGTAAATAAAGTACTAGTGATATGGGGCAAAAAGCTCAAAAAATATCTGAACCGATATCTCTATAGAATGAGCAAACCTATAGAAAACTTCTCTTTTTCTCTGTGACAAGATAGCCACTTTTTATGGAAATAATCAAATATCATCCTAGTCTAGAACAAAGCCAAGAAAAGATGCATATTGATTGAACTGTGTTAAGAAAAGACCAAACCAGTGACAGTAGTAACTTTCTACAATCTTTTTTCACAGGATGTTGCATTTTTCATTCAAATACATTATTATCTAAGTGATATGAGTAAAAGAAAAAGCTTTTTTCTCATAATTTTTAGGCAAAATAAAGTAAACACCTCAAAAGGCCAAATAATTTGGTCTGGGTTTCCTTTTCAAAACTTATTTCTTTTAGGTATTTGATTTTAGGCAATTTTTTGAAACATGATTTAACAGAATCAGTATATGCCCTGGAAATCAGACTCTTTCAAAATGGTGCAAATAAGATGCCCAAAACCACCACCTGTGTCAAAAATCTTAATTTTGTACTTATTTCAAAATATTTGAGAAGACAAACACTTTTCTCTCTTTTTTCTATCCTACTGATTTACAATAGAATGATATTTTACTTCTTAATTATTTTATCAAACCTTTTTAATAAATAAGGTCTGGAATTTACACAGGGCACAAATATAAGGTACATTCACTCCTGATTTTTCTCTAAAATCAGGCTAAATCAATCCTTAAATGAAAGTTAGGAAATGTACTTATGCTTAAATAAATTATTAACTCTAAAAAGAATGGATTAAATGTGGCTAGTACTCTTGAATGTTGACCTATATATAGGCTGCTCTACAGTGGCAACCCAAGAAAATATTAGAAATGGTTGTTTTACAGTCATTCAGTGCTTATTTTGGAAGATTGAAGACTAGCATAGACTTGGAAGATTGTGTATCAATAAAACATTTTCTAAAGGCTGAAGAAGGAATAAGACAACACATTGAAACAGTAGATAAGAGGAAGAATGGCTCATTTAAAAGTATTGTAAATCCACAATCTGTTATTACCCAAAATTAAGAAACCAATGTAAAAATTGTGTATGAAAGACAGCAGTGACCATTTCTGTTCCTAAGGACTTCATTATGTCTGCACATAGCTTTCATGCCTTTCATGTGCTCAGAGTCCTGAGGCTGCCTACAGACAGACAGAAGTCACCAGAACACTGCCCATATCCATACCCCAGCAGCTACCAAGGTGCCAGCGTACTTCCAGGGAACAGACTCTCTAGAAATTAACATTCAGGGAAGAAATTTAAAAAAAAAAAAAAAAAAAAAAAAAAAAGTTTCAAGAAATTAGGAACTGTCTTTCAACTCCATTGAAAATGACAGATAAAATGCTTAGCTTGTACCTATCAGTGGAACAACACGTATTCAATGAGAAATACCCCAAAAAGATTGAAACTCTCAAGCCAAGAATTTCTCTCTCTCCTTCAAGAGTAAATTAATAATCATCTACTCAAACAAATTTTACAAGATGGTTGTTCTGCAAAGATGCGATGATTTCCAAAATCTGTATTACAGAGCCCAGAGCCCAGTCACTCTAGATGGGAAAACACCTGGAAATCACATTTCCCTCAATAGCAAGAGAAAAATTTTTCTACATAGTACATCCACTTCGTGTATCTTTGTGTGTAGATACATATATGCATAATATTAATTAACCATTACAAATGATCTGGAAGATCAGAATGGGTATATATATATATAAATGCATGTACATTTATGCGTGTGTATATATATATTATATTCATTTAATCTATATATAATTCACATAGGTATGTGTGTGCTTATGTAACTATTGCATGTAAATAAACTATGAGTGTACATATTCAAATTAAATTGACTTTTTGATATCTGTTAACTTGTCTGAAAGCAATATGGAAAAATTTTTGCCTGGGAATAGATAGATAGTATAGATAGAATAGATAGTATTTAGAAGCTTAGAGCTCATATCTTGGTACTATATTTCTTTTCGCATTCCACATTTCACATTCTAAAGATATTGACTTTTTCCTCCTCATAGTTTCAGAGCGAGGGTATATGAATGTCATTTGAGCACGGCTTTGTATTTACCCAGAAGACACATTTTTTCTTTAATGCTGAACATTAATAATTTACCCTCTAAGATATTAGAATAGCATCAAATTCCACTTACATTTTTACAAGATTTGTGTGTGACAGCTAATCTTCCAGGTTCTTTTTGTGAGCAAAGTTCTTTGAATGTGGTCTATACATAGAAAACTGTGCTTTCTTAAGTTATTATTAATAAGTGCTTTTAATACTATATTTGAGTTTTCAGTAACATTTGTATTTATGAAAATTAGTGCCTGACAAAGACCTGTGAATGGAAATTCATACCAAAAGTCAAACATTAACAAAAAAGAGATGTTGAGAGAATGTGATGTGACTGCTTGATTACCTTTAATTTTTTTCTCTATGCTTATGATCTATTCTGCAGTCTCCATTTTAAAGTCAAGATGAAAGTCAATTCAGACTGAAGTCACACAGATAAAAATGTAGCAATTTGGAGGACTGATTCTGATCTTCTGCATGACCAGCTACACAGAGGTATAATTCTACAGCTTTCCCATAAGTCACTTTGTCTTCTCCAAGAAGAACTGGCAAAAGTTAAGGTCCCATTGATCACTAATGAGTCAGTCACAGTCTTAACGTAGTTGTCCATGTACAAATTTCTTCTCTTTCTAATTTCAAGTTATGTTTCTGTAATACCAGGTGCAAGAGATCTAGTTTTTCTCATTTGCCCTAGGTAACGTATATCAGCATATGTTTTCCTTAGTAAGGCAGCAATTGGAGGCATAAATGTCAGACAAGAAGGTGTTAGGTCATACTTTCTCTTTAACAGCAATGTACACATACATCTGCTCCTTAAATCTCTCTGTGAACCTGTTACTGTGCATTTGAGAAGGAAACTGGACTGCTTTGCTATTGAAGCACCACTGTACTGGGCTGTGAAGTGCCATATGTCTATATGTTTAATGAAAAATGCATAGATAGGAAGGATATGAAGAATTTTGGTGCATGTGCAAAATTTCAGAAAAGCCTTTCAAGAAATACCATTTGTTTGGGAACAGAGATCCCACTGATGTGTAAGGAGATGTGCTTCTAAGTCATGTGTGCTCTGTAATATGCATATCTTAATTACCCGTGCTTCAACTAATGGAAGCATTTTACTAAATGTAGATTAAATTTGAATGATGACCAAAGTACATGATCTTTCAAAAAATTTTTCTTCTATGTGCATCATTCAAATAACAAATTTTAATGTCTTTCTCTCAAATACCTGTGGGAGTAAAAAACATAAATAAACGCTTACCTCCTTATCCATAAGAGTCAGAAAGCACAGCTGTCTCCAACCACACTAATTCAGATAAAAGCAATCAGATTTTAGTGAACAATGGCCTTTACTGACAATTCTAACTTTTCACTGGAGTTGTATGTGTGTTTTGATGGGGCAGATTCTCTTGACTCAACATAATTTCTAAAAGTCGGATGAGATCACAGCCCCAGACTTTAAGTAATTCAATATGCTACAGAGTTAAAATCACTCGATCTGTGTCTGCCTTGAACTATAGATAAGGGGTTGACCATACTTACTCTCTAACTTTGTTTCTCAGTTTTGTTCCATATTCTTTAATATACAGGCATTTTTATCTCCAAAAAAAACACAAAAAAATATTTAACCAGAGGCTTCTTTTAAAAAAACAGTAGCCACACTCACAAAATCTTTTTCTTGGAATAGAAATATGGAAGTCCTGGCTTTGAAACTCATTATATGAAGCCTATCAAGCCTATTACCACAGTCCAAAAACCAGCAGTAGAATATTTAACATATTGAGAATTTCATATATTAGGAAGGGTCATCATGGCATACTGCTGTAAACTGGGCTGCATCACTGCAATGCAAATAACAGGTCATTTCATATTTAACATTATTTATTCACTCAAACAGCACCAAATATGCCCAGCACCAAAGGATACCCATAGTGTGCTATTTTTGGGCATTTTAGATCTGTATAGGGCAAAATATTTTTATGGACTTTCTTTTGTTTAAACAAGACAGCATTCCTATTGTCCTCAATGGATGAGAGGAGTATCAATAGGAAGCATAACTGAGCTGGTGTAAATAGTGCTGGGTCAGAGGAAAGAGGCAGCCACAGGATTGTTAGCGAGGTGCTAATTAGATAATGTGGTGAGAAACAGAGCTAAGTACAGAGGAAGGGCAGGAGGCTTAGATAACTAGAACAAATGTGAGTGCTGAGCTCTAGGAACAGATATAAGAGGAGAAAAAATAGTCTCAGACTTTGTTTGATGTAGTAAATCGTTACACTGGGACAGTCAAAGGAAACAGAAAAGACTCAGTGCTGCAGACTAGTACAGAAACTCCCAGGCTGGACCGGGTTGATGACTACTTTACTAAAACACAAAGAAAAACAACTTCATAGTTCTTTAAGAAAGTAAGCCAAGAAAGCCAATAGTAGTTTTTTTGTTGCCTAAATGTACATGACTTGTACATGAACTCTTTGACTCTTCTTGCTAACTAATGCCCTTTGGTGGGGTCACTGATACCAATAATGGCTACTGTAAGGGTGGCAGAGCCATTCCAGTCCTTGCTGTTTAAACAAGATGCTTAGCTGGCCTGATTGGGCTTCAAGTTCTCCTCAATCAGGAAACTGGGCATCGGAGTGCTGCCATGCAGAGCATAGAGCCATTCCTTGGAAGCCCATGGCACACAGCACAGCAGGTGGGAGGCAGGCTTGGAGCTTGTGCTTGTGTGGCTCAAACTCCCTGACATCCAGACATTACTTTCTTTCTTTTAACCTTAAAATTCAAATACAAATCACAGTCAAAAGACTTAAAAAAAAAAAAAAATATGCAAATACTTGCTTTCTTTTATTTACTGAGAGTTAAGAACTTATTAACTTTGGGACACAATGATCTTAGAGATCTTTTCCAATCTTTATGATTCTGTGATTTTAGAACTGTGGATTGTGTCAAGAGACCAAACATGAAAACTGCACTGGTCTGAGACACTTCAAACAGAGATAGTAAGGCATCACCAGGAGTGTTCCCTTAGCCTAAAGACAAGGGCTGGATGAATACATAGGTACTGTTAATTTCTAGTTACTGTAATTTTATTAGAAAATATCTCTGTTCTCAGAGATTTATGTCCTGTTGCTAAGCAGCAAATCTGTGCATTCCTGATTCTCTCTGGTCTTAGAAAGGATCAGAGCAATGTCTTGTTTGCCATCCAGGAACTCCAGAGATCAATTAGCTTTCTGGGCTGCCCTAGGTATAGCTTTACAGTACTCAAAGTTACAAGCACATTCATGAAATCAGACACTTGTCCCTATTTGTTTCTACTTGGCAAACAAAGCTCAGGACAAAGGAAGGAAGAGCAAATTAGAGACATGTTGACAGAAGAGGGTTCTTATTCTTAAGAATGTCATAGAGTCTGTCCCTCAGACGATTTTTTCCCCTGTGAACTGTAATAAGATGTTGCTAAAAGCTGTCTTCTGCATTGGAAGAGGTCTGCTGTTGGATATACTATGTAGTAGGAGCATAGGGAGTGCAATGTTGAAAATTTCTTTCTGGCAAGGAGGTAGAAGGAGCAGCCAGGATCCTATCCCATTTCCACAGCAAGCAGAAGATAAATACCAGCTCTGCCCAACAGAATCCATCACCAGGTTTTCATGTTTCAGGTCCTTAACATTCCATCTCAGATCAAAACTGCTTCTCAAAAGTAAAAGTTTCAAGACTTTTACTCAAAAACTACATGGAAAATGTACAGTACTTTGTCATATTTTCCAGAGGCATGGCCAAAAGATGCATCCTTCTGCTTTCTATTTTATGCTTGTCTTTTCCTGAGAAATATTGTAAAGAAAGCCAAGCATGCCCCAACAAGTATTTGTGACTCACTTCAAATTCACCTCTATGTCACTAGGATTCATTCGCTGAATGGCATTTCATAAAACTGCCCTCAGAAATATTTTTAAAGGTCTTCTGCTAACAGTAAAAAGCACCAACAAGAGCTCACTGTATTTGTCCAAGAAAAGAAAAAGAGACAGAAGTATGAAAACAAGGGGAGTTTCAGAACAAAGAAAATTACCCCATAAATATTCTAACATTGTCAGCAAGGTCTGAAGATCCCAGAAAAGCTCTTAGGTCAGTGATCACAAATAGAAGTACTTGTATCCTTAAAAACTGGCATCAAGAAAGAGAAATAGTTTCGGTTTATTTTTTTCCCTAAGAATGGGAACTAATGAATTCCAGTTTTCCACAACTTGTGGACACAAGTGATCAATTTCTAGACCTGATGGGATTGTATTTTCCAGAGCTGGTCATTTATAGAGGTTCTTATTCATTTGATATCTGCTGTTTGAACACATACAAGCTGATGCTGAAGTCTTTTTCTCGCATAGGTGTGTATTGGGAGCATTTGTAAAATTTCCACTCCCTGTTCACATACCCATCTTTACAAAACTTGTGATGTCTTCATTATCTTTGAATCTTTGACCTCTTCTAAACTATTATCAAATATGGCTAAAAATTAGTCAAAGAATTTACAAATCACAACAAACATATGCGTCTGTACATATGCACAAATACACTAAGTACAGAATAACTAAATCTTTAAGGGAGCATTAGAGAAGGAGGAGGAAGTGGCAAAGGCTGTATGTCCCCATTTACCTATGAAATTGAAGATCAGATCTGAGACTGATCTCATGAGGGGCTGAAGATTCATCAGGCTATGCACAACAGAAGATAGTAATTTCAGAAACAGTGATGGAAATGATTATATGATCCTGTGCTTCTATGATTCCATGTTTCTATGATTCATATGCTATGATGCAAAGTACAAGTTTCCATCAAACAAGACAACATGACCCTGACTCAGATAAGAGGGTTCTTTGGAAAAAACAAAATTAAATATTTCAGACAGAGTAATTTGGTAATATCTACCTTCAGGAGATGCAAACAGCTCATATTTGTCCTATAATTAATTATCTGTGTGATAATTTCAGAGTTTATTTTCATTTTTCTCCTAGAAAACAGCCTCCAAATAGTAAAAATCCCACACTATGCTCGAGCCAGTGGAAACTTACCACCTAGGATACCTGTCAGATCTGAGAAACTATGCAGCTATACACTCCAAGGACTAGATTCTGGGTCACTGCTGTTTCTCTCTGAGCCAAAAGCACTGGAGAGAAGGGGAAAATGGGCAGTTTCCCAGAAAGAAGTATAAATCCAATACGTAGTGTTTGCCTTGGTAGATTACATGTGTGAGAAAGAATGTGGAGTAACCTTCCTTGGTTGGTTACTTGGGGAAACCAGAAATTTCCTTGGGGAAAGCAGAAGCCCTCCTTGGGCCTGGAAGTGATGCAATAAAATCAGCACTGGACAAGAAGGAGATATTTTATGTTCAGATTACTAGAAATTACATTTTTGACTGCTTTACTCTCAGAAGAATGCACAGTAAATGCTATATACCACTGTGTCCCACCTGTCTGCAGTTTTTTGCAGGGCTGAGGGTCCTGATTAATCATTGGAGCAGGCTGCCCAGGGAAGCAGTGAAGTCACTATCCATGGAAGCATTCAAAAAAGGAGCTGATATTGCACTTCATGATATGGTTTATTGGGCATGATAGTATTCAACTGAAGGTTAGACGAATCTTCATGATTTTATGACTCTCAGTCCTTTAAGCCTAGGTTTGCCTGCCTATGCAGGTGGACTATTTACTATAGAAGACCTTGAAAATATGGTTTATTGAAAGCATCTTAGAAGACATGAGAATTGCTCATATATATTGTGCATTGTAGCACCATTTCTGTGTTTCACAGGATTTGTTAAACTCTGATGCCAGTGCCAGGATCTGGCACTCCCTACAGCCTCTTACCTGGACCCCTGTATGTTTTCATGTTAGCTCTGTTTGTGTTGCCACATCTTTCCTGACACACACAGGGGACTTGGCACCCTGCTGAGTGGAAACCATTCCTGAAATTTCCTCTTCAGCTGATGGGAGGGAGACTGCACCTTCCTGTTCACCCTGCAAACTTTCTGTGTGAATTTCCATGCAAGCCTGCATGCTCACATCACCCTGATTGATGCTTCTGAGTATGGGAACCCCCTGTACAGCCTGAGCTAGAGCTTGCTCTGGACTTACCTAGAATGTGGAAGCTGCCGCCTCTCTGGCTGACCAACCATTCAGAGTGAATAACCCACACATTCATCAGGACCTTAGTTGGAGCACTCAAAATTCTTCCCTGAGTCAAAAGGAGTTTTTGGATAATTTGGTGTCCTGTCAGAAGATACAGGAAAGGACTCATAATGCCATTGCCTGGCAAAGATGGTTGGATGAAAGAAACTTCCAAAATACGTAAAAGAAAAAATAAAAAAAAAACTAACAAAAACCTGCCCCAAAAAACACTTTCCACAAGCATGGAATTTCAATGGCAAATCATACCATTTCTTGTCAACCTCCTAAACGTTTTCACTCCAAACAGACCTATTCAGTTCTAAAATATATATTTGAAATGTCCTGTAGGATCCATGGTTCAGGCACTTCATATCCCTAATTTAATTTTTGGGATTAATTCCCTGACATAATGCATCATAGTTCTCAGTCTTGATAGGAGGAGTTAATACATCAAATATGAGCTGAACATCTGTCATACATTAGGGGAGAGGAACTCCTGGAGATCTTCCTTGCTGTTTGTCGTGGTTTCACTGCAGCCATCAACCAAGCACCAGGCCACTCACTATCTCTCCAGCCAGAAGGATCAGGGAGACTATTGGAAGGGTAAAAAGCTAGAAAACATGTGGGTTGAGATAAAGCCAAACACTAAAAAAAAATCAAACACTTAATTCACAGCTTCTCATGACCAGGCGGATGCTCAGCCATCTCCAGGAGAGCAGGGCCATATCACTCATAACACTTATTTGGGGACATACACCATCACTCCAAATATCCTCCCTCTTCCTCCTTCTTTCCCCTGCTTTATACACTGAACATGATGTCATATGGTTTGGAATATCCCTTTGGTCAGTTTGGGCCAGCTGTCCTGGCTGTGCCTCCTCCCAGCCTCCTGTGCACCCCCAACTTCCTCACCAGGGTGGCAGTATGAAAAACAGAGAAGGCCTTGGCTCCGTGTGAGCCATGCTCTGCAATAACAGAAACATTTCTATACTATCAATCCTGTGTTCAGCACAAATCCAAAACAGCCTCATACCAGCCCCTGTGAAGAAAATTAACTATTCCCCAGCCAAAACCAGCTCACTGTTTAATAGAAAGAAAACAAGAGTCACAGGAACTAATTTTCTTATGACAGCTAGGGCTGGAGTAACTTAACCTGATTTGAGAGATCTGCAGTGCAGACAGCCACATTTGAACTAGTCATCTAGGCTTTGTTTGTAGCCAAAGGGACAGAAACGAGCACTTTTAGAGTGAGATCCATTTCATTGTAGACATCTATAACTGTTCAGGTGACTTCTCTGATTCTAGGAAAAGGCAAGGGTGGACTAAATTCCTGCACTAAATGGCTGTATCCCTTAAGAGAGATGGAGAGATTCTCATTCACTGGGACAACATTCACAGGGAAATACTTTCATTTCTTTTTCAGAACTTTTTTTCTGGGAGTAATTTTGTAAAAGGAAAAACAAAAACTTTCTCTGAAAATAACACCCTTTTCATGAAGAAGTATCTCATCAAATATCGACTTTTCTATCAGAAAGAGTTTCAACAAAAGTTACAGCGAGTCCTATTCCTTAGTTTTAGTCAACTACAAGTAAAAAACATGAGGTGTTTTTTTCTCCCTAACTACCAGAATACAAACGCATTCTTGGATATGAGAGTCATGCTGTTTTCTCTCCAGACTGAACATTACGATCAAGAGATAAATGGGAGTCTATTTTGTAATTTTACAGATAACCTTTAATAACATTGCATAATGTGTCAAATATTCTTAGAGTAGGACTGAATTATCTTATCTTCCAGTGGTTTGGCAGTCCACTTTACATTCGTTTATCCCTAAACCATGGAAAAGACAATTGGAAAGATTATTTTCCATCATATAGGTAACCACCTCCACATGGTTATTCTCCATATTTCCCTAAATTCTGGGACAGCAGGTACTTTACAAGTCCTGAAGATATTCTCTGAATTTAAATACATCATTCATTTTCACTGTGGTGTGTCTGAAGAGAACTAGCTGTTTGAAAGCATATTTGAGGATAAATCTAGCAATATTTATACTATAAATTTTTAGATCCATTTTATATTTGAAGGATGTGCCTGGTTTTATAAGAAAATATTTCCTATATCATAATACTTACCAAAGCAAAATTTCCTCAGATTTAGTGCCATTTTTTTCTCGGAAATAATCAATTTCTAAATTCTCCATATCGAACATTCTCTTAAACCTTCAGGTTATTCGAATTCAAATGAAACAAGTTCCACAGAGATGTTCATTGCAATTTAAGAGAAGAGTCCTCTATCCTATGTACTTTTCTTATTTCTTACATCTACATTTATCTAATTTCAGAACCCCAGGTCCTTTTCAGTGAAAATAAATTTCTGCATCAGAGCAAATACACTGTATTATTGTGTCTTTCCCTTAGACTTTTAGAGTTTCCTAAATAATTTTAGAGTTCCAGCATGTGATGAAAAGCAGTAGAAGGCAAAATGATCTCAGGAACTGGTGTGACAAGTTGTGAGTCATACTCAACTTTTGGTATGTAGTTCCAGATGCAGTTTCTCTCTTAAAATAATTACAAATTCATATAATCACATTCATACTGATCCGATTTGCAGTCCTCAAGGCAAACATCTCATGACACCCAACCTCTCTGCCTCTGCAGTGTTGTTTTTCCAAACATTGATTTTGTTTTAAAGCACTAAACAAATCCTGAAAGAATCAGTAAACAAACCTGATGCTAGACTTTTCTTTATTAATATATAAATCAATAAGCATAGAGGAACACATTCATTAAGAACAGGAAAAGCTGTTATAAAGCAGGTATTTTAATTACTACCTCAATTAAAATTATCCTTCAGCTCTGGATGACCTCTTGCATGTAAATCACTAGACAAACTCTATCCTTCTATAACTCAGAAAGAGCATAAGTTCCTATAATTACCCATAATGAGACTGGTATCATCCATAATCTCTCTGACACACTATCTAGGAGAGAAGGGCATGGAACAGCGAGGAACATCTTAGCCATTAAAAATTCAGCATCCTGATATTGCAGAAAAGAGTCTGCACAAAGCTTTCAGTAAGCTGTTAAGATGAACCGTAAAACCAGCTAGGTTTTGCCCACGTTTTGCCCAAAGCTTTCCTGGCTCTAACTGCTCTGTTTCATATCAGGTTATGTCTATCTATTTATGTTTAAGACCAATATTGGGACCTTGGTCTTAAATAATTTTGCTTTCCTTTGTTCTCATTGCTCTGACGTATTAAAATTATTTCCCCAACCTGAAATCAGTCAATATAGCTATTATCAAATATCTATGTCTTCCTTCTGTCCCATTATCTTTATCACCACAGGGTCTTGGAAGAACCTCTCCATGAAGTTTGCTTTCTTTCTGTGAAGTTTGTTATTATCCTTCCATCATTTGTTCACAGTCATTCAGAAAGCAAGTCTAGTCAAGTCTTGGACTCTTTTATATGCTTTCTTTCATTAATCTTTACTAGGAGATTTTTTGGAACATGTTGGTCTAGTTGCTGCAATAAACACTTTGTAAAATACTTACAGTGAATAATTGAAAAGTCTGTGGTGGCTACAGCTATTGTAGCACAGTATTAATCCTGCAGGCTTTGAATACCACACAATCAGCTATGAAGGCATCATCCTCTTTCCAGAACTCACATATATTCAGTGTACCTGCAGAGTGCCAGGTTAAATGTAGTATTCTGCTGATTCATGCCCTTAAACTTTATTTCAGCTTTGGTAATGAACTGTATGCATGAGAGTAGGAGATAAGCTGAGCTTCAAAATAAAAATTTGTATTATTTATGCATTTATATGCAGGACTAACTCATAACTCCAGTGTTTTAGGAACTATATGAACTGTTAAAAATAGAAAGGCAAAAAAATAAGGATCTCAGATAGAAATGTTTTTATATATTTAACTATGGCAATCACAAGGAAATGGTCAAACAAATTTAAGCAATACATCAGTCTGTGGGCTCTCTTCATTTTTTCTTTAAGAAATCTTAGGTTATAGATATAGACATAATTCTAAAAATAAATATTTAAGGACCATAATAAAATTGATTTATTGAGGATAATGAGACATACTCCCCAGGAATGTGCTCACAGCCCCAAGTCTGACAGAGTTCAAGCAACATTTGGACAGCTCTCTCAGGCACATGGTGTGACTTGGTACTGTCCTGTGCAAGGATAGGAGTTGGATTTGATGATCATTGTAGGCCACTTCAAACTCAAGATGTTCGATTCTGTGATTCTACAATACAGGAGGAAGCACATGAGCATGTTTGAGGAACTAGTCACTCTTTTCTTCTTCAGATTTGCAGGTCTAGTGACTCTAACTTTGATTCAGTTACATCCCTGCACAGTGCTTGCTGCTACATGGAAATCAACCACAGGCTTATGTAGTAGCACATGCAGTTGTTTAATTCTGTGAACTGAAAATGTAACTGTACACATTATGCAGCCATAATCATCTATTATGATTATGTCTAATTCTCTGGGAACTCTTAGCATGCAGTTCTGCCTGTATTATGTAGTCTTCTTTACAGAACTACTTCTTACCTTGCTGCTTGACTTTTCTCATCATTCTTGTAATTAAAATCTCTTTTGATCCCATTTGGCATTTCACCATCTGCACTCAAGGAATTACCTTGGAACTGGTCTGCTTATGACTTCACAGAGTCCACTAATTAAACTGGGTTTTAATCGGAAATTCTTAATCACCCTTAATTTTCTGACTAGAAGGTGGTTGTGTCTGCACTCATTTCCCCAGTGACTTCTTAAAGGATGGAAATATAAATGAAAGCTGACTGTACAAATGAGATTGCATGGTTCCATATTTATTCCTTAACAAATGCTCCTTGTCAGATATACACCATTTACAAGAAGAGTCATTATTTTTCTGGGTGCTATTTAGGCAGATTTTTGTCTGGAATTTAGAATTCGGGATGTATCTTTCACAGATGCACCTTCACCTTCAGCACAGAAATGCAGGAAGAAAGAAAAAACAAAACAAAACAAAAACCCGAAACAAAACAAAAGCATAACAAACCCCAAAGCAGTCTTCAAGAGAGATTGTGATGAAAAAAGCCCCACTTGGTTCCAGTTTTCATGCCAACATGGAAGTTCTTAACAAAAAATATTCTGGATTTGAGTAGAAACCCTCTGAAAAGTTTTCTTGGTCTATATGAGACTGAAAATTTTTAAAAAACAAGTTCAAAAGTGTCACTGGAAAATATTGTCATAAAAGCATTTTTTATCAAATTGTCACCTGAAAAGATATTTCTCACAAGTACTTCCATTTACTTACAAGATTTAGAGTTTAATCCACTGAAGAGAGGGCAACTTTCTATTACACTAAGAAGGCTCCTTGATGGATGATTTAGTTAGAGTGGAATATTACAGAATATCACTTGTAATGTTACAGACAAAGTAATATTGTAAAACGAATAGTAAAGTTTGAGAGGAAACTGCCAACTTGTGTGGTCTCCTCAACTCTATAGTGTTGCATAAATAAATTTCATTCTTCTCCCACCCTTTTTCCCTCTTTCTGCTCTGCCTTCATCTTGTATTTTAGACTGTGAGCTCCTCCACCTAAGGAGTTTCATAGAATAATCATAGAACTGTGGAATGGTTTGGGTTGGAAGTGATCTTAAAGGTCATCCAGTTACTATCTCCTGCCATGGGCAGGGACACCTTCCACTAGACCAGTTTGCTCAAAGCCCCATCTTCGCTTCTAGGGATGAAGCATCCACAACTTCTCTGAGCAACCTGTGCCAGTGCCTCACCATCCTCACAGTAAAGAATTTCTTTCATTATATCTGTTTCAAAACTACACTTTTTCAGTTTGTTTTAACTTCTTTACACATTGAGCTTTTTCATAACGAGGTGCAATTCATTCGTTATTCAAGTTTTTAATAACAGTTTTATGGTAAAATCTTTATTATTTTCTATTTCCATTTCTTTCTAGAATTGTATTTTAAAGGGCTGTAAAGAACAAAAAATGCTAAGAATATCTAAACTGCTCTGTAGTTGATTATATTGTCTATCTATAGTCCTGTGGCTCATTTGTCCATGTAAGAACTCTTGATATATGTAGAAGTTGCTTGACATCTTCCAGCTGTGGCAGGTTGATGCTGGCTGGATGCAAAGTGCCCATGAAGCCACTCTATTGCTCCCTTTCCAGCTAGACAGTGGTTAGAAAATAAGATGGAAAACAACTTGGTGGTTGGGACAATGCCATTTATTAAAGCAAAAGCAAAAGCAAAAGTTTGCATATAAACAAGCAAAAAAACACCAGTTTATCTTCTATTTCCAATCCGCAAACGTTGTTCAGACACTTCCCTGGAAGCGGGGTTCAGCACACATAGTGGTTGCTCTCGAAGGCAAACATTGTAAATAATGAATGCCCCCCCTTCCTCCTCCTTCCCTTAGCATTTATATCTGAACTGACATCATATGGTATGGAATATCCCTTGGGTCAGTTTGGCTCAGCTGGCCTAGTTGTGTCCTCTCCCAAGATTCTGCCCAGCCCCTTGATGGAGGTGGGGGGAATGTTGAGAGACAGCAGTGATGCTGTGCCAGTGCTGCTCAGCAGTAGCCAAAGCACTGGCATGTTACCAGCACACTTCTAGGTACCAATGCAAAGCATGGACCTGAGAGGGCTGCTGTGGGGAAATGAACTCCATCTCAGCCAGACCCACAACCAGCACAGTGCATGATCAATGTATGCACAAATCATATACTGTTTTTTTCAGTAGCCACTGTTTTCTTGGATGGTGTGTTACAATCCTCTTTAAAGTTTTGAAGATTCTATGCTGAAAAAGCACTATTTAACCTTCCCACCTCTTCTTTGTCATTGAACCCTGTCTGATGCCAGTGGATAAGAGAAGTGCATTCCCCTTTCCTTAACTTTGCTTCATGAGCATACAGACTGTTATATTCCAGTTAATCCTTGTTTTCATTCCAGTTACTACAGGGAAAATGCTGAAATTCACCCCTTCTACATTATATATAATAAATATTACAATATAATATAGTATAATACAATAAAATTAATATAAAATACACAGTAAATCTGATTACTGTGGCTCAGCTTCCCTCTTTCACTTTCATAGGTCCTGCATTTAAAACTCTGGTAGCGACAATAAAAATTCTTCAGTTTATAAATTTGATTGAGCCAGACCCAAGAATAGAAAAGAGATAATGTTCTTAGGATTTCTGACCTGGATTCAGTCTCTTGCCATTACCAGAACTTCATTTGTGAGACTGAGACTCAGAGCCAGGGCAGACTGTTTGCTGGTTAAATAAATAATCGTTGATCATAAAATCATAAAATACCCCAAAATGGAAGAGACCTTGAAAGATTGTTTGGTCCAAACTTTCATTGAATGGGTGCAAAGATGAGATTTCCGATGAGATTATCACCCTTTCCTACCACATCTTGAAGCCATTCAGTTATGAGAAATTCAACATATCCTGTGGAGGTTATTCCAATGAATGATTGTTTTTACTGTACAAAATGTCTTTCTTATGTCAAGGTGAAACTTTCCCTTGTGCAACTTGTATTCTTTGCCTCTCCTCTTTTCTGGGTGGTTCTTTGTGGAGTGATTCCATCCTCTCTATAGCTGCACTTTTAATAGTGGAATGCTACCATGAGGTCCCCCTGAGCCCTCTCTTCTCCAGAGAGAAAGGACCTATCTCCTTCAGTTTTTCCTCATAGAATTGGACTAAGTGCATTCTTAATTACAAAGTGCTTGAAAACTACTCTAGAAAATATGAGAGGAAAGTGTTCATTTGAACTCTGGTCCCAGCTGCTGTGTCTGGCAAGACACTTGTTCCACACAGCAGTCTTGTCCTTCAACTATATCAGACGTACCTCTGCTTCAATCTCCTTCTATTCCGGGGTGCCCCTCAGGGTTATCAGTTATTGACTATGAATTACCAGTTGGAGGTCAAAAGTCTTATTACATGGAGCATGAGCCTGAAGAGCTGCCTTGTGTGGTGCTCTGAAAAATCAGGGGAGAGGAAGGCATTTAAGGGTTACTCATTTCATTATCGCATTGCTGTAGGTGGTGGGGTAACATATGTGCCTTGATACAGCCTTGTATCAGTACGTTGAATGGGGCTCAGCTGGGGAAAAAAAGAAACCAAAACCAGTGGATATTATACAGATGTCAGAAAAATTCTGCCCTCATGCTGCTCTTAGAGAGGAGGACATGGTAAATGCGTGTAACACAGCTTATAGCACATGTCAGTGGCAGAATTAACACTGAACAGCACATCTTAAAGGTATGGATCATTGGCAGGATACTCAAAGAATACTAGAGGCTTTATTGATGTCATTGTTATCCTCCTCCTATTTCCCCAGTGCCTAAGCCTGGGAATACCTCATTAAAACAGGTCTTTTCAGGGAACACCAGGGAGTATGGGACTACAAAAAATTGATAGCAAAACAAGAACTGCGAATTCAAATCATCAAGATCATTATCAGGAAAAGGCTTCAAACACTGCATGTATAACAGGGATGGTTCTGAGTGCTAATGAGCATCCAGCTAGGACAGGCATTTTCTAACCCACTGAGGAAGGGTCAAAACTAATCTGACAAATTTACTGTGCCTGAGCACTGGAGGAAGAATAGTCATGAAAAGGTCCACAGGTGTCAGAGAAAGAAAATCTTTCAAAGAATGTTTAGAATGGAGAACTCAGATAGAGACAGGTTAGGGACAAGAATACATATACGCACAGGCATATAGATTTGAATGTACGTATATACTTTTTTTATGTGTGTGTATATATATATATACATATTTATACATAATACAATATAAATTTGTGTAGACTGTTATATGTAACATGCATGATAAAAAGAGACCAAACACAATAATATAGCATTTCAAAGGGATTATATGAAAGAATCAAAAATTTAAAAATACCTTCCCTTCCACTGCTGACTACCTACTCTACTTCTACTAACTTCTACTTCCATATTTTCAACACTTGAAAATTGAATTATCATAGCAAGGAAATCATCTGCCTAAATGTGGCTCTTCGCTGTATTCTTGCCATTTTAGCAGTCCCAGCCACTAGACTTCTATTTTTTTTTCAAGAAAAAAGAACTCTCTTACTGCAGTGATTTTACCATGTCAAGACTTAAAAAACCATTGACCTGTAATTTCTGCCAGGAGCACTTACCATTATCCAAAGGTACGGGCAGTAGTAACCTTCAGGTTTCTAAGGATCAAATAAGCATGCTCAAATCAAAAATTATTACACACACTTTAGACTTCCAAAGTTTCTTACGTATTGTTGCAGATTAAAATAATGTTTTTGACTCTTGTGATTTAAAATACATCTTATGCCCAAAATTATGGCAGGCTAAAATGATTTGCTAAGGCAGAAGATGCAAACAGAATAAAGGGAAAAAAAAAAATTCGAACAAGACTTGGGAACCAAATACAACTAATATATTCTTGAATACATTTATTCATTTTTCATCCAGTTCTCATACCAACAGGCAAAAATAGTTTTTCCCACTTAAAAAATGTAGTATATAAACACCACCTCTCCTAGTACTTGAAGAACAGATTTTATTTGAGGATAAAGAAGCTATATTAGAACTACTGACTACAGCTGAGACTACTTTTCTCAAACACTGCTATAGATGCTAGGATCACAATATTGATTAGACTGGACCTTAAGGATCACCCAGTTCCAATTCCCCTGCTATGGGCAGGGACACCTTTCACTAGACCAGGCTTCTCAGGGCCCCATCCAACCTGGCTTTGAACACGGCCAGAGATGGGGCATTCACATTTTGTCTGGGTAGCCTGTGCCAGTGTCTCACCACCCTCACAGTGAAAAATTTCTTAATATATAATCCAAACCTGCCCTCTGACAGTTAAATCTCAGTTTAAATAAAACAATAGCTTCTAAATAGTAACCAGTATCTTCTCCTAGCCAGTGTCTTCCCAGCTGATATTACATACAAATATGCTTGTCAAAACTGCCTTAACTTCACTTTGTCTAAAGAGTACTGGTGTAAACACCAGAAACTTAACCCTAAAAGCACTTGCTTTTAGCTTCTCTTTTATAAGCTATTATCACCATCTGTAGTTAGTAAGTGCTATTTATGTAATTCCTTGTTAAATACTCATCCCATTTGCAGGAGAATATATGGTGTCTCTGAACAATTTTTACTTTATGTTCTTATCTTAATATTAAATTTGTTTGGAAACTAGGATTTTCTACTGGTCCAATATGTTTGGCAATTATAACACAGATGCTTTCTACATTTTCCTCATTAAGATGTAAGATCTGGCTGAAATGGGTGTAATTATAAATATTTCCTTGTTCTTTTGTTAAGTCCAAATTATTCTTATTGTTATATAGAAGTTGATTCATGCTTTTATAACAACAAATTTTGAGCTGAAATCAGAGAACATTCTCCCAAAGAGTGAATTTTCTCAGAAGGTTTACTTTAATCTTACATCTCATGAATTCGTGTCTCAAAGAAGCCAGAAAAATGCATTTTCTTTCAATTTTATGATGAAATCACAGACTGAAAGGACTTAGCCAGGTGCTTTTGACAGACAACATTTAGGTACCATGAATAACAAGGGGTCTGGCAGATTTGCACAACATGGGTATGGAAAATGTGTTGACAGAGTGATGCTTTTAATTTTTTGACTTGAATACTGCACTGCAACAGCTGCAGCTGCCAGCCAGGCAACTTGTGCAACCTGCTCTAAGTGTTCATGTATTATTTGTGCCTGTCATGTTCCATCAGACACTTTATCTGATATGGCTGGTGCACCAAATGCTGTGTACCAAAGATGGGCCTTGTGCCTTCAATGTCTCCTGCTCTTTTTGTTAGTACATCTTAATGCACACAGGTCTCCATGATTCCTTGTTTTGTCATACAACTGTTTAATTTTTTACTAACCTTGTCTTCCCTGTACAGAAATTTTTAAATATGTTTCTTTCCTGTAATTAAGGTCACTGTTTTTCTGACTTAGGATATTGTTGATAACACTTTTTCAAGCATGTGCCTTATTTCAGGCAAAAAATTTTGATGTCTTTATTTTGACAGCCCGTCTGAGAACATGAAAATACTGAAAGAGTATTCCTGCCAGTGAAATAAAATCAGGATATAATCTTCTAAATGTAACAAAAGTCTGAAAGTGTCTAAAAGAGAAGAAGCACCCCTCCATGTCATGTCCAAGAGTGCACTTCCTTGGAGTCAGAATTCCTTCAACCCACAGAGCTAAGAGTGTTCAATAAATATTTGCCGACGTGCCTTGAGATCCAGAAGCAGCTGCACAGGAACTCTGCTTTGGTGCTAAAAATTGAAGCTGTGCTTTCCGCAGGATCATCAGTGGCTTCAGACATCCATCCAGACATCCGTGTTCTCTCCTTTACAGTGGGATAAAGTGCTTTGGCTGACATTTGTCTGCAAGGTGGATGCCAATATAAAACTAAAAATACTGTTAGCAAGGTAAAAAATTCCCATACCAGAAACCCAGAGCATTTCCACACAGTTTTTAGGAGCAGAGGAAGTAAGGAATGACTGGGAGTTTTAATAGGTGGCATTGAGAATACCTGCCAAAAGAGGAAAGAATGGTCTGAATTTGGATGTCACTCAATAGTGAAGCAGACTCAGTATCAAGTGACAGGTTGGAGTGGTGTAAAAGTGCCACACTAAGGCAAAGCTACTTACTGGTGAGTATCTCACCAGGATACATGCTTATGCTGTGACAAAAAAAAAAAAAAAAAAAAAAAAAAAGCTTGGATGTCTTTTTTCTCTTTCCTCCTTATCCCTCATCTCCTTACACCTCAAAGGCCTTTATGGTTTTTGTTTTCTTCCTCTCCCAGGAAAAAAACACACAGAAATTCCAAGGGTGCAATAAGGAAAAATTATGAATCTTGACAATTATTCTGAAGTATTTGCCTTCCAATTAGATCTTCAAATTAAAGAAAAAAATATATTGTCAGAAGCAACACTATTCCCCCAAAAAGAGTGGAGAGAAATATGAAATAAAAACATAAAAACTGCTTGAGCCGAATTTTGCTGTGTGAAAAATTGCAGACACTCCAGTCCACTGGATAGCAAGTGGAAAACAGACCCTCACAGATTTATTCCTCACAATATGCTGTTATGATACCAAAGCAGATGCCAAACTCATAGGACACAGCAGACCTTCCCAGCTCCTTCCTAAAGATGAGAGAAACACCAGGGACAATGAAGCAGCGTTTACCAGGACAGACACACCACAGTGTAAAATGTGTTTAAAGAACACAGCAGTCCAAGCAAATTTCACAAAATGAAGAAACTACCTGCCTGATCCAAACTGGTTTGAAGTCAATACAAATGTCTGTAGAGACTTGAAAGCTCTGAGGGGAAAGCCCTCAATATATAGTTTCTGCTGGACATATTTGAAGATTTATGATGTCTATAATGAATACAAGGTTGAAAAGGATCTTCTAGGTTGTCAAGGCCAGTCGCACTTTATTTCTGATATCTCATCCCATGCTGTCTTTCCTTAGTGTATCAATCTCTACCTGTGAATGTCAGAACAAAGATGCAACAGCCCAGTACCTCTTTGATGAAGAGAAAAGGCATGAGAACTAATAGAATTGGTTTCTTTAAAACCTGAAGTTAAATATTTAACCTATGTGAAACTGAAAATGAGATGCTTATGATCACTTCCATGAGTTTGTGTTCCTATTATGTCCCTAATGTCAGGTGAGAAACCTGGAAAAAGAAGTAATTTGCACTGCATTTATTGTTTGAAATTCAGTAAATAATTGCAAAATTCAGGATGCGAAAGACAGGACAGAGAAAAACTTAATCTCGCTTAGGTTTATCAGTGTTGCACAGTTAAAATACATGAAAAATAAGGGAAGATGTTTCCAAAGTCAGTTAATTTGATTCTGAACCCAGAAAAGGGACTGCTTAGTAAGAAGGAACTATTTTTACAGTCTTTTTTAATTTTCACTCTAAAACCATAAGTTAAAGCTCTTGAGCAAAGTTTAGAAGTACATAAGTCATATTTTCTGTTTGGTGTCTTCCCATAAAAAAAAATCAAAACAATAACTGGTTTACACCAGTTTTGATGTATTTATTACTGAGAAAATTTAATCCCCATTCTAAGAGCAAATGCATAATTCAACACATCTTACTTCAAAGAGAATATAGTCTGTATGGAATTGTTTTGTAGGGTTTTTAACCACTCTTTTTCTCCAGTTGGTTTCCTTTTTCTGTAACTCTCATCTGTTCTTTCAGTAAATATTACTGTCCTGAAAGAAGGTAAATGAAAGATTCGTAATGGGTCATTTCTAGAACCACAATTACTTCTCTTTGCAATTATACATGAAAATTTGTTTTCTCAGTTTTCATGGAAGGTTCTTGGGAAGATATTCTGTTTGTTTGTCAATCTTATAATGCAGAATATACTTAAAATTCATATTCTAATAGTGAGGTAGAAGACTGTATTCTGTCACTGAAGCAATGAATTTCTTATAGTTAGATTTGCAGTGCATAACTATTAATGCAAAACTTTCCTATTGGCATTATATTTATTTTATCCAGGCATTTTGGCAAATGTTCTTGTAACATTTTGGGGAGTCACCAGATGGCACTAAAACATTGCAAGGTGCCAAAAATCTTTGCATTTCTTGCCAAGAAATACATTACTTTGCAATAGTATTAATTTTTCTCTATTTCTGCTACAGCACAGATTATATCTCTTTAAATTTCACTGAACAAGAGGCACTGGCACATGTTCATTGGGTCAGAGAGGGCCAGGACGAACTTAAGGATGTAGAAATATCATCCATACCACCAAGAATATTACTATCATCATTTAAACCTTCAGATTACATTCCTTTTCTGAAAATCTGTGTCTTTCAAAGAAAACTTTATGGGTCCTGCTTACTATATGAGTCAGATTAAACGTGTCACTTTCCTTGTGTGACATCAGTTTCACATCTCTCTTTCCTTCTTATCTCCATTGTACAAGGGAAATATTGAGTAGTTATATAGTGTTATCATATTTAATGTAATGTAAATCTGTATCATGCTTTAGATACACAGTTCTTAATAACTGACCGAACACTTTTACTTTCCATTTCCTGTATTCAACAGTGACAAAAATACCATGCTTAGAGATGAATAGAGAAAAAACTGAAACATTTTAAGTTCTATTTAGAGATCTTAGCGTAATCAGAGGTCTTTAGAAAAACATTAAATTTTAAATTTAACTTATGTAATTTGGTACACATATCTTATGCTATATTTTTTTACTGTTTTGTCAACCCTGTCAGTGGCATATTGTTTAAATTTTTTGTCTATCTGAATTCATGTTCTACTTTCCTTAGGTTAAGAAAACAGAATATTTACATCATTTTCTTATTCTTTTGATTGCTTTGTCATTGTCTTTTTATAACCAATGACAGCAATCTTTACAAACACATTTTACAAATATTGAAAGGATCTCTTCATTTTTCAGATAAAAATACTCAGGTTGAGGAGCTATATTGTGTATATAATCTGGTAAGGTCAGTTGGAGAACAGATCATAGAGCCACAGAATGGTTTGAGCTGAAATGGGCTTGAAAGATCATCTTCTTCCAGCCTCCTGCCATGGGCAGGGACACCTTCCACTGGACCAGGTTGCTCAGAGCCCCATCCAGCCTGACCTTGAGCACTTCCAGGGATGGGACAGCCACAGCTTCTCTGGGTAACCTGTGCCAGTGCCTCAGCACCCTCACAGGGAAGAATTTCTTCCTAAAACACAACATAAACCTGCCTTCTTCAGTTTAAATGCCTTTCATCCTCATCCTATCACTACACACCTTTGTGGATAGTACCTCTCCAGCTCTCTTGTCTTACGACAAATATAGTAGCATAAGTCATACTAAAATTTAGGAAAAAATAAAAAAAATCTGGAAATCTCTACTAAATTCCAGATCCAACCAAATTATCCTGATGTTTGGAAGGAAGAATGTTCTATTCGTCTATTCACTTTTTTTAAATAAAGACAATTAAAAATATGTAGAGCTTTCATGGACATTTTGAAAAAATAAAAAGTGAATTTCTTTGTAAGCTACAGGCAGACTGGATCAGCTTCACTTGGTATGCTGAAGTCACCCAGAAAAGTAACATTCATTTTGATTCATTTGTTTTGCCTTCTCCGCATGGGAAAGAGAGCAGAGAACAAAAGTTGTTGTTGCTGAGTTCCCTGTTTTAAGAACCTAAAGTTGGGAGAAAACAGTTTTTTGCTTTAATAACATTTTTTCCCTGAAACTTGCCTAAACACAGTTTTGGTGTGGGGATTTGTCCAAAAGGCAAAAACAGTAGTCAGACTAGCATTGCTGCAATCACTGCTCTTTGAGTCTGTGTAAGTCAAAGTACTCAAAAGGTTCAAGGGACACACTTGAAATAATGGCCCAGGGATAGTTACAGTGCCCCTGAAACAAGTGACTGTAGCAGGTAATGCATGGCTACCTATAGAGAAATTTCATCTCATGATTCATGACAGGATGGATCCTGCCCTGGAGCTCACAGCTGCACTTGCTCAGAAAGTATCTCATAAAGCCAAAGTGTCCCAGAGCCATTCCCTGCTCCCCACTCTCATCTCAGGGTGAATGCAAGGCCACACATTGATATCCATCCATCAAGTTCTGAGTTTCTGCATTACCTTATGAACAAAGTAAGGAGGCAAGGTATTATTCTCTGGAGAAAATCTACCGGGTGATAGATGAAGCTTCACAAATACACGCTCCAGAAAGCATCCAATCATTTAAAGAACTCCCACAACCAACCAGAGTAACCTTGAAATATTTTGGAATATTTGATAAATCTCTCTCCAACCTTAAGCTCATTTCTTTTTACATGAAAAATCATTACTAAAAACTTTGGTTAAAGTTGGCTAAATTATTTGCAGACCTTCCATCATGTACTTCAAAATTTCACTAGCCTGGATTTCTCTGGAGCAGAGATTGCCTTTGAAGGGCTGTCAAGTCCAGAGAGTTTTTTTGTAGTGTGGAAAAGCATCTCCTAGGGGAATACCACTCTAGGGTCCCCTATTTCATCTTCCCATTTCTGCTTTCTGTTTCAGGTGGAATTCTTGATTGCTGTTGTCTTCCTACAGATGCAACTCTAACAGTCTAAATATGGCAGCAGTGAAGCAGTTCATAAACATTAATTAATGTATCCTCATTACTTCCCTCAGAGGAGAGTGATGATAGAGTGGTGAAGGTGTCTTGGTATGGATCCAGAGGTGCGAGTTCATACCTCTCTCTGGACTCATTCCAAACATCACTCCCAGTCAGCTCAGCTATAAATGAGTACTACAGCACTGGGGCTGAGGAAATCGAAGGCATCTGGATGGATATTAGCCACATCACTCCCCTGTGGGAGGTTAGCAACAGAAACTGTTGTCCTTGCCCAGGCGTGCACAATTATCCCTTGCAGTGGTTTGTTTCCACTATATACAGAGGTGCTGCAATCCCCCCTCTGATGGAAACCACTGGGGCAGAGAGGGATGAAGACACAGGTTTTCAAAAACGTTTGAAGCTCTAAATCTCTGTAAACTTGGAGGGCATTAGTCACATGAACACTTTTACTATTTCAGTCTAAGGGAATTGTCTCAGTTCTGCAGCAGAATGGAAAATTGACCCTGCCTCATAAGTCCAGTCAATTGGGATATTTGTTTTCTCTTCTACAAGTGTTTGATGGTAAAAATAATAATTACTCAAGAGATTCATCTCACTGTGTTAAAGAAGAATATTTTGAAAATGCATATGCATGATCACACAACCAAGAATAAAGTTTGTTTAGTCATATGAGATGAAAGCTGATAAATACTACTTTGCATTCACTGCTTGGCATATTCATTATTCCCATTAAAAGATCCAAAATAGTTTTCAGTGTGGAACACAACCACTGCCTTGCAGAACTTGTACTAAACTGTTCATTCAAAAAACTTACAAGGTGTTTATAAACCACAAGTAATCATTGGAAAATAAATCATTGGAAATTACAATACATTTTTATAAATGGAAAACTGAGGTACAGAACTCACTGTACCACTCAGAGCATCACTTAGCTGATGCCAAAATGGAAATAAAACGCAGTATTATTGATTTCTTGTCCTGTACCCTAATCATCCATTTCCTCATAATAAATAATTTTAATTGTTTTCATTTTAATGAACGATAAAGAAATTATTTTTTTTTTAAATTGCCCCAAGGTGAATGAAGATCAAAAGGCACAGAAGGTACATGACCTCCTTTCTTCTGAGGACCTCATTGCATTGTATAAACAAAACAATGAAAACGTTGAAAATTAAATGTTCCATCATTTGCTAAATAGGGAGGAGTGATAAATAACAGGTTGATACCTGTTTAAATCACCATTTAAAGACTACAATACACTGTAAAGTATCCACTTTTATCAAATTTTTTTTGACTCTGCTAGAGTCACTGGAACCAGTGAAGCAATAAATACATCAAAATATGGAGGTAAACAAAACCATAAAACACCCAATGTAACAACAGAAACACCCACAAATACATAAATATTTATGAAGCAAGGGCACTTCTGAGACACCCAGCAGGTTTGATTGGGTTGAACAGTCCAATCAAAGCATTGTGCACTCACATGATTGAAGAAACAGGAATTACATGACAGGGAAAAGAATCAGTGGCTATGCAATGGATTTCAACTCTCTGTACTGTTCTTAAACTTCCCAAAGCATAAAAAAGATGACCTCCAGTGTAACTTGCATGTGGCACTATCAGTTCCTGATACAGAGTATTCCAAAAGTAATCATCCCATTTTAGCTTTGGCTCAAAGAATGTGGGACATTAACTGTAATTATTTTACACTTATAGATTTGTCCATCTGTCCATCTGGCTGGAGATCATCAGTTCTTTCACTCTACTAGATCCAAAGATATGGAGTTGGGAACTCTTTTCCTTCTTCATATATAAATGTAATAGTTACAGTTGTATAACCAAATTCCTATGTGATTAATATGAAAGCTGAAAAGAATACAATAGAAATTGTCAACATTTCTGAATATTTGCAATTTTTCCCAATTTAAAGATATAAGGGTCATTAAATCAGACTATTTATTAGGATGTTTTATGCATTACACGCACAAGATATACATCTTCTCTCTGGTGGGCAGCAATAGGACACAAAGAAATAGAATAAAACTGCACCAGGGGAGATTCAGATTGAACAGCAGAATAAATTTCTTCACAGAGAAGTTGGTCACTCACTGGAACAGGTTTCCCAGGGATATGGTCACAGCACCAAGCCTGGCAGAGTTCAAGGAGAACCTGAACAACATTATATGACTTAGTTCTAGGTAAATATAGGTAAAAATTCCTGAGAAGATCAAGGAATTAGGCTTAATGTTCCTAAGGGGCCCCATTCAGCTGGAGATATTCTATGATATGTGAAAACATTTCCTGGAAAGACACCAGCAACTTGTGCTGTTTAAAGCACGTTTTCCAGAAGGCTACATTGACTTATTCAAAGAGACTAAATGTTGAAGAACTCAGTTATTTCCCCTGTAGTTTGCTGTCATGAAACTAAAATTAGTCATTTCTTTCAGAGTCCCTTCAGAAGAAGGAACAAAGCTGTTGAGAGGTGACTAAGGAAATTAACAAAGTAGAATAGAACAGTGAAAAATAGATATGACTTGTATTTCTGCACTTTTGACGTAGACTTCTTAAAAATCTACTGCTTAGTAATACAAATAATGTTCTTTCTTCAGAAAAAAAACTCTTTTTAATAAGAATATGAACCCAGATATTTTGGCGCAGGTCTGTAGTTTCAGGGCTGAAGCAGCTTTTACATGTAATAGGCAGTACAATAAAGCCATGAAAAGCTATTTGGGCTTGAGAGGTTGAGATTTATTGATCTTTCCTTCTCCTCAAAATCACTCTGTCCTGGCATTATGATTAAAGATTTCTAAATCCTATATCTATGTGTGCAACGGAGCTGGTTTATAGGTATCTTGTTCCAGCCAAGAATCTCCAAAACTCATTCTTAAACTTAACTGCAATCAATACACACCACAGCACTGTGCAAATATCTAATGCTTTCCTGCCCATGGAGAATATATTTAGAGTTACACATAGAATTTTCTTTCAGTATTTGTTTCCATTATAAGAATCTGAAATACAGTAGGAGGTTTTCTTGTGTAAGAGGAAAACTTTGGTTTTATGAATGTTAATTCCATTCCTAGATAAAGCACACAACAGATAGCTGGTCTTACTATTTTGTGCCTGAATGGACATGTTATTTGAGATATATATATAACAGCGAAATTTGTGGATTCATTTTCTCTGGTATTCAACCATCTCTTTTATATGACATCTAAGTATAAATATAGGGGGAGGTTCGGTAACCCTTATTTGTGCCATATAGCCTTTGTAGAATTGATATTGGCATTGTGTATTTCTGTAGGGTCCCAGTGCCCTTATCTGAACAGTAATTATAGTAGAATTGGAGCATAATTTCAATTAAATCAAGGGAAGGAACCTATTGTTGCATAGCTCTCCAGTAAGCAGATAATGAATGAAAGTTTGCAGATTCCAGTGGTTTTAATAGATTTTAGAATGTGAATGAAAATTATGAATCAAACTGAGCTATCACATTAAATTAACTGTTCTACAGGCCTTATTGTCTCAGCAGGTTGGTTCTCAACCTTTATTCTCTCCACACATTCTGCAAAATGTCCGACTTTGGGTTATTTTGCTTTGAAGGGTTCTAGTTACTGTACCATCATGGGTTTAGTTAAACACTGTCTTTAACCCTACAGATCACTTGAGGCAGCAGGAGGCCTTCCCTCTCCCCAGCCTGGCTGAATACAGTATTTTTAACATTTCAGGGAACACTTTAAGGAGACTTTCAAAGGCAAACACACCAGCGTGCGGTAAATGAGAACACTAAATGCATGTATCTGTTGTAAAAACTATGCTGCCATGGGGCTGATCCTGCCTGGCACTGAGTGACTGAAAATAAATTTTAGGATGTTCAGGAAAGTCATAGTGTATCTCTGTACAGAAGCAAAGAAGCAAACTATTGCTTCCCATGATAATTATCCCTGTAAGTACCATCCGAGAGACCCACCATGTCTGTCAGCTTCAGTGAACTTCTCTAAACAAAGGACTGCAAAAGAAGGCAGGATTACAGACCTGCACATGTAAATTTAATGAAGGAAGGGGAAGGAAGGAAGGGAAGGGAAGGGAAGGGAAGGGAAGGGAAGGAAGGGAAGGGAAGGGAAGGGAAGGGAAGGGAAGGGAAGGGAAGGGAAGGGAAGGGAAGGGAAGGGAAGGGAAGGGAAGGGAAGGGAAGGGAAGGGAAGGGAAGGGAAGGGAAGGGAAGGGAAGGGAAGGGAGGGAAGGGAAGGGAAGGGAAGGGAAGGGAAGGGAAGGGAAGGAAGGGAAGGGAAGGGAAGGGAAGGGAAGATCAAGGTCCTCCTCCACTGGTCTATGGATATCTTCACTAATAAACCTTGCCCACATCTTTCTGGAAGAGTATATAAGTATTTTTTTTTCCCCCTGGAGGAAACCACCAGAAAGTCTCTTTTCTTTTCAGATACAAAAATCAAATCTTTCAACTCACTAAACCAGTCTGTCCTATCACTGCTCCTCTCTTACACATTTACAGCTCTGATCAGCTCCTCTGAACAACAGCCCTTCTGTATGAAGCTAAGGATGTTTGGTTTGAGAGAGAGGGGCAATAAAAAAAGAAGTTATTTGTTACTATTTTTTTTTAACTGTGCAGTGACAGGCATAACATTTAGGCAAATATCAAATGAAACATCCAGGAACACAAATTGTTTGCAAGTGAAATTTTTGAAGGAGGTCTCTGCAGAGACTTGCCTATTTTTATAAGCAATGACTCCTCTAAGTCAGTGTCATCTCAACCATGGAATTTAAAATTAAAGTGAAATTTCATGGCTCTATATACTGTTTAAATGTCACCTTTTATTCATCATGCTTATTTTACATCTAGTACTAGGTCTTCTATATAAAGGGGAAATAAAAAGAGGAATGTTTATAAAAGGAATGTTTGGGGCCACATGTTGACATTACATGGAGAATGAGTAAATATTTTTAGCCAGAGGATGTACTTGATCTTACTAGAATCTTATAGTAACAAAGTACTTCTACCCTGGGAACCCCTTAAACATCCTTTATGTAGGAAAAAAGGTTAAATTATAGTACACTGAAGCTGCCTCTGAGGAGGTAAGATGAATGTACAGTTACTTCAGGATTAATGTGGCTTTTAAAACAAGCTACAGTCCAAGAAATTATTAACACACACTGAAGATTATATTAATACCTAAACAAGAGAGTAGAAACATACAGAGTACAAAAGAAAACAAAACTTTTGAAGAAAAAAAGGTTTTGTATTTTAATAAAAAATTATTTGATGTTTTGAAGCAGTGATTTCCAGATTGTTGGAATTTTTCAAGGTCTCAGTAGTTCATACAGGCCTGTTTAGGACCTTGTTTTCCTAGGTCATCCATATGCCAGCAATGTTGTAATTCAGTGACCTTCTTCAGACCAGCTGGGTTTTCTGCTCAAACTGAATGCTTTGGTCCAGGTTAAACTTAGGATTAGTTGTCTGTTGACCTCAAAAGAAATTTAAAAATCCTTGCCCTAGATGACAGCATAAAAATAAAGTAACTGTTACAAAATATGATTAATTTCTTTTCTTAATAGGTATATTCTGCTGAGCATTTGAAGAGGGGAGTACTTACAGGAGGGTCCATAACACTTAAATGTGAGATCTGTGCAGTGTCAACAACCATATGTGAGTCAGCCTTATCACCCTTTGCATTCAAAGAGACAAAACATGCAAAATGAAATGTCACTGGGTGAAAGTTTCAGGACAGACAAGAAGTGTCTTAGAGGTCCTCCATGAACTATATTGGGAATTTACAACAGTTTATGCAGTTGTACAGATTTGGCTTCCAATTCAAGGGAGTCTTCAATGAATCTAAAGAATTTTTTTCTAAACCTTCTACAGTCAAATTAGAAAAAATATTTTCTGTGCTGTTATTTATATCTGACTTTGACACATAAAGGTCTTTTTGCAGTGTAAGAAGGAAGATAGCTCAGCCAGTATCCACCTCCATTGCCTATGATACTATAATATCTTCAAACATCTTATTTTCAATGTTCAAATTAGTAATTTCAGATAAAACTAAATACAGGGGAAATTTCTATGGAACTGCTAGGGTTCTACTAAAATGTTGCCTAATATTTTCTCTTTTAATAGATAAGAATTTTATCTGTACTTACACAAAAATAAGTAAATTTCTAATTTTTAATTAAATAATTCACTGATCACTTTTGCATACAAGTTGGAATTCACTGGTCATATTTTTCAACTATAAACTGGTTTATACTAGTCAATCTCTAATAGTCAGCACTCCGAAGACAAGAAAAATCAAACCTAGGGCTAAACAGAAAAAAATGTGCAATGATTCTACTGCTGCTGTAGATTTAGGTCCTATTACAAAGGACCTTATGCATTAATTGGCTAAGGAGCAGGGAACAGAACAGGAGTGAGCGAATGCTTTTCTCCATGGTTCACAATCTCATCTGAGCAAGGCTGTGGATGGATCTAGGACATCTCACTGTAAGACTCCACACAACTGAAGGGCTTTCCTTCCACCCACTGATTTCATTTCCCACTACAGGAAGTTGGGTCAAGGCCAGCAGAGCTCAGAAGTGCTCCACAGCTGGTATCTCTGCCTGGTACTGCTGATGTGATGGGATAGTACAGGGACAGATGGGTTATGCCACCACTGCAGGGCCGGTCATGCCATGCCTGACCTGTCCTTCTTGCTGTGATGAACCCTCACTCTGCTTTTGTATGGATCCAGACACTTTCTGCTGGAGTACTATCAAGCTGGTCTCAAGGTTGCACCTCAGTATGACCTTGTGGTCACAGTATGCACTCTTTTCATGAGTGTTTGGGGTGCAGCAGAGGCCCAACAAACATTTTCAGAATGCATACATATCTATTGAAAATCCAGCCAACTACAGTAGCCTAAGATAGGGTGAAAAATTAAAATTAATAATCATCTTGTGATTTTGGTGATGGAGATTGAAATAGAATTCATAGAATTCACTTGGTTGACTGTAAATCCATGAGGAAATAGCTTCCAATTTCCTCAAAACCATATGGTACTGACAGTTGTGTGAGAGGAGATACTGAGGCAGAGTCTGTCTAACACCTCCAATGAGCTTGGTGTGTAGAATATGACTGTATTATTTCTCAAATGAAGACTGCACCAAATTGTTCACACCCTCTGGTAAGGCTGATCTACATTACTAACATCTTTTACATGGCAGATCAGAATTTCTCCAACTGCAATCTCATTCCTGGGCCTTCAGCTGTTTGTTTGTACCTCATTTAACTCAGATAAATTTATTACCTGCTTCACATTGTTTCTGCTGTCTTTGTTATACATGCAAAACATTGTGCTCAGTGCTGAGTACATCTCCTCTCAAGTGTGTGCTTCTGTGAGTTTCCTTGTAACCATGGCCCAGTAGATGAGAATTGGGTCAGACAATTATTTGATAGTCTTTTCTCTCCAAGGTATTTAATTCAATAATTTTATTGGCCCCTTCATTGTACACATTTATTAGGATTTTATTCTCCCCAAGAACACGATCTCCTCTTTAAGAAGTAATATGCTGCTGTAATACTTTATCAGAAAGGTATACCTAAAGATTTCTGTTAGGAGTGCATATTGGGTATGGCAGGTCCATGCAGTCTCACTAACAAGAATCAAGGAGAAAGCAAGGAGATTTTACTCAGTTATACATGAGCAAAGTGTATTAATAGAAAAGAATTTCAACTGCTGGATTTCAACACAATCTTTGTAGTTTAGTTGGAAGGTTTAATAAAGAACCAAACAATGTGGGGAGCCTGCATCCAATCTAATATTTCATTTGGCCTGACTCATGACTCCAAGTGGAGTTAATGGTTAATAGTTAATGGTTATCAGAGTGTGCCAATGCTTAACAGCTTTTGTAGCTTACAGACATGGTGCTCTTCAACAACAAAGCTCTCCAGAATCTGAGGGCAATCACAGGCTCTAGTTGCTTCTCAGAGTCCTTACCGTAAGTGTTTTCTCGATATGTATCCCTCTCTTTGTCTGTACTTCTGTGGATTTTTGTTTCAAAATTTTATGTGATAGTTTTATAACCTGTCAAGCTTAACCAACATGCTGTTAAAAGGATTTCCATAGCTTGATTCCAAACTGTGTAAAGAGCTGCTTTTATTAATTGTAAGCCTGCCACTTATTTGATGATTCAAGTTCTTAAAGATAATGAGCAGTCATTTTCCTTATAGCTCATCTTGATTTTGTAGGTCTCTGTTGTACCCTTTTGTCAAATATCCCTTTCCCAGGCTGAAGAGGCCAAGTGTACTTGGTCATCCCTCATATAAAAGTTGCTTCACTTTAGTAATCTGAGAAGGAAAACCTTTTTTAAAATTATTTTTCAGCATTGTCAAATCCTTGGGAAAAAAAAACCAAACACTTTTTTGAGAATGAGGTGGAGGAAAGCAAGAATAGCCTTGCACTAAAATACACAAATACATAATGGATTTCCATCCCTGTCTTTATCTTGACCCATAAGCCTTACATCATAATTTCTCTTCCCTGTCCAGTTGAGAAGAGGAGGAATAGGGTGGCTTTGGTAGGCACATGAGGTCCAGCCAGGGTCAGCACACCACACTACAGCTCCTCTAGGCTTGCAATACTTAACACTTGTCCCTGAATAATTTAGGACTATCAGCAACCTTTGTCTCTGCACTCTTTACATTTTCACAAATCCCTCACTAATTTGTTGAACAGTGCAGTCCCAGCATAGTTTCTTTTAGTCATGCAAACACCCAATTGACCTTTTTTGACATTTTTTTTACCTTTTGAATCTTTTTTTATTCATTTAAAAACCTTCTCTCTCTGCTTAGTGTCTCTGAACACCTTTGGTAAAGGATGCTGTTGACAAAACTTCTGGAATCCATCTAAGCATCAAAAAGCTACTACTGCATAGGAAGCCTATTAGCAGGATTTAATAGATGTCGAAGACTACAAAAAATCCTTATTCCAGAGGATGCTGAGCTCACTGCTACTGCACACATGGATTAAGCAATCACAGCACACTGTGCTATGAGAACACTTACTGTTTATTACTACCTTGTAATTTTGTTTATGTTCAGGAAGACAGAACATCTATTTCAATGAAATTATTCCTTACAAAGGTCCTGATCCTGAACAGATACTCACAAGAAACTCTTTCTTTACTTTCTAGAGCATTCATAAATTACAGCGATCATATAAAATTCTTGTGCATAAGAGTTTGACTAAAGCTTACCTTAAGTGAAATCAACCCCTGCTCTGATTTTGCCCAGTAGGATTGGCATTGTGCTTCCAAGGGTAAAAATGAGGTTCCTGGTCCCAGGAACTGAAAGCAGGAATAGAAAGGGGAAAACTCAAGATTTTCAACATAGCACTGCTGAGATTTTCATGTCTTCATGTACCACAGTAATGAATTTTGAGTAAGGGGCTGACACGTCTGCTAGGACAGGTCCTTATCATGCCACCTGGCCTGTCCATGTGATCTTTGGGCTATCTGGCTCCTCATCACTGCCAGCTGGGAAGGAAGAAGGCACTGGCCTCATGGCACCCACTAGGGCATCTACCTGTCTGTAAAGCTCTTTTGTTCTCTTACAAGACTGAGATTACTTTACAAGGGCAAGATAAAAGTGTAGTTCTGGGCATCTAACCATTCCCCTCTGGACTGATAAAAAATTGAACAAATATGTTTCAGTACTATGGAAAATCAGGGTTCTGTTGTTTGTACTCCTGTGACAGAATAATGATTGTTTTGATCAACGAATTTTATTTCACATCTCATCCTTATACATTTCATTGGTTTTACAAATGCAGAATGTGCAAGGCAGCAATCAGTAAACTTAACTGCAATAAACATAAACACAACATAAACACCCCTGCAAATGTGTTGGTTTTGAAGTAACAGAAAAAAAGGTGAAGCATTTTTTGAAGCTAGATTGAGAATACTAAAGCCAGAAAATACTCATATCGCTCTTTTTCCAATTTTATCTAATTCTGTGTCAACCATCACTGTGGACTTTTGACTATAGTCACTCTATCTTATCCAGATTATCCATATATATTCTGTTCTTTCAAGAAAGATCTTCACAAGAAAAGAGAACACTGTTTTGAAGAAAATAAGAACAACTCATCTATTTCAACATTCTCCCAATATTCAAACACTTAGGGTAACTAGTATATATGTATTCTTCTAGATTTTGAATGTTTTAATGTTACTGTCCATCTGCAATGCAAAAGTGAAATATATATTTTGGGCTTCTTTTTCTGTTTTATTGTAAAGAGAAATTGCCCATAGTTCAAACTGAGGTGCAGATAAGTTTAGATAAGGATTCCAACCCCAGAGAAGTGAATTAGAAATTAAAATTACTTAGAGGTAAGATAACATATGTTATTCTCATGCTTTGATTAAAAATGGTGAAGAAATCTCTTCTGATCTCTTTAGAGGTGTAACTTTGTCATTCATGTCTGGTTTCAGCATACTGTAACTAGATTATGAAATCACTCCTGACTGATACAGATTTATAAAGAGGATCTATTGCAGTTTGGTGGGGCTTGATTGACTTTTTGACAGCTCATGAATATGGATTAGCCCTAAATCCTCTAGAATCTTTGGAGTTAGGTGGATTTCTTGTCCACTATGTTAAACAATAAATGAAGCGTATTCATATGAGAAGATACGTATTAAACAGGGATTTGATGGCAACCTCACAAGAAAAGGATAGAATCTAAAGAGAAAGGAACAGAGTAAAAGAACATTTTGAGGGTAAATGCTAACTGGGTGGAATTTTAGAAGGAGAAGACATTATGAGATGAACAGAAGGTCTACAATCCTCTTGGTGCATGTTACCCAAAAAACTTGGAGTTACGCCCAGGAATCCTGAATCTTTCCCACTCTTTCATGAAGAAAAAAAGGACCTGTTGAAGAAGACAATATGTGATCAGGAAATTAAAACTGCATCAGAACATATATATATACATATATACATATACACGTGCACTTATAAAAATTTACAAAACATATTTATGGAGTTTGTTTATATTTCAGCTTTCTTGAGATAAAATGAATAAAGAAAAGAAAAATATAAGAAATTAGTTACCTAAAGAAGTTTCTGTTCTCTGAGATCAATACAAGAATTAGACGATATCTGATTATAATATCTTGAAGAAATATCTGTTCAACATAGTCTTAAAGTGCATAAATAAATGACATTGCTGAAGCCAAGACCTTAGCACATCCCAAAAGGGATTTTTCAATAGATTTTGGAATTATACTCAAGCATTACAAGAATACACAAGAAATAACTGAGTATTCCTCAAGAATACATCTTTTGAGTGAAATCAAATTAAGAAAATCTTAAAGGGAAAATATCAAGACACAAAATAACTTGAATTCATTATTACTGCAAATTCTACATTCTTTTTAATCTATGAAAGACATAAAAAATTTAATGTTTTTACATGTATGTCATTGCATGTTCCTCATAATTGGATACGACTTACCATATCTACTCTGCTACTCTAATTGATAATTTGTTTCGAAATTCATATTCTAGTGAATGAATTGGTGATCTGGCTATCTTTCATTGGTTTTAGTATCAAATGGTTCCTTATGCTGAGCATAATTAAATACATACAACAAGAGAATAAGATTTTTAAATAATCAAAATTAAACCTTTTTACTTATTTGTCACAAGAAATGTATTTTAAATGAAATTTTAGTAAAATTGACCTGTTATTGTTAATGAACTAATAATTTCTATTTAGGGCATTTCTCTATAGTCTAGTTCAGCTTCACGTGGCAAGTTTCAAGTATAAGACACTAAAATATTTTCTGCTATTGACAAAACATCATTGAAGATAAGTTTTGATTGAAAGTTATCAATGAATGAAAGGATTAATAAAAAATCCACATTCTCAATAAAATCATAACATATACATGTAAATCCAGGATAATTTTGCTGATTTTCTCCCAACACTTTTTGTTCTCTGAGCAGTTTATTTGCTGTATGTGAACTGATAAATACCAGAATACAAACTGAAGTATCTCAGCTAAAAAAAAACTAGTAGGACTGTACACATTTATTAGTGAAGACTTTCTTATAATTGTCATTGCAATCTTCATCTCAGAACATTTTTGTGCAAATGAGGAACAGCCAACATGTCAAAGAACAGATAAAAAATGAAAAACATTAGAGATACAGAATTATCACAGCAAAAGGGATAACCATGGTTGCATCTGTGCTCTCTAATTAAAATTATCTCATTTAAGTGGCAAAACACTTAATATAGGAATAGATATATGATGAAGTATAACAAGGAAATGTGTCCATATTGTTGTGCACAGGGTATCACAGACATATTTTGTCAGAACAAATAGGGATTGGTGGTAACAATACGATAATCTGGGAAAGAAGATTTCTGAAATTAATACCAACTCATTCTGTCTCAACTACTCTCACCTTCCCAAAAGAGCCTGTGTAAGAAGTTCAGGCTCTCTTCTGTTTCTCTGCTTTTTGTCAGATGAAGATTTTTGCTATTTCTCTTGACTTTGAAGTTGGAATAAAAATTGTGTATCAATGTTTTTATTGATGTAATAGCATCTCTTAGAAACCATAAGTAGAAGGCTGCACTTAGCAGACCACAACTTATTAATTCTAGTATGTCACCTGATTAATGTTTGTCAGATTAGACTGAGAAAACACTTTTTTTTTTTCTTACTCCAGTGACATCACTATGGCTTATAAAAACCAATATTATTCCCAGTTCAGTAAGGTACAATCCACTTAAAAGGATATTGAATATATATATATATATATATATATATATATATATATATTATATGCTAGCAATTAATTCTCTCATCCTCCACTATCTAAAATAAATAGAACAGAAATTCTCTCACACCAGCATTCAATAATACAATAACAATAATTCAATAATTCAATTCATATCAAATCATCAGAGATTCATCCAGTTATTACCTTCCAGGAATACATTCATTCTGTATTATCTTCTAGCATTAACATAAGTAGAGCTTCTTTTGATACATATGAAAGCCAGACTATTCACCTCTCCATTCCCTTCTTTCTCCTCAGTCCTTTAATTCTTGTTAACCCACTTGTACAAAAGTCCTTCTGAAGATTCAAGGTCATATCTCAAAGTTGCTGATAACCTGCATAGAGAACCCATACAACTATCCAAAATACCTCAATCATCTCCAGAAAATGCTACCTTTCATTTCCCATTGTAGTGTTTGAATCACCATTCTTTTTCTTTACCATGGGGCTGTAGACTTGAGTTGCAGCAATGTCCTCCCTCTCCCTCCTGCTTTTCTATAATTACCTAAGTATTTCCATTCAAGATAAGCCATTACCTATTTATAACCCAGCAGCACAATGGTCAGGGTTCTGTCTCACAGGAGCAACCAAATTACAGGTAAGATCCTAAGCATCTTATTTATGTAACTGAGTTCTGCATTTATATTTAAAATTATTATTTCAAGAACTATATCCAGGATTTTTTTCTAATTAATAAGAAATACAGAGTCTGCTTTTGTAGCTAACACCTAATCATTAGGGGTCTACATACAGCAACTACGAGGTCAAATGCTGTGTAATACCTTGTGAAAACTTGGGACACACAAAACCACACCTACACAAAAAGTTAAACAGAGTCTTGTAGCTGGCACTTTTGGCAGATACAGCTAACATTGCCTCAATGTGTCCTTACAGCCAAACGAGACCTCACAAGCCAAACAAGAGCAAAATGAAACCTAGTAGTACTGTTTATGTCCCACATAATTCAGTGTAACTTTCAGCTTTATCACAAAGCACAGCCTTACTCTGTTCTGTGCCCAGCTTCGGGTGTGTGGGATTTAATAACTGTACAGCTGCCAGGTGAGTCAGTTGAGCTTGATGCTCAAAAACAAAACCTAGTTTTGGTTGGGTTTTTCCATCACATCAATGAGTTGAAGAAATTCATTGCATGATTGGTCTTTCTAAACAAAGAGGACATAGAAAGTTTGGAACAAACTTTTTAGCAGGGCCTATTATAATAGGATAAAGGACAATGGTTTTAAAGCAAAAAAGTGTAGATTTAGACTAGACATAAGGAAGAAAAATTTTTACAATGAGAGTAGTGAAACACTGGCACAGGTTGCCCAAAGAAGTAGTGGATGTCCCATCCTTGGAAGTATTCGAGGTCAGGTTGGATGCAGCCCTGAACAATCTAATCTGGTTGAAGATCCCTTTCCCTGAATAGGAAGGGGAGCAGGACTAGACCTTCCAATCTAATCCATTCCATGGCTGCTAAATACTGTGCCAGAAAAGGGGCTAATACACGCACATAGGAGCAAGGAATTGGAAGGCCTGACTTTGGCATTGGAAAGGTTAGAAGAAGCCCGACTTTGAACTGTAGCAGACTTAGTGTAACACAAACCTGCTCACTGAGTGGTGTTCATCAGTTGCTAACCTGTGCACTGCAGAGACAAAGCCCCGTAGTACTTTCTATCTACTTGTCCTCTTACTTCCTGTATTTCCCATGATTTCTCTGGACAACCATCTTTTCTTTCCATTTTGCTTGTTCCCAGTTTCTCAAGAAGAATTCAGCCACCAGCTCAGATCATCCACTGGCACTCAAAATCTGCATTCATAGGCAACTTATGATAAGTCATGTTACATTAGTCTCCCATAAACTCAATCTTGAGCCACAGTTGTAGAGTCTGGCATGTTGGCTGTTAAACAATTTCCCTTTTCTATCATCAGGGTTGTCAATGACCTGAAAAGAAGTTTGCCCTTTTATTTGCATTGCTAAAACTTCAAGTTGTGGTCTTAAAAAGAGGAGGAGGAATCATGAACAGTTAAGACAGAAAGAGTTTTCTTATACCAGGCTTTATAAATTACTTTCCATTTTTATTTCATGCCTTTGCCATTTAATTTATCAATTAATTGACCTTAATGAAAAAGGGATACTTTGCTAAAGATGCACATGCCTTACTATTGCAAATAATTGAGCAATTAGCTACAGTTCTTTGATATCTATGAAATATATCACACAAGCAATAAGGTCCAATTTTCAGAAGCATTTAGGCAAATCAACATGCAAAATTGTCACTCAGGACAGTTTATAGGTGCTGAGACAGTTAAATTTCTTTGTGTTTAAGTGCCAGTTAAGCAGTGGGCTTTGTTTCCTTTTTTGTTTGGGAATCCTTTGTTTCCAGTTTAGCAGTCAAATGAAGCTTTTGACAAGAAAATAGGATCAAATAAAACAGAAACTTAGGAAAAAATAAATTCAATAAATTTTTTTAAAGAACCTTTGCATATTAGTACTTGACTGTAAGGGAGTAAGAGGGAGCTGGAGACATCTCTTTCAATGCAAAAATCCAATGCTGAACATTACTCAGAGTGTGAAAGGCTTAACCACTGTTACCACATCTGTGTTTTTTCACACACCTCCCCAGCTGCCCGCAATTCTCTTCACTCTAAATCTTTCCATAATGGTTTCCCTTAATCTCTTCTTTTGGATCATTTACAGTTTATATGGAAGATGTTAAATTGCCAGAGACAACAATTAAGATAATTCACCAGCTCAGATATCAAGTCTCTCAGCTAGTGAGAGAAATGCCTGGATTCTCATGCCTTCTTGATGATAATTTGTGCAAAGAGCTGCATTTACCAGAGGCTAAAATCTTTCACAGTCCTCTTAATTCAAATGTTAACCTATTCCTCCAGATCCACATTCTGGGATGCTGGGATTATAGATTCCTGCATGCAGAAGTGGAATTTGAGGTTTTAAGCAGCCCAAGCCATTACTTTAATCATGAAATGTCTATCAGACTGAAGTGCTAGTACCTCAGCTACTGAATCTTTTAAAAATCTACCTCCCCATTAAAAAATAACCAAACTAGTATCACATAAAATAAAATACAAAATAAAATCAATCAAATTAAAAAGAGTGCTTCTTCAAATTAAGAAGCAGCCCTAAGTACTGGGTCTGACTGATAGAAACTATTTACCTCTGGATATAAAGCAGAGGTCTTATTTCTTTGTCCCTCAACATAGAAGGATCACAATGCTGACACATCTTAAATGTCATTGCAAAGCAAAAATCAAGTTGGTAGAAAATTTGAAAGCACTGCATTTCATTTCAGCTACTTTGCCTGCAGCCCAGGACATCTCCTACTGCAAGACTGAGAAGCAAAGCAAACCCAGAGGACACCAGCCACCTTGCAAATTCTGTCCTTTGACTGATAGGCTTCAAAGTCTAGTTTTTGGTTTCAATAATCATTAGAAAAAATTATTTCTGAACTAATTGCTATTACATAACCCTAGATTTTTCCCCAAACTCAAATAAAAATCTAAGATGAGAAAGACCATTTTCACCTGGGAATCACTTTTGAGAATTCCTTTTTCTTGAATTTTGTAGATTATGTGAGTAACCTGTATCTCACTGGATTCTCACGGGCCCTTAGTGATTGTGCAGGAGGACAGAGCAAAGATACGATCCTAACATGCCATCTCTGTGCTATTTATGACATTGTAAAGCTCAGTGGAGCTCCCTGAATAATGTCCATTTCACAATTAAGTGTTTCAGAAAGCTCAGGTGTTTCTTAAAAGACCACAAACCCCTTGATCATCCTTGCTTACGTTCTCTGAACCTTTTACAGTTCTAATATATAATTTTTTGACATGAAGGAACTGTAACAGCTAGACAGTGTTCAGTCTGGGGTAAATGGTGCATTTATGCAAATAGCTCCTGTTTTGTTCTCTATTACTTTCTAAGTAATTTGTTTGTTTATTTTTACTGATGTTGAATGGGTGTATTTAAGGAACTATTCATCTCAGCCCCAAGGTTTCATTCTCCAGTGGCTTCAGTGAGTGTATATGGAGTTTCACACACATCATTTCATATTGAAGCTACAATTGTTTTACACGTATGTTGTTTTAAGTATATCTACTTCCATCTGCCATTTTTTGTAAGTACCCGATCACTTGTAAGTACTTTCTGCAATTTGCTGCAATGTATTTCATCCTTTCCACCTTGAAGAACCCTGTGTCATCAGCAAACTGTCACGATACATCCCCTTTTCCTGCTCATTTATGTTTCTGTTAAACAGCAAGTCTGAGAACAGCACCCTGTGTAAATTCGCTGCTGATCTTTCTCCATGGAAAAGTCTGATCCTTACTTACTCTTATTCAGTCTTCCAGAGCTTAGGATACTTTCTTTTTTCTTCATTTGGATGCAACTTTCAGGGTTTTTTATTAATACCTGAATTCTAAAAATATCTCCTTTAACTTTGATGCTGTCATGCCTATTTTTTCTCAAGTTCATCACAATTAGCTATGCGCATGATCACTGCACTTCCCATGCAGTGTCTCTCAAAATCTCTGTGTTACCTGACAAGTTTAAATTGTCTTACCTATCTTTTTCTCTATTAAAAAAAAAAAATTCCTCATTTTTATATAGGTCCTTTTATTTAAATTTAGCAAAACTGTAGTGACTTTTTTTGTTTGTTTTGCTTTTACCTGCATTGTTTATTTGGGGAGTTCTGACTGCTGTGACATATATTCTCAGCATTTGTTTCAAAAATATTTGTATTCTTATGGAAAACCAAAGAAGAGTTTTAGTGATCTGTCTGAAAGGTTTCAGATCGTAGAGCAACAGAATATTCCGAGTTGGAAAGGACCCGTAAGAATGAAGTCCAGCTCCTGGCCCTGCACAGGGCATACCCAAGGAGTCCCACTATGTACCTGAGAGCATTGTCCAAACCCTTCTAGAACTCTGTCGAGTGCTGTGACCGTTTCCCTGTGGAGCGAGCCTTTTCCAGTGCCCAACCACCCTCTGAGTTAACCCTTTTCCAATATCCAGCATCAACGTCCCCTGACACAGCCTCAGGCCCATCCCTCAGGTCCTGTCACTGGTACCCACAGAGGACATCAGTGTCTTCCCCTCACAAGGAAGCTGCAGCCTGCAATGAGGTCTCCCCTCACTCTCCTCCAGGCTGAACAGACCAAGTGCCCTCAGCTGCTCCTCATGTGGTTCCCCCTCAAGGCCCTTCACCATCTTTGCTGCCCTGCTTTGGACACTCTCTGATAACTGGATAACAGAGGTAAGGATAGACCCTGGAAATCCAAATAGAGAAGGGGAGAAATGAAGGAGGGCTAAAAAATACAAAAATACATGCAGCAGACAAAGTCAGGAGCAGATGGCTTTGTGCAAAACTCTGTGAACCAGGGGATGACTGAAAGAGAACTTCTGATCCCTCAAATATCAAGCCTGGAAGCAAAACTATTATGTGATTATTGTTTGTAAAAAAGAGATAGAAGGGTCCTGCTGAGCCCCTGAGACATCCGTTGCCCCCCAGAAACCATCCTTTCTTCCTTTAGTCTTATCTTTGCTACAGAGAAACAACCTATTTCTCTGCATGCCAAGTCCTCACTTTTGATTAATATACATCTGTTTTCTGTCTTATCCATAGGTTATCAACCCTTTAATCAGGGATTGGTATTTTTTAAAAAATATTTTAAAGTATATGCTTCTATTGTGAGGATCCAGTTCATGACTGATGTCAGCAGGCACTATAGTAATAGAAAATTATTCCTAGAGCAAGCCAGAGATGTGGGTGTCTTGAAGTGCAGGACCCAAATGTTCCCTGGGAGAGCTACCTTCCTTGGAATACACATTTTACTTTAATTCTTTCTTCAAAAAAAGATCCATACATAACGTAAGTCAGTTTTTACTGTAGGAAAATCTTGACTCCATAAAATCTGTATGTTCCCAAAATGTTCCAGGTAATAGATTTCACTTGAACAAAAGGGGAACAGATGTTATTAAACATGTCATTAAACATTATTCCTTCCACTTGTGGTATGCCAAAATAATTTATGTTCCAGGTGCATTCCCTTTCAGAAAAATATAGCAGGTTCCAACTCCATCTCTTCCTGATACTCTGTATGTAAACCCCATTTTAGTGGTGAGAACATAGCCAAAAAATAAAAAGCAAAATACAGAGTACAAAAAAAATTTTGTTTGGCCTTAAAGGAAATGTCTCCTTTTTGAAAACCTCATACTGAGCAAACAAAAGCAAAAGTATCTGTTGATGTAATATTTATCACCCAAATCAGTAGTGTTGCAATGATCAAAGAAAATATATTTACCAGTAGAGTGCTGGGTATAAATGTTAGAGTATGAAAACAGGAACTGTAAAAAATTGAATCCTGAATACAATTTTAATACATTAGACTCTTGACAACAGCTCTGTCCTGTTATAGTTCTAGTAAAAAAGAAAGTACTATTGTAAAGACCAAAAGAATAACTTCTGAAAAAATATTCTTAAAATATAAAAAAAAAGGTGGTGATAAGGCTTTACAATATATGCTTTCATGAAAATTCAGCAATGCGCTATGTCAAAACAACTAAAAAGAAAATCTTCACTTTGAACTTTTGCTTTCTTTTTATACAATCAAAGTATAGTAAAGAATAGGGAACTCTTTCTGAAGGGCACATTCAGTTTCTGCCTCACCATGGCACATGAGCCTCAACCAATGATTGAATTAGATTTTTCTCTCCTTCAAACACCTTTTCCAGAGAGGATAAGTGAACATTTATTCACAGCAGCACTGACACTATTGGATATGAGGCCTTGATGGCAAAGAAAATTTGAAGAGCCAAGGAGAAAGAGCAGGTTTGCCCCTTTATCTTCTAGTGTATATGGTAATTTTTTTTTTTTTTTTTTGAAAGATGGCTTTAAACTGGAAGAAGGTAGGTTCAGATTGGATATTAGGAAGAAGTTCTTTAATGTGAGGGTGTTTATCCACTGTCACAGGTTGCCCAGAAAAGCCACTGATGTCCCATCCCAGGAAGTGTTCAAGGTCTGGTTGGATGGGGCATTGAATAATCTGGTCCAGTGGAAGGTGTCCTGCCCATGGCAAGAGTGTTGGAGCTAGATGATCTTTAAGGCCTCTTTCAACTCAAACCATTCCATAATTCTATTAATCTATGTTGATTTTCTCAAACCTGTAGTTCTTTTTTTTGGCCAAATTGTTTAAACCTTAAAGCTGTTACTCAGTGAGAGGCAGAAACTGTGTATGAGAAGGTGAACATGCACTAAATAATATCCATTGGGGTTTCTTTCACCACTAATAAGTAAATTTTGTAGGGAATTCTACTATTTTGACTACCTTCACCTCTACTTAAAAAATAAACTGAGAATGCCTTTTGTGAATCACTCTCTCCCAGCTGACACTGGCCATCTTTCCAGCTTCAAGTTATGCAGTTATTGACTCTTTATCTTGTCAGAAATTCTAACTTCCTAAACATAATGGAAGTTTCTTGTTTCAGCCTTAAATTTTGTGTTTTTCTCTGGGTTTGATCACTGAATGGAATGAGTATTGCATTTGTTCTATAGGCACTAGGTAATTTTTTTTCACAGTACTTTGAAGTACTAAAACAATAACCTTACAGAGAAAAATTGAAGGAAAGTTTTACCTCTGGGGTTGAAGGCCACAAACTGAAAATATTGAGGCAACCAGAGGTGTCGGTTGTGAACAGATTGTACTTTCTGACATTCCAGCAGGAATTACAAGTATTTACAAGTTGCAAGACAGAATGACCCAACTTCTTTTCTTCACACTTCCATTTACATAGGTTTTAGTGAGTTTAGGTGCTGGTTCAGTGCTATAAAAACCTCAGCCTAGATCTTCAGAGGTTTGAATCAGGCAACACCCTATAATCATTACACGTGTACACATACTCTCACTTTTTATTTCCTAGTTTCACTGGGGCAAGAATAATTTATTCTTGAATATTCTTAGCAACAAATGATGGTATAGTTTTATTACAGTTATTGCCACTTTTGTCAAGACAACTGGTCATATTTTTTTTGTTGTTATTTCAGGGAAGCAGTAAGCAAGTAAGGAGGCTGGGTATGCTTGTCAAACAAGTACACCAAGATATGTAGAGGATCTTACAAAAACCTCTTGTTCCCTCTGGTTTCCTTGACAGAGTTAATTTCTCCAGTTACAAGCAAGCCTGGAGTATCCAAATTTTGGTGAAACTTTCCAACAGTCTGTTGATTTCTTCTTTACTGAGAAAGTCATGCGACTTCCATTCAAAATTATCATCGCATTCCAGAGGAATTGAAACAATTTCCTCTCCCTCTAGAACAGAAATTCAATTATTTTTTCCTGATTTTACAGGTTATATATATATAACATATATGTATGCATATATATATATGTATGCATGTATGGATAAAATTATAAATTTATATAACTCTCTCTTTTACCCTGATAATTGTATCTAGATGTTCTACTTGTCTTTGGATGAATCAGAACCTTCTTTTCAAGTTTTTTAAAACATTACTGTAATTGTTCTTAACTCAATCCTTCTACCCTTCTTCTTCTAGAAAACTTCAGAAATTAATGTTTTCTAAGCCCTGGTTGTACAAAAAAAGGCCGTTTCTTTACAGAGGAAGAATAAAATATCCTGATTTCACTTGAGTTCACATCCATTGTTCTTTATGCAGAATATTGTTATCAACATAATTCACTGTAATTACAGGAAAATAACACTAAGAGCCATAGTACCCTACCCAAGCTAGCTTTTTTAATTTTTCTTTACAATGCTTCTGAAGAGCAGAATTATCTTTAGCTTATTGAAGACACCACTCCTGAAAAGCAAACCGCTTCCCCTACATTACACAGGAAGCTTGTGGCACAGCACATATTTTATCTCTTAAATCCCAGTCTCACACCGTCTACTCATCACAGCAAACATGGCATTTTTTCCACAATGCACAGTAGACGCTGCTTTGCCCAGCACCCAGATGCTGTGATTGCTGTTTCATGTGGCAGCCTACTGTGGACCACTCCCACAGCAACCCTGACTGAAGTCTACGAAAGATGCATTTTGCCAATGCTGAAGAAAGTGGCAGTCTCAGCCTCACAGGGAGGGCTCTGTTATCCTCAATCTCTATCACAGCAGTTAACCTAACCATCATATTTCTACTTTTTCTTAAGGAAAAAAATAAATATTCACAGTATCACACTGTTAGACTGAACACAGAAGTTCAATGAATTGTTCAAAGGCAGAGCACACAATTTGTTCTTCCAGCTCTTGCTATTTTAAAAATAAAAAGTGTTTTCAGGTTTAAGCTATAATATATTAATGTCTTGTTAGACCTGACACTTCTAAGTGTTGACTTGGTAAAACTTTTAAAATAAACTAAAAGTGTAACTGAGAGGGATTATAGTGAAAAAGATTAATATATTTATTTGTAAATATATGGGTTTTTATTATTTTCCTTTTCTAGACAATAGCAATTTTGGTCATCAAGATACAACAGCACTTGTTATTCTGTTAAGCTCTCATCTCCTGTTATTCTTCAATGCTGCAAGTCTAATAAAGGGTCCTGATCATCCTTGAGCCTTTTGGTTTCCTTTTTCCCACATGGTATCTCCCAGCAGGTCTTCAAAAGCTCATGGCAATCACTGGCTGTTCTATAGTTCCTGCTGTTGTTGTTCTCACACAACTGGTACCACAGAACTTGGGAGAATCTACAGCAAAACAAAGGTAGTGCAGACTTTGAATGGAGATACCCTAAAGTGCAGTGCCTGATATATTACTGTTTCACATTGTCTGCTGTGGCACCAAAGAAGAGCTCTCTAAATTGACCTAGGATGCAGGAACACAGTAAAGGACAGGATCATACTAAATGCACGTGTAATGTTATGCAGCTGGCTTTTTCAAAAACACAGCCATAGTCATGGAGTTTGCTTTTTAAGTACTTGTTTTGTTTTGGTTTTTTTATCGTTTCGTTTTTGTATTACAATGACTTTATCAAAAGTTGGTTAGTTGTCTGTAAAATGCATTTTTATTTATGGTGTGAATTTTCAGTGCTTTAAGAAACTGCCACAAGAGCATCCAGACAAGTTCTGAAGCAAAATCTACTTAGTTTCTTGCTTATTCATGTGGTTATTGCTGCTTTCAATTTATTCATTTCTTCTCTGACACCATGTTTAACAAGTAAAATCCCATTTTTAAAATATTGTTAAATGAAAGATCTGGCAGTCTAAGAAGTCTGAGAATCTGAAAAATGCAAGCGCAGCCAGTAGCATTTAGCTAATATCTTCAAAAGGAAAGCACAAGGCAATACGAGAAGAAGCTACTTATTGGTCTGTTCTTTGAAAGGGACCTCAGTAACCTCTTTCTCGGCCAGAAAACTCTTGTCAGTGCATGGAAAAGAGGTTTAGGAATGTATCATAATGCATATATACAAAGGGATAAGGGCTCTTTAATGACCTATGATAGTGACAAATTATTTCATCTGCGTGCCTAAACTCCAACTCAGCTTGGGTAGTCACTGCATTGGAGAATATCATCAAAGCTTCAGGCATCTCAAGATGCACACTTCACTTTCCTATTTCATGAGGAGATAGTGGTCTTTTGAAAACCATATTCCCCTTGATCTCTGATTTCCAATGGGGACCATTTTATAAATTGAACAGAGACTAGAATAAGTCATGCTGTAAAAGCAAAAAATTACTTCTCTATTTTCATCCACCAAAAATGCAGTTGAAGATTGAATACGATTTGTCACAAGTCACAAATTTTAGTGATGCAATGTGAAATTTTGGAAATGAGACACTTGAATTTCATCTTTTATTTTTTAGAGAAAATTTTAATTTTAGACTGAATACATTCACTCTAAATGATGCAAAGAGCATAAAAAATAATACGAATTCTTTGTGTTTTGAAGAGTCAAACTGGAAACAAAATCATTTGACATCAACTAAAAGTAAGTTTGAGTATTTTGATATGTTTTCCATCTCTGTCTCTAATAAACGCCAAAGACAACTTTTGACAAATTTTATTTCGTAGAGTTATAAATATACACCAAAGTCCTCTTTCCCTTTTTAATTTTCCTTGTTTTCCTACATATCTTCCAGATTTATGTCTTTCCCTACTTTTTCTGTCTCCTCACACATATTCTTTCTGGGGTTTTTAATGTGCGAATAGCAATTAATCAATTCCATGGTCCAACTTTTTTAAACTCTCTGTTCAAACTAGACTAAATAGCAGGAAAAGTAAGACATCCACACCATCCACACCATCCTCAGGCACTGCATCACTGCTACAGTACAATTGCATCAAGGAACTGAGGCTGGTAAAAAGCAGTTCACACTGTAAAAGAAGTTTCTGAATAACAACAGACATAATAACATAGTGCTGACAGATCCTGACTGACAGAAAGAGACAGGTCTTCCCATTAAAAGAAAACATGAAAGTTAGTGAGGATGACAGTGGCAATAATACTGTAAAGCTCAGCTTCTGGCCCTTTACATTTTAGAGATGATAAAATTCTGTGACTTTTTATATATAAGTATATATTCTCATATAAATTTCTGAGTTGAAGTGCTTAATCTAATTAACTGCTTACCCTCAAAGGAACTCACTTAGCATTTGTACTAAGACTTTTCCACTCCATTTTCACCTGCTTTTCTGGAGCATCAGAAGCTTATGGGAAGAGGCAAGGGACAAGAAAGCCAGTTAATCCCTTCATGGTCTTTCAGCATCAAAGCAAAAGAAACTGAACAGGACAAATACCAACAGACTCAAACGCAGGCCCATGCAAAGGACTTTAAGTAGACACAAATAGTTGTTTATATGCATATAGATAAATGAGCATTATGGCTCTAATCTGCTGTATGCTGACGTTTCCTTGTCAATTGTTTTCTACTTCTTTCTACTGACTATTGGTAGAAATTGGTAGTTGCTGGAAATAAGGCCATTTTTCCACTTTTTAAATGAAACATTTTGCTTCGGGATTTTACATGTGTGGGTTGAAGAGACATTTCAAACTAATTTAAGCAACCAATTTGGAAACTAGATGCTCTTTGCACTCAATTGACATACTTCATTCACACCTGCCCACATTCTATACTAGAATTATTTTTATCAAAGCATGGAGGCATTATATTACATTAAATAATGTCTTTAGGCTTGTTATAGGCACACTGAGATCCACTCCTAGCTCTATCCAAAGTAGAAAAAAAAAAGCATTATTCCTTCCTGCCTCGGTTTCCCTTTATTCAATAAAGAGCATATTCCTGCAAGAACAGGTTAACTCTCAGTATGCATTTGAATAGGACCTGTCACCCATGTTTTAATTCACCTTGAATTTCCTGGTATCCTCAGAATATTCTGAATACTCTGGAATGTTCTGAATATCATTGGGTATTTGGAATCTCCAAAATAGAGCTATTGACAAATGGGGTCCAAATACTTATCCCATAAATCACAGCATAAGCAAGGGTCTGGCCATAAATATACTCATCTCTTCTTCCCTCCTTCCTCAAGAAAAGATGGGGGGAGAAAAGGTTGTCTTTGAAGTATGCTCTGAGTTTCAATAAATTTGGGTTATGAAGTTCCAGCTGGAACTGAATCCAGCCGAATACAAATCTAAAAATTACCTTCCAACCACTGTAGTTTGCTAGTATTGATAGAACAACAACATTTCCTGGACCTTAGCTGACCCCTCATGCAATAGCAGTGGAGCACCTTTCCTGCTGTGATATTGAATTGCACTTGCAGAACTGACTCAAGCAAGCTGCAGTCCTCCATTTTCTCTGCAGAGGATCTAAAGAATTAGAAGGATTAATTTGAAACCTCAGCTGCAGAGTGAGATCTGGCAGTCTGTCTTAGTACTTAGATAATTCTCACCACTCTAGTTTTGCCATCAGATTGTTTCCGAAACATATTTTAAGTTTAGTCCCCCTGCTAGCAGATTTCTTAGTGCCTATAAAGGCTGAATTCAGGAGCTCCTCTCTCAATTGGTACTGTAGCTCACCTAAGTGCATCAGTTTGAAGGTTTTTGTGGCAGTCTGGCCATTCTAACCCTGGAAGGAGTGGGGTCTGGCCCTGAGCCATCCAATCATCCAATATCCCATGGAAAGGCCTAGGGAAGGAACACACGTGGCAAGAGAGACTTTCAAAGCACTTTGCACACTTTTCATTAGGAAATCTCTATGCATTTTTATAATGCATAAGATTGAATCTGAAGAAAACTAAGCCAGAAGCAGAACAGTTTGGTGTCTGCATAAAGAATTATGCAGACTCCGAGACTGGGGTTATCTCCTATCTTTCTGCATCTCAGTGTATCTCACTCTTAGTTGTAATTCTGCAATGCAGAATGTTGTAAAAGTTCTCTAAAATAAAGCCTCATGATTAGGAAACTGTTGGAATATAGAGTTCCGCCTCCAAATCCTCCTCACTGTGAAAGGCCTTCTTCTTTCTAGAAAAGAGTATAGGAACATTGGCACAAGGTGAGAGGGAAATGGCCCACTAGGCTTTTGGATAATTTCAGCATACCCTGGCAAAAAAATAAGCAGAGAGACCACAGAACATTTTAAGGGTGTTTTTCAAGTGCTTAGTGAAGTTCAAGTGCATTTCAAGCCGGAGGAGTAATGACACTCTGTTTAAGGCTTATTCCATGCAGATAATTTGTCACTAAAGAACTGATATTTAAAGTGTTTTCTGAGACATAAATATGCCACAGACTTTTCTCTGAAAGCAGAAAGGGCTCACATTTACTTTAAATGTATGTCTAGAATCTCAGAGCTTTAAGACTCATAGCTGGTACTAATCTGGAGATAAATGTGGTTCTCCAGACACCAATGGAGCTGGATCTGTCATTCAAAAATGAAGAGCAAAATTAGGTAAGCAAAGCAAGAGTAGAGAAACTACACTGGCACAGCCATATATGTTGCAGTGGGATATCTGAGTACTCCCTTTGAGACAATGCAACAGTGCTGTTAATAATTTAACTTTATTTCCCTAAATATTTCAAAGCTCAGATCTCACTTCAGAGTAAGAAAGAAGTATTTCCACTACAATGACTTTCAACTCTGACCTACTAGGTGTTTTTCCCTATCTTTTTTGATTGGCAATATCAACTTAAATAGAAAAAACAGGAAAAGAAATTATAAACCACAGCACCTTAATATACCTCTTCCTGGTTGCAAAGCCACAAAAACCAAATACAATTTTGGCTCCTCCTTGGTACATTTCAAGGTCGAATTGGCGCAAATAATTAATAGCTACTGGCATGAGTAGAGCTGCTGCTTCTAATCAGGAACTTGAAGTTTCTCCAGAAACTTGTACTGCATCCCTGGCAATGAGTTTGTTACTGAGTGACAAATTTGGGAAAAAATAAAATGAGCATAGGAAATGTTTTTGGAATTTACCTTATTCTGCTCTCCATTGTCATCAGAATGTTTCTTCATCTGTTCAGGATCATAAACTTCTTATTTTGGGGAGTTGAAGGACTGCAGTCCTAGGTCCCAGATTTAAAGCATTAAGTGCAACAGAATCTTTCAGGGAGGTTGCACATCTTGACTATGAAACATAGTTCATATTTCACAAGACTGATATGAGTTTAATGGAACCACCAGAAGATATGTCAGAGGAGTGTGCACATAATGGCATAGCTGTTGATTCTTCCTCTTCTATGTCTGATCCAATTCTCACTCAAAAGGATTCATTCCAATTAGTTTAACAGAAGATGGATTGGATACACAGAGTGGATCCAAATTATAATGAAGGGCCCAGGAAACCTTTGCTAATCTCTGTAAGCAGTAAATAAGCTCCTTAATAAACAAAATTGGTTCTGAAATGGATTGAAATGGTGAAATTGTTTGTCTTTGTAGAAAAATGAATTTTATTCTAGATTTCCTTTTCCAGAATGATCAGAGTTACATGGATACAAACTTTACTCAGAGGTCAATGCTTTTTGTACCAAAGCCTAGAAAATATTCCATCTTTGTCAGAAAGAAAATCCATTTTCCAAATTTGATAGATCAAAATGTTCCAGTAATAACACAGATTGGTAAAAATATAAATAAAAAACTCAATTAAATTTACTTTACATGTCCATCAGTCTCAAATTATTATTTTTTTTTTCTTTTTTACCTTGGATAACCCAGAATAATAATCCTTAATGGAAACATAAAAGAATGATGCCAGCTGGAAGGATCAGTGGATGGAAAGTTTGACTCTGATTTCTATTTGACTTTCATTCATAAAGGCTTGAGCAAAATCAGTATGTTACAGACTTAGACGTCTACAGATATCTAGGTTTGTCTTCATAAATTTGTTTCCCTAGAATCTTTTTATCGGCAGTGGAAAGACAGAGGATTTTGTGGAGCATTGTTCATTCGAGCTATTTTTTACCTTCACCTTAGAAAGAGCTGAGTCATATCTCCAAGGTGCCTAATTCTCTCTAATGACTACAAAGACTTTCTAGACAAGCAGCTTAGGTTTAGACATCCATATCTGCATGTATAAATCCTACTCAGGGTAGTCCTCCACCTTTTTTTTTTTCTTTTTATTCTTCCCTGTGCTCAGACATTCAGCTGTTCCAGGCAAGAATATATTTAGCTGCAGAGAAACTTTGTCTCATTGAATATTAGAGACAGTACTCATATATTCCATGCTTTGAAATGGCTGCAGAGAGATTTAGTGGAAGTGTTATTTCTTTATGCAAAGGACATTCCACAGTTTCTCCATTTGTGTCACATGGATAGAGCTATGGGTAGATTTTAGGCTTTACTTTAGCCCTACTATGATCCGAAAATTATGTTGCTTTTCCTCAGTATTCAGTTGCATTGGGGTTGTTTCTCTTTGCCCTATTGCCCTCCTAGAACTCTACAGCTGAGCTGTGCCCCAAATTGTCTACCAAATGTGAAGAAGTGGGCAACCTCACATGATGAGTGTATTTTCGTCCTGCTCCCCTTTCCAGAATACTCACATCAGCTCTGATTTTCTGCTGGAGGAAAGATGATGTGCTGTTCAGTGATGCAGCCCATGGGAGCTCATGCTGGCTCATATTGCACTGGTGCTGCACCAGGTGTGGAACAGCCGTGGTTTGGGATTTTACCAGCAGCTGAACCTTTAGAGCCACTTGCTCTACAGTGCAGGGTCTGCCAGCCACAGCAGGGGTCGGGTAAAGGAGAAAGAGGAGACTCTCTGTAGGAGGTTCCAGCAGGAGAGGTTTATTGGAGCTGAAGGGGACACAGCTGGAGAGCCCTGAGCACTGGTGGGCACAGGTTTAAAACTGTGGCAATTTGGGGTGTGGGTACAAATCATAAACAAATGGGGAAGCATCAGGGGTGGGGTGAGGAGGGTCACAGCACTGGCCTGAGGCCAATGACAGAAGGTGGGGGGCAGAACAGGTCACATGTCCCAGTGGGGTGTCAAAGATAGGGACCCCCCCAGGAACACTTGGGGTGGGGAACACTGAAAGGATTGGCTCAAGGCAGGAGTGACATGGAAGGGACCAGAACAAGCGGCAGGGTAACAATGATTGAAAATACGAGCTGTAACATCTCCCCCTTTCTTTTTCAAAAAGAAGATTTGGGGTGATATTCAGAGTTGGGGTATAGATTATGAAATCAGGCTAGGGGAAGTTGGGAAGTAAAGGATACATTAACATTAACTTTGGGGAAGGATGATGTGGTTTGTGGAGCAATAGAAAAACAACATTCCTTTAAAATAGAAAACATAACTAAAATGATAACTAAGAATGTCAAAAGAAAAGTCTTAACTGAGGAGAGACATCCTATGAGTCTCCATCCTTGAAAGATGTTGCTCAGTCAATCCTCAGATGTCTGCTTGATGTAGGATGGTGAAGATGAGGACTCATTCCAGGGGTGATGACACTTCTGGGATGGCTTCTTTTTAAAGGAAAATGAATCAACACAAATCATCAAAATGTTCATAATCATCAATAAATATATTCAGGAACAGAAAATCAGTGTAGAAAGGGGAACTTGGATTTCCTTTTTCACCGAGATAATGTTGTTTCCTTCCTTGGCTGGTTACTGAGACCTCCCTCTCTTCATCCAGTGGTCATCTGGGGTGTTTGGGGACATAGAGCTTCACCCATTTTTCTGGGATCTATCACAGTGCCAAGGGTGTAGATACTCAATGACCCCATGTCACCAGCTTGTATGGCCCCTCAATATTACTGCTCTCAGGGTCCTGGACTAACACAGGTGGGTGTTCACTGGACCTGTGATTGCCATGAGGGGAGAAATGTCTGACCAATGGGGGGGCTCAGGTTTTCAAATGAGCAGTTCAACAAGTTGATGGTAAAGAGGGCTTTACACAACCTCTGCTGTGGTGTTATCCCTTTGCTGCTCTCCCATTGGTGCTCCAGGACTGTCAGCTACCTCTACCTCCCTTTATTGCACTTACTTTTGCTTTCCCAAGCCTTTACTAAAGTAGTTCCAGCATTATTCCCAAGGAAGAAAGTATTTACACCTATGAAGGATATCTTATTAAATATTAGTTGTGTACCATGCCACTAAATGGGAACATGTAGCTCCTTCCTAGCTCTGAATGACTCCAGCGTGCTAAGTATCCTATACTGTGGCATAAAATGTTATAGATCACCTCTCCAGAATTAAGGTTTATTTGTTTCTTTTCAGCAAAAGAAGCTGGTAAATACCAGGTCTCTCTGGCTTTTTACACATATTCATATTATCTTTTACAGCAGAAGTCTTCTTCATTGATCATAAAGGCTGAACCAGTGATATTGTCTACAAGTTTAGAGGCAACAAAAATGTGCAAGTGTCTGCTTCTGTTATATATGCGATTAACTTTTATGGTGAGGAGTTGATCTTACGTATTCTTCTCTATCAAACCATTTTTTAAGAACAGAATCTATTTCTTCATCCTCTTTCACACCACATCAACTTAAACCATCTCTGAACATGCAGTAGATCTTTTCCACCTCTAATTTCTGTGATTTATTTACTGATGCTGATGGCAAGGGAGGAACAAAGCAGTAAGTACAATATATGACTATTAATAGCTGCATTTCAATGCTGGTCATGTTTGAGCCTTTTACTGCTGGGTAATAATAACTTCTTTATGAATGTTTGGAGATAACATAAGTCTCATCACCTTGTTCCTTATGGGGTGGAACTGTAAACAAAATATTTTATGTGAGTACCTGCTATAAAATTTAAAATAAATCAAGTTACTCTCTTAGCCTGGTTAAAAATACTCTTTCCACAGGTTGGCTTCACCCTCTTTCTCCAGGGCGAAGATCTCAGATCAACTGTCAGTTGAACAGACATCACATCCAGTACTACCTCTTGTATTTTAAAATTGTTTGGAGTTCAAGCTGTTTAGAGTCCTCCAGGGAAGTATGGCTTATTAACACAGAACCAGAAAGAGACTGACACATAGCTGTTTAGTACTATAGATGGGTTACAGCATGGACAAAGGAGCTCTTATCTGTTTGCACCTTCCTGAGGAGCCATCTTGATTGTCTGGCCTGGTCATCAGGTGGTGTAGCAAAGCAGATTCCATATTGAGTCAATTACAAGATGCCACTGTAGCCAAAAGATCTTGATTCAAAGATCTCTGAGGTCCAAATTCAGCCTCCCTTGGCTCTGATGGCATCTTACTCAAAGATCTATTTCACTGTTTTTTCTTATCCCAAGTTCCTTTGGATTCAGAATTTGTGAAAATGCAGATGTGGACAAAAATATGGTTCACCCGTATCAATGAAAACTGTTTTCTATTTAAGTGCTTCAGTGTGTTTTTATTCTAATTTATTGCTTTATTGTATTAGTTCATTGTTAATAGTTTTATTGTTAATGGCTCATTCCAATGCACCCCTATGTTTCTCTTAAGTTAGTCTTTTCCTACTGTTGTATCCAACCCCAAAGTTTCCTTAAATGCCAAACCCCGCCCTATGTTCCAGCTCCTTCCCTGTCAGTCATGTTTCCCTGCCCAGCTCCTTCCCATCCATCACAGTGGTCCCATCCCCTGTTCCAGACCCTTCCGTGTCAATCCTCCCTCCAGCCTATCCCTGCACGGTTCCTCCCCTTGGGGTGTCCCCCAAACCTCGATGCCCCATTGGCCCATGTGACCCTTGTCGTCCCTCATTAGTTCAGGATGTTGTCAATCCCCCCTTGGACTCCTCCCCTCTTCCTACCTTATTGGTTGTAAGTTTGTGTCTGCCCCTGGGATCCTCCCCCTATAAAACCCCCTGCACACCCCAGTTCTGTGTGTCTTCATTCCTGACCCTCTCTGAGGAAATAAATCTTTGGGAATCATATGAAGGAACCCTCTCTGGTTTTTGCCCTAATCCTCAACACCTTTCCCACCTTGGTGCTACAGAGAGCAGTCTTGCTGCCAGGGGATCCAGCAGCCACTGCCTTATCTCCACCTGAGTCTATTCCAGACCAGGAGAGACCACTTAGCATGGTTCGAGACCAAGGCTAGCTGGGGAACACTCTCAAGCACTGTGTCATTTAGGAAAACATTTAAATGATTTTGGCTGACTTCTTTCAGCTGGAAAAGTAGGAGCTGACTTTAAGGGCTGCCACATTGGTCCCAAGTCCAAGAGGGACACATGTATCTTGATCTAATTTGTGCAAAGTCAGTACTTAAAAGTTCCAAAAGGTTTTGCTTGCGTAGGTTCAATCTATTTAGCTTTAAGTCACATGTCTAAGGAGATTAACTGCTATGGGTTCCATTCATAAGCAATTGATAAATACAAGTTTCTCTAGAGGGCAGTAAAATCTGTTAGGATAATAATTGCCTGCTGAAGGTACCTATCCAAACACATTAACTATACAAAGTTAGTAGAGTGGTAAAAGTTCGTCATGTAAGCAACTCAAACTGACGGCCAACCTTTTGTGGAACCATCTTGATGTATTTTTAGAATTAGCGTCAACAGACATTAGAATCATACAATAGAATCATTAAGGTTGGAAGAGGTCTTTAAAATTATTTTTGCCTGACTTCCTCCTTGTTTGTACACACTGCTCCTGAGCTAGGAGGAGGCTATCCTTGAACATTAACCAGGTCTCTCCGGCATTTTCCATCTAGGACTTTATCCCATGTACTCTACCAAGCAGATCCCTGAAGAGGTCAAATTCTGCTCTCTTCAAGTTCATGCTGTGCACCCTCCTCACTGCCATAAGGGTTTGAAACTCCATCATTTCCTGACCACTACAGCCCAGGCTGCCCTTGAGCCCCACATTCCCCACCAGACCCTCCTTGTCATCACCAACGTACAGCGTAGCACCTCTCGTCTTTGGGTTCTCTATCATTTGGAGAAGGGAGTTGTCATCAACATGTTCCAGGATTTTTCTGGTTTGCTTCTGCCCTGTGTTGTCCCTCCAGCAGATATTGAGTTGGCTGAAGTCTCTCATGTAGACCAGAACTTGTCAATGTGAGGCTGCTCCTCTCTCTATAGAAAGAGTCATCTGCTCATTCTTTCTGGTTGGGCATCCCATAGCAGACCCCCACTGTAATATGGCTTATCCCTGCTCTCCCTACAATCCTCACTATAAAGTCTCAATTGGCTCATAATTTGAGAGCTCCATTCATCACAGTTGGTCACTGGCACCCGTTCTCTCCCTCATCTTCCCTTCCTGCTCTTCCCAAAGAGTCTCTATTCTTCTATTCCAAAACTCCATTCATAGGCACCATTCCAACACATCTCTGTGATGCCAATAAGATCACAGCCCTGCAGACATGCACACAGTTCCAAACAGTTTTTGTTGATTCCCTGTGCTAATGCACCTCCCTAGAGGAATGTAAGTCAGGTCCCCAGTGGAGCCAACTCACTGGGCTGGAGAGGCTGGAATGCCTTTGTGTTGTTCGTCAGGAACTCTCTTTCGTATCTTCCATTCTAAAACAGTCTCCCAGGAAGCTCCAGGGCCAGAAACTCCCTCACAGAATGCTCAGCTGTCAGTAGTGGAAGGGAAGGCAGAGTGTCATTACCCACATACCATCTGAGAATGAGGCCTGCAGAGGGTAGGGTGAGACACCCTGGCTGCAAACCAAAGGAAGCTCAGTAGGACAATTTAACGCTGATTTTTCTTTCAATTTTTATATCTTATATTTCTCTGTTTCTCTAACCCATGAAATATTCTGCCACTTTTTCACTTTGTTTTCATTCTTGCTGTGAGTTGTATGTCTATACTGAGAGAATCCTTGCTGTAGATCTCATCAAAAGGATTTCTGTAGCAAAAGAAACATTTCTGTTGTTCCTTACTCCTACTCACAACATTAACAACAGCAGGATAATGGATTCCTATCTAGGTGCCACGACATTCTTCCTATAAAAATGCATATAGAGTACAGTGCTTCTAGCTTGCTAACAGCTACAAACTGTTTTTCTACTGATACCATAATATATCCTCAGCATTTATCATCAATTCTCAACAACAAACTATGTCCTACACTGGGGTGTTACATTTTAATCTCCACTGGGAGCAGAGTAATGTGATATGTAAAGGAGACATAAGCTCTCTTCTCTGTCCAATTTTTACATTAAAATCCTATTGAAATGCTGCTAAAATCTAAGAAAATCATGAGAAGATACATATTGCAAGACTGAACATTTGAGGACAATGAAGGTGGAAGGACATAAACTAGAAGTTTTCTGTATTTTATGCAAAGCTTTTCTTCCTTGTTCATACCACATTTCATGCATTTTTGATGTTTTGATGTTGCATGTAGATAAACAGTAGGAAATTCAAGATCAAACATAACAGGGTAAGAACATGTTTGACACTAGTTTTTAAACCTCGGCTGTGAAATTTGATATCAGTAAAGCTTCCAAGAATAACAATCAAAATTATCATCAGTGTTCACTAATGAGAAGTAAAGATGGCAAAATCTACATGTCTTTTTCTCTGCTCACTACATGCAGAATTACAAAACCATGGAACTTAGAGTAAGGAAACACCAGATTTGTTTTCTTAGTCATTTCATATGATATCCCACACTCAGTTTACTAAAGATTTCTAGAGCTACTAAGTTCTATACAACTGCAATAATAAATTCTAGCCCTTCAGATACGTTGATATGCTAGATAACAAAACCTCTTCCTGTGGCTTGTAACACTGTTTGTTACATCTGTAACATCTGAGTTACTAAGAGAAGCTTTGCATTTTCCCCCCTAAATCCTTCCCCATAGCTTCCCTGATTTTACCCCCATCTAATTATAGATATATTATTATATAATAAGAGTACTTGAAGGGGAAAGAACACTGTAATATATTTATCTATGATAGTTGCTAGATTTTTTCTCCAGAGTTGAAAGATAATGAACATCAGCATCTTTTCATCATGAGAATATATATTAAAATATATTAAATGCATGAAAATACATTAAAACACACTCAATTAGGAAATTTGTGTTAATGTGATGATAGAAAATATTTTCAGGAAGGATAAGTCAGTCTAACTTCAGGAGTGCACAGGAGTGCAACCTCATTTATATCAGCTAAGGTACTGGACCGAAATGGTCAGGCCAAAAAAACAACACTAAACATATATGTGGTCAAAACATCACCCCATACCACAACAGCACTTGTACTTCAGTGTATAAATATGTATCACTTATTTGATTCCATAGTCATACAAGCTCAGAATATTTCAGCAGGCTTTATTTGTTGACTAGTATGAATTTGAAACTATATGCAGTATGTTTGAGTTACAAGTTGCTGAGGATTCAGCTCAGATTCTCTACTCCTATTGCCATTGCAAGAGCAATGAAAGAAAAATCAAGAGAACTCATATCCAAAGGAAATAAATATCTTTACTGCTGACTAAACTGCACTCATACAGCTGGGAAGATTTTAACCAAGAGAAAGCCACCTTTGTTCCTAGAATTTCACATTAAAAGTCAAAGCATAGGATTCAGGAAGCTAACAATTTCCAGATCACTCCATCACCTCTTGGATAAATGTTATAAATGACCTTTCAGGGAGACTCCTGTGACTCTGTGACAGTCACACCAGCCACAGAACTTTTCTTATGTATTTGAGCTGAGTAATATCACATTACCGCCTAATCCTGACCTATCATTAATCACCATAGAGCCAGATACACACAAAAAAATATTAGCAATCAGATAGAAAAGTCTGGAAGGAAAGAGACTCCCTTGCCTGACAGATGCAGAAGTGCTCTGGCAGGCTGTTCAGATTTGGAAGTCTGTCTCTGGAAGGCTGCTCTCACAGCAAAGAGGATCGATGGAAAAAAATCAAATGCATTATATTTGTTTACATCCTAGGCACAACAGTGTAAAAATCCTCAGCAGGCTAAGGAGCCTGATGGGGTGTGATGGATGCCATGTTTAAATGATGCCTTTGAAAGCTTTCACAATGCTCTGACAGAGGACTCACTGGAGGATAACGACTTCCCCTTAAATTACAAGAGCCCGCGATGAGAAGGCAGACAGTGTGTTGCACTATAAATTCAATATATTCAACTGCTTCTGGTGCTAAAGAGCAATTGTTAGTGGTGAAAACACATCCAAGACTCGTCTTTGACCCAAGGATGTTTTGGTTACCAGTAATGAGAAAGCTATGACATTTTATTTTGAATTATTTTTTCTACTTACAGAATATGCTTGCAATCAACAATAGATATGTGCTTCAGGCTTGCATTTGCTACACTGGAAATCCATATAAAAATAATACATAAAAATTCAATGGAGGCACTTGAGTGTGCATTGTGTATTATTCTTAAGTGCATACTGAGATTTCACCAGTATAGCTATTTGGTATATTAAGTTGTTAAGAAGCTTTGGAATAATAAATGAAATATCTGGAGATGGAAATATTACCCAAAAAATAGACTTTTGTTAGATAAAGTGCCCATATTTCAGGCAAATTATGTGGGGTTATTGGTAAGGGAAAGTTTGATATTTCTTTAAAATGTGCACACTCATGCTCTTTCTCTATATTTCCAAGCTAAAAGTAAAGGAAACATCTTTGGAATAAAATTGATGGGCTGGCAGAAACATTTACTTTTGTTGGTCTCTGGTCAATAAGTAAACCTGTGCTAAGCAAGCAAAGCTCTTTCACCTCCAGATTGCATCTAGATACACCTGCATTCAGATTAACAGATACCATGCCTGGAAAACAAGTTATTTCAGCCACCACATGCACACCAAAATAAAAATCCCATTTAGGAGCTGAGCCCTAAATATAAAACTTCTGACAATGTATTTCTCTTCCCCACTAAGGTGGCTACAAACTTCTCAAGGGCACTATCCTGAATACAATCACAGTGGAAAAATGCCTCATGCCACAGTGGTCTTCTGAAGACCAGACTCAGTAAAGGACTGTGAAGGAGCTTATTAGGAGAAGACAGCAAGTCAGGTGGAAATTACTTAATTCCAGCATGCAATTTAATTAAGTTCAGTTGTCCACTTTAGTTAAACATATGACCCAAAGGCCAGAAATGCTTTCCTGGAATTTGATTTTCACTTAGGTCACAGTATGGACCTGAACTCAAATCCCAAATTTTGAATTTTATCTAACATCTAGCTTTAGAGTTGACATCAGCATCCTCTGCCTAGATATGAGTAAGCCTAGCTACGTGATGTGCTGACTCTGGCAGCCCTTTATACCTTGCTGTTCCTATAGAGTTATTGAAAATGGAATTGAGTTCTCTCTACTTTAATCAAAGGTGAAAGCAAGACAAGTTGCAAAGGAGAAGGAATGAGCAGTGTGATTTGTTGACTATGGCAAATCCTGCTCCAGAATTACATTTTGTTCTATGGTACTTATTTGAATTCACTTAGTACTCAGAGCACATAATTTCTATTAAAAAAAAAAAAAAAAAAAGAAAATAATTTACAATTGAAGCTAATGGGGCGTTAATAAAATATAAATCTGATGGCTGTTGAAGTTCATGGAGAGTGAAACAGACAATTACTGATCTGAATGTTCCACAAAATAATAAAAAGTTGTTGTTTTTGGAAGTATTTGCTTAAACCATATATTTGGTTTGCTAAAAATTGGCAGAGATGTGCTGTTGGGATAGCTTTTTTTCAGAGAAGAACTGGGAAGGCATGAGTCCTGAATTATGGGAGCAGGAAAAAAAAGATCCCATCAAGCAATGCAGTTTAATGACTTCAGATGATGATCTGCCTGGGAAATATATAATTTCTAGTTTTCTATGTTATATTTACAAGTGGGTAGGTGCCTTTGAAAATTGATTTGTAAAAATTAAGAGTAGGATTAAAGTGAAAGAGAGGAAATTAAAGTTACTGAGAAAGTGTTTGGTCTCAATCTGTTTCTCTTATCAAATGGACAGAACAGTGTCAGCAAGGTGTGAGGTGCTTAGGGGGGAGAAAGCGACTGATGTTTGGACCTGACAATGATTTTTCTCTCCCAGTCATCAAGGAGCTCTTTTATGATCTTAAGTAATTTTTCAGTCACTCATCCTATTTGTACCACATTGGTAACTTGAATTTTCAAAGAGTGTTAAAGCCACCACAAACTGAAAAAAATCTAATGAATCATTTCATGCATAGTTGGTAGTTCTAGTTTGCTGAAAATAATCTCTAAAAATAAATTTTTGAACTCAGTATTTGGGAATGGAAAGCCATGCCAAAGGTATTTCCACCCTGTGTACTGATGTTTCTGTGTATATTAATAATAGGAAAGATATATCATAAGAGTGTGTAAAAATGCTACACTGTCAAATGTTTTATGGGGTATGAAATTGTAAGTGTCAACACAATAATAGCAAGATGGAGGTTGTAAGAGCGATCAAAATCAATAAATTCAGAAAACTCTCTGGATGTATCATAAAAGCAGAGCGTTCATAATGGTTGCCTCTCCATGACAAAATGAAGATAAACCAGAGAACAGAAAATGAACAATTATATTTTAGGGTCTAGCATCAACCTTCAAGTGATGTGCTTTGGTATTGGGCAGATGTCTATAGCAAAGCAAAGACAGAAAGCTCATTAAAAGAAATGGGAGTGCTTCTTTTGGCCTAGATTGAAAAGATAAATGAAATGTGAGACAGCTTATTCATTCACCGATTTCACTCTCAAGTCAGCCATAAAATTCAGTCTCACTGTAATGATGAATTTGCCAGTCTGTAGAAACAGTGGAGCCAAAACAAGTCCTTGTTTCCTCCTAATCAAACACTGATTGTGTCTGTGGCACCCAGTTCATTGTCATGGCACAGAATATTAATATTGCAGAGTGCTTTTCTGATTAGCCTTTATTAATTGTATGATGAGGGTCTTTAAGAAAAGTGATTTACCCTTACCCATAAAGGTAAATTTGCAGAATTTTGAGTCTAATTATCTACAGTTGAGAAGTAACTGTTAAAAGGGTTCCCACAAGCATATGACAGTGTATCTAAAATATTTAAACTATATTTCTGCCTATGCAATACATGTTATATATATATATATATATATATATATATATATATATATATATATATATATATATATATATATCCATAATACATGTAATGCATAATATTTTGAGAGAAAAAAGGGATACTCTAAACTTCTGTTTTTATATGCCCAGTTTCAGATTCTGAAAATAAAGGTCTTGATGTGTAATGACTTCTGAAATGCTGCTTGTTAGGACTCCTACCAGCAACACTTTTTAGCACAAATTTAATTCAAATGCAAGAGCAATGCAAATATTTGCTGACTCAAAGTTGGATATAAGCACAAATATTTTGCTGAATGTATGCCACAATTCTGAGTTTTCCACCAGGGAAATAACACACATTCAAAGACAGAACATGCTAAGGCACAGCGATCCAAACTAATTTTTATTTTACTGTGGTATATTGATGCACATAATTTATACATACTACAAGTAAGGTTAAGGTATCATGGAAAAATTACTTAATTGAGTTAATTTTGGAATAAGAAGAGCTAAAGATATTCTTAGTGTGAAGGTGTTAATTTCTTAATATTGGATAGATAAAATTGGACTTCCATAGGCAACGGTTTCATTCTATTTGCTCCATGTCACTACTGCCCTTAGATAAATTGAAGGTCTCTTTCTGCATGAGTTTAGAATTCAAACATGGTATAAATTGAGAAATATTCTTTCCCCTCTGGTGCCTAAAAATAAAGAGATATTTGTCCATGGCTTTCAACAGAATTAATTTTTGGATTAATTAAAAACACAGGAACCAAAAATTTGGTTTCCATATATGCTACATTCTTGCCTTTAGATTCCTAAAACCTATGCAGAAAAAATTTTATACAGAATTGCTGAAAAAAAATCACATTCATAGCTGTTCCACTTATAGGTTCCAAATCACATAGGAAATATTTTTGTTCACTAAAGAACTCACAGAAGAAATTAAAATATTCCGTATAGAACTATACAAATAAAACTGCTTAGTTCAGGGTTTACCACTGGTGATTTCTGCCTTTGCATATGGGAAGGAGCTGTTAAGGTTTTTTTAATTATTACTTGCACCATAATATACTCCACAGAGAAAAATTAATTGCAAAATGTATCCATCTTAGAGGAAAAGTAATATTAGCTAGGACAAAAGCTGAAGCTTTTCCAATTAGAGCTGCTGTCAGTAAAATGCAGAATGTGATTGTAAATGCAAAGATGCAGTTTAACTTTAGCTCTCCCGCAAATACACCATGGACTGGGAATGTGAACACCATCTGTCCAAATACTGGCCAAACTGATCTTTTTAATAATTACATAGATTCAAACACAATCACCATGACATGCAGTGTAATTTTGCTCCAAGGTTATTTAAGACAAGCAAAATCTCTGTTTATCCATGAAGGACTAAGTGATGAGTCACTTTCTGAGTATTTATTTAACCCACTTCTATTACATTCATTTGTTGCATCTCTGAATATGGGTTCAATAGAGCTTGAGATCAGAAGAGGAGCAGAGTTATATCTGCAATCCTGTTAAATGGTAATCCTATTACAGTCTGAAGAGAGAAGAGCTCAATCTTCCACTGGTATTGATTGTACTAGCTACCATATTGCCACTTTGAAATTATAAATATGGCATGACTAATTAATTAGAAGCTTTATTACTTTTTAATCTATTGTGTCCTTAAGAAAGCAGTTTAATAGAACGAATGAAATTTGTTGCCTATTTTAATTCAAAAATTATTCAAAACAGTGAGGTAAAGCAGCACTTTGTTGTTCTGAAAAGTAACAAGCTGAATGCTCCTATTACTTTTTAAAATCATATGAGGTTGACTAAGTGTTTTAAAGATCTTCTGGAGAAAACAGAGAAATGTGTTGGCTTGTTTTTCTAAATAGAGACTTTTCCTAAATATGGATGACTTAAGTGTGGTTAACATGCCTGTAGGTTGGGATGCCATTCAGACAGACTTGGACAAGCTCAAGAAGCGAGAACCTCCGGTGGTTCAATGAGGCCAAATTGGAAGGGCCTGCACATGAGTCAGGGCAATCACCAGTATCAATACTGGCTGGGGAAACGAGGTATTGCAAGTAGCTCTGAGAAGAAAGATGTGAGGGGCTCTGATGGATGAAGAGCTGGACATAAGTCAGTAACACGTACTCACAGCCCAGAAAGCAAACCATGTCCTCGACTGCATCGCAAGAAACACAACCAGCAGGTTGAGGGAAGTGATTCTTCCTCTCTTTCCTTTACACTGGTGACACCCTATCTGAAGTATTGCCTCCATCTCTGGGGTCCCCAACACCAGAAGGACATAGACCTGTAGGAGAGGGTCCAGAGAAATCCACTAAAATGACCAGAGGGCTGTTTCCTCTGCTATGACAGTAGGCTGAGAGTGTAGTCATTGCTCACCCTGGAGAAGAGAAGGCTCTGGTGAGATCTGATAGCATGTTCCAGTAATAGTGGCCTCTGAGAAAGACGGGGACAAACCTTTTAGCAGTGTCCGTAGTGATACAACATGTGGTAATGGGTAATGGTTTTAAAACTAAAATAATGTAGATTTAGACTAGATACAGGAGAGTTTTTTAAAATAATGGAGGTTGATGAAGCACAGGAAAAAACAGGCTACCCAAAGACAAGCCACATCCCTGGAAACATTCAAGATCAGGTTGGACAGGACCCTGAGCAACCTGATCTAATTGAATATTTCCCTGTTCATTGCAGATGACCTCCTTTCCAAACCAAAAATTCTAGGATTTTGTGATTCCACTGTCATGACTTTTGATCATGTAGGAGTCTGCTGTAATTAGTGGATGCTATTAGTCGTGAGAATTTATAGAAGAAAAGTATTGAAGTCTTGGTTCTATGCAAGTTTTACTGACCAAGAATTTCATCCAATATTTTGAAGTACAGAGCTAGGAATGAATAAAACATGCAAAATAATACTTCAAGTCATTGTTGGAAGTTTAATAGAAAAGATGGAACATTCCTAGCTTGGATACTCTTCTCCAAACTTCTTTCCACTAGTAAGCAAATATTTTCAATGACAGATCAGAAAGAGCAGATACGAATATGTCAGCAGAGTTAATGTGTCAATTCATCTGTTAAGCAGAGTTCTACATTTTGAGTTATACATATGAGTTTGAGTTTAATTCTATTGCATTTAAACCCCGTAGCATTATCTTTATAGTGTAAAGTTCCTCTGTACCAGCTGAGAGCCTAGACCACCTGGCTATTAATAATTCTAGTTTGTGGAAACAAAGCATAGTTTGCAAAAAGGCATCCTTCTAACAACAGCCAAAACAAGTAATTTATTATGGAGAGGGTGCAATAAAAAAAGATAAATCATTCCCTAAAACAGTCTTCCTACTCCAACAAACTGTTTCTCAGTGAAGTACTGAAATGGGAACAATATCTCTCTACTCAATACCTTGTGACAGATTTTCTTTGGTGGATTTTCAAGTAACTTTTTCAATTCATATAAGCTAAATGCTTATAGATGTGAATTGCACAGCCTATTTACATGCTGAAGAAATAATATTTTATGAGCTTGCTGGCTTATCTTCATAACAGATGCTGAAAGCTCAATAGCATAACTTTCTTTGTAAAAGAAACCTATAGTTTTTTTATCGGAAGTCTGTACTTAAGAGAAGTAGAAGGAGCTGAGACCTCTTCTTGAAGCTACTTTTGGTACGCAACAACTGTATTCAGGTTCCACATTCCAGTTAAAAGACGCATGCATAATACACCAATCTGCTTTATAAACTCAAACCAAATTCCTTTTAATGAAAAAAAGGCATTTCATTACTTTGGATTTATGTGCAATTGTAAATGGTCAACTAAGAGAAAAAAAATATTGGTATCCCTCTCTAAGGGAGGAACAGCAATTTTTTATTAAGCAACTCCTTATTTAAAGGCTTTTTCTTAAATAGAAAAACAAGAAAAAAAGAGCAAAAATGTGAAGTTGTTACTAACCTGTCTTCTGACTTCATATATCCTTTAATGAGAAAGCTATAAAGCTGTTGTGTAAGAAACTTTATTTTGCTTATGCTGTAAATCCAGGAAATGTACCTGTGAAAATATTATTCCTTTATATAAAATCAAGGAAATGTAAATAATTAGGCCATTATCCAGCTGCAAAAAGAACTGTGCTACCCCTTGGTCATACAGTAGAATGAAAAAAAAATGTTTTCTGAAATACACCATTTACTACTTGGCCAACACCTGTTCTCTTGTTTATATTATTAAAATGACCATGATATGATGATTAAATTATTTTTTGTACACCAGCTGTCTAAGGCACAAAATGTATGCATTGCTTTTTTTTGTTACCATGACATTTAGGTTGTATTGCACATCTTCTGTCCTAATGCCACTATCATAAATATATTTTTATTAAATTTGAAAATAAATTAACAAAAATGGCGAGGGCATCACCTCCCTTCTTATGCATAATTTATATAGCTTCATAATTAATAGATGTGTCTGAGGTACAAATTAGGCATTACAACTAATGACACTTTTCTTAAGAAAAATGTCTTTCATCTCACACCAATGTATGAGGTACTTGGAGATATTTATTCCTTTTAAAAGACCAGTATATAAAAATTTTTCATAAGCATAATAATTTTTTTATCCTTCAGAGATTATTTTTATATACTTGTTTTCATGTGTAATGGTTCCATTTTTCTTTTGTTGGTTTCTCTCTCTTTTATTGCAAATAAAGGTATGTTTGGATAAATTGCACATAAAGTTGTTTATTGCTGCTTAAATCTACTGTATGTTTAAAAAAAACAAAAAACATACTGTGCATCAGCTCTCATTCAAATTGGGTAAAGTTCTACCTCCTGTTAAATTCTATGCCTTATTTCTTCTTCATCAGAATCTTGCAAAAAGATAATTAACAGAAGAAGATGGATATGTTCTGTTGTTTTTTAGCTAGTGTTCACTGACATAGATCCAGCAAGCATGAAGCTAAGTTTGTTTACAGGTTGCAAAGGCTGAAAACACTACTGAATTCTTTATTTTCAGCTCCTTCTTTCATTTACGGTTCTTAATAGGAAAATGCCCCATGGAATGGTACATGCCTGCACAGGGTCAACACATAGACTGGTAAATAAAGGAAACTCCAGACAGTGCTTCGACCTGAGCCATTTGGTGTGGTATTACTTATGAATATTTTTTAAAAAACACGAAGGCATCTTTCCTTTCTTATGGGAAAAGTTATTAGCACTGCGTTGTGCTTGGAAGCGGTTGAAGACCATTAGCCATTATCAGCTAAAACCAAGTCAGAGAGCACAAGAAAATACAGGGCAGTATGGGACAATCACAGGCCAGAGCTCACACCCAACCAGTGTTTTTAATTAGTATAGGAATTAGTCAAAGGTTTTGGGATAGGAACCTGAGAGACAAGCTTGGGTAGCAAGAACAAGCAACTCCTGACCCAAAGACAGCACAAAGCTGAATGTGCAGGAGATGCAGATTCTTCTGTTTTTGCAGGAGTGAGAAAAAGCAGGAGTGCATGAGCTCTTTACTGAGGAAGTTTAAACCCCATGTCTTCAGGTGAATGTAATTACATATAGTCTTGAACATATCTGTTTAGTTACCACAAATTTTGGTTTTTGAGAGGTGAAATATACACATGGTACATATTTTTAAAGGCACATCTGAGAAAACATTCATTCTTGAAAACACACATAACTACAGTTAGGATGGATGAATCTATGGCATTTGTTATGGCCCACAAAATACTGTTTCAGCTTATATGAAATGGCAGAATTTTATGAGTGATTTGGGTTAGTTTCTAGGTACGTACCAGAAGAACAGAGACATTTAAGCTTTTTTTCTGAAAAGTAGCTCATGCCTATGGGATGCGACTGAGCTGGGTGAAAAAAATCACTAATCACTTTCAAAAATGTCAGACAATAAGTAGAATTTACTAGTATGAAATATTGGCACCTAACCATTAGGTGACTCATTGCCTTCTAAACATCTCACTCTGCAAATGGTGATTAGTAAAACAACAGCAATGTCAAACAAAGAGAATAATTTCCTTCAAGAGGTTTCTCCATTTTGCCTGATTTTTTGCCCACTGAAGTCAATGGCAAAATTATCTAGGATTTAAAGGGCACAGGATTAGGTCATTAGTGTCGCCTAATCCATTTGTCCTAAACCTTCTGAAGAGAGACAAGTGCTGTAAGTATAGAAGAGAAGACATTTGTTTTAATTTTGCTTATTTGAGGTAACAAAATCTGGCACCAAATGCATTTGTGTGTCTGGGTGTAATTATTCTCCTTTCAAAGAACTGCTATTTCTCTCTCGCCTCAGGACCATTAAGGTGTTAAGTACAAAGACACTGCTTGATGGAAGTAGGCTCCAGACAGTCTGAGATGTGAAGAATCAGCCTGGTGAGAGTTCCCACATCAGACTGTTGATTAAACAAAGGTAACTCAGTACCATATCACCAACAGGGAGTGCAAGGAAGGGGAGGGGGGAGGAGGAGAGGAAAAAAATTACAAGAATGAAGAGACATAAAATCCTAACCCCTCATATCCTTCACAAAATTATTTCCTATTTCTTTCTCCCTTAATGTCTCTCAATTTTTAAGTCTTTTATTTCTGTTGAGTATAATCACAGCTTTGTTGGCTGCAACAATTTATAAGGTAAAGGTACACAAAACCAGAAGCTGGCAGCAAAGGTTTCCTTATAAATAGCTGTTCTGTAAGTGTGATCATGGGTTTCCATAGCTGTCTCCTACTCCTCCACCTACTATCCCATTAGTAAACAAGGGCAATCACTCATGACAGAAACATACTCAAGAAAGTTGCCTCATTCTCACAATAAATTGACTTGGATATTAAAATGCAAATCTGTCATCATAAACCACTTCAAATTCACATGGATAGTGACAACAAATGTGAAGTTAGCTTAAGGTTTTGAATAGTTATATTAAAAATAATTAAAAAGAAACAAAAAGGGGTTTCCCCCCCCCCATGTTTATCTGTTACTGATGGATTTCATGAACCCAAATTTTTTCTGTATTCTACCAGCAATACCTGCAGACTAACCTGTGACAGGTGTGAGGAAAGAAAAGAAACAGTCATGTTTTGGAGCTGCATTTGATGAGATGGTTGAAATTGGAGTGATCTTGTCTGGTCATACAGGGCATTTGCACTGTCATCTCCAGTGGTATCTTACATTGGGTATTTTTCTGGTTTGAGTATGGAAGTATTCACACCTGGACATGTATTATGCATAGTGAAGACCAGCTATCAGCTCTGGAAGGTCCCAGTCAGGCTGTGCAGAAAGTCTAGAAAGTAGTGTTTGAGATATATTGAACTGAATGGAAAATTTAAAATTTCCCCATGGACTTTAGAAAGAAAATCTTTTTTTTTTTTTTTCCACAATTTGAAAAGACAGGCTCTTTACTTCTATGTATCAGGGATGATACTGGGTTTGAATATAATGTAAAGACTAATAAATCTTCACCTCAAATACACATTGGGAGGGGATTAAATCATCTTTTGCTCTGGAGTTTGTTTGCTATTTTTTGTGTGTATGGTCACAAAAGTGAGTTTTGGCTTAAATATTTGGCTGTGTTTGTGAGACACTGGTGATACACAGCCATATCTCTTATTTTACAAGAAAGAATCAATAGAGGTCACAAGGCTATTGCCAAGATCATGTTAGAGCTTCTGTTGAAGAGGTTATAACCCAGATAAAATCTTTTTATCATGATAGAACCCAGCTAGACAGACCTCATACCCAGACCTCCTTTCTGATACGTGTTGGAAACAGCTGTCTGTCTGTAATAATTCTAGCAGGAATGGAATACTGCAAGAATCTGTATGCATAGAGTGGATTTCAGGATCTCTCTCTAAATAAATCAAGCTTTTGTGATTCTTTCTTTCTGCTGCTGGAGAATGTATTACAGGAAACAATGCAATAAATTCTGAATTAGCAGAGATAAGTGACCACTTTCTGGTTGTTTTTCACATCAACATAGCATATCTTCAGTTTCTCATTAATCATGGAACATAGAAGATCCATCAATAATGGTTAAAGGCATCATGCAAACAAAAATTCTGCATTCTCTCACAAGAAAAACATTTAATATAATATTATAATAATAGAGTGGTTTGAGTTGTAAGGGACTTTAAAGATCATCTAGTTCTAATCCCCTCCTACCATGGGAAGAAACATCTTCCACTAGACCAGTTTGGTCAGAGCCAAACTGGCCTTGAACACTGCCAGGAACGGGGCATCCACAACTTATATGGGCAATCTGTGCTAGTGCCTCTCCACCCTCACGTTGAAGGACTGCCTCCGAAGATCTGATCTAATATCATTCATTCAAGAAACCTTTATTTATTTTCTTTTAATTCGGAGACACTGAATTAAGAGAAGTAAGCAAATAAGAGTAGCACAGACATAAGAGAGAATATAGATTAAACCTGCACAGTTATAACGGAAGCAAGAAGCAACCTACAGTGTCACCACCTTTACAACTGACCCCACCAAACTTCCAAAAAATATTAAGGTTTTCCTTGAAGTTGTAAAGTTTGTATGCCAAATGAAGTGAAATAGAGATTTATGGAAAAAAATATGCACCTGCAAAAACATGAGATGGCAAAGAGAGAGGAAATGAAGGGTAAGGCAGGGAGCAAGTTCCTGCAGGCAAATATTATTTCAGAAATTTGGGCCTTAACTGTGATTGACAGCATTGAATATTATCATTCATAAACAGCATCTCCCAGCCCTTTCTAACAGCAAGTTTTGAATAAGAAAAACAATAAATACTTTACTTACAAAATAGGAAAGCAAATTTGAAAATAATTTCCTATCTCCCAGATGGAAATTGGTCTCTGCAGGTTTTTATCAACTAAAAGTCATCTCTTCCCCTTAGCACACTACATCATTAAATCATCAGATATCATAACAAGGACAATTGGAACTGCTGAAATGATGGAATGCAGGCTTGGATGCCACAAATAAGTGTATTCTCAATGTGCCATTGATTGAGCCAGTGGAACAGACTGGCAGTATACTTGTCATGTTGAAAGCTGATTGATAACAGGGGTAGATTATTTATAGCAAGCTTCACGATATGACTTTTTATAGAACTTCTTGCAGAAGAGTACAAACCCAGCCTGTTATTTTTGCGCATGCTGACCCAAAGGCTCCATATCTGAAATGCTATTGTTACTATGGATAAACACCTATTCTGAAGTGGCATCCTCTAGCAAACCTGTTTCTCCCTCTGCAGCTGAGGCCTTATTTCATTTGTGTGAAGAGTCATTCGTGCCCAGTTTTGAAGGAAGAAGGGGCAGGCACCTCAGGAAGAACACAATCATGTTTTTTGTGTAGTCATGCAAGTAAAAAATCAGAAGGGCCAAAGCCTAACTAGAATTTTATTTATCTACTGTCATAAGAGACTATAAAAGACATTTCTAAAAACACATTAGCAACAAAAGGAGAGTGAAGGAGAATCTCCATCCTTCATCGTATGCAGATGGAAACATAATGACAAAGGATGAAGAGAAGGCTGAGGTACTAAATGCCATATTTGCTTTAGTTTTTAATAGCTGGTCTCCAGGTACCCAGCCCCCTAAGCTGAAAAACAGGGACAGAGAAAAGAACAGAGCCCACGTAATCCAAGGGGAAATGGCCAGTGACCTGCTATGCCACTTAAACCTGCACAAGTCTCTAGGACTGGATGGGATCCACTCAGTGGATAAGGGTGAGGGCTGAGGGCATTAACAGAAGTGCTCACTGAGGCACTTTCTATCATTTACCAGCAGCTCTGGCTAGACCAGGGAGGTCCCAGGTGACTGCAAGTTGTCAAGTCTATCTACAAGAAGAGTTGGAAGGAGGATGTGGAGAACCGTAGCCATGTCAGCCTGGCCTCAATACTAGAGAAGGTCACAGAACAGGTTATCTTGAGTGTCATCATAAAAAATGTACAGAACAACTGGGGGATCAGATATAGCCAGCAGGAGTCCATGAAAGGCAGGTCCTGCTATGTGTAATTATGTATTAATTAGAGTGTGATCATTCTCCTCCTGAAAAGTGATTATTCCAGACAGTGTGATAGATTCATATGAAGATACATAGATAATAGAAAACTTTGGAGACAGAAATGTTTCTTAGCAGTATATTTAGAAGCCAGAGACAAAACTATGAGGAGGGTAAACAATTGGTCCAATTTTATCCAGGGAATGTAGGGTAGAACTGGGAGCTGAATCCCAGACCTTAGACCTGGATCTAGATCCTCAGCCCAATGATCCTAATCCTCAGATCCATCCTAATGATCTTGGAGATCCTTTCTAACCTAAATGATTATGTCCATCTCTATTTCTCCTGTCTCTGCTAATGCTTATGTACTATTGGTTAGCCTATGTGAAAATAGCTAGTTAAGTTTTGAAAGGTATCATTGCCGACTGATCTGGCAGAACACCAATAAGTAGGCTTGTTGCAGTTTGACTTTGAGAATATTGTAATTTTTGGGGTGTAAATATTGTTAAATAAAGGACAGATAGCCATTACTAAAAACTAATGAACAAACAAAACTCCAAACAAACAAAAAGGAAGCCAAAACCCCATTGAACCTTAAAATAAAATAAGAAAAAAAAAAAAAAAAATTAAAAAAAATCTAAAAACACCCCAAACCCAAGCATGTAAATGAAAGAAGTATGAGAACTAAAATGATACACGAATACTTGCCAATTGCTACATTACAACAATCAATGGACAACTCTTCAGAGTCATTTGCCAAGTAGTAAAAATCAAATTAAGTGGAAGATGCTTTCAATTCATATACCCCATCCACCGTGTCCCCCATTGGGGAGACCTGACCACAGAGGACCTCCAGGAATACCTGGGACTAAGCTCACATGGGCAGAGGTAAAAAATCTAGCATTTTGCTTATCCTGAATGCCAACGACCACCTCTTCCTGCAAAGCATAAAAGGAGAATTAAAAGTAACCAGTTTCTGCAGCTGAGTATTGTTCTACATATTAATAACTACCTATCACAGAGACAGCAAATACTCAAAAATCCTTCACATGGACCTTGTTATTGCACAGTAATTAATGCATGTCCTTAAGTCTGTCCTGACCTAACCATGACAAACAATGCATTTGACTTGATTACTCAGCACTTCTCACCAAAGACATGCACATGTGTTTAATTAAATATTGAAATTAAATTGATGAATTAAAAAACCCGAGGAACACAGCATCAGTCATAAATGGAAATTTCATTCTGAAACAGAGATATGCCTGATAATTGAAAATAGGAAAGAGAGGAAAAAATATCATTTGGGGGAAAAAAGCAAATATTGTCCCATAAAATCTGTGAGGCATAAATATAGCCTTTGGACAAACAAAATTAGTTGGTGTGCTTTGTCAGATGTTTTTGATTACGTTCATTTTTCCTGAACTGATATAATTAGACTTAGCCAGTCTTCCACTCGCAGCAATTAAGTCAATAATAGCTCTGTGTTTTATAGAACTTCCTCTTTAGCACTTACAAATCTAAAGTATTTTTACCAGTATTTTGTCCAATATGGTCCAATATTTTAAATAACAACATTTGGCAATCTAGAGAAAGCTTGGGTGGTTTTTTAATTAAATTTAGATTTACTCTCATGGATTAAACACTGTCTAAGAGAGAACAGCAAGAGCTATCTGTGCAATGAGGCATCAGTTTGAATAAGCCTAGATAATGATTAACCTTTTTCCCTTTGTAAAATTCTTCTCTGCAGCTCCCTGTTCAAAACTTGTACCTTTTGAATCATCAGGAATATGTCCTGTATGCTCACATGAAGGGCTCAGAGCACATAAATTATCCAAGACTGAAATTTCATTTTATTTCAACTACTTAAGGTTCAGCATTGAAACTAAGACAATGAGCTAAGAACTTCCAAAAGTCAGTAGCAAGACTTAGGCACTACTGAAGGATGCTTCACTCCTTGCTAAAATAAATATTCAGGTGTGCAAGTACTTCCATTGGCTAAAGGCTAGTCTGTGGACATATATAGGCAGAAAACATAGATCTGAAGTCAGGTGGAGCAGTTCTAACCTTAAAACTAACTAAAAATCCTGTGGGGATGATTAGTGGTATAAAACCATAATTTTAAGTTTTCCGGCAATGTCTACCTTTGGAAATCTAACGAGCATTTTTTTTAACTTGGGAACAGAATGTGTTCGGTATGTAAATTATTGACAGTGGACTTTATCATTGCTGTTCTCACAGTGGAATATTTTCAAAGCAGACTGTGCTTTTCCAGTACTTTTTCCCAGTAAATAGATTACAGACTGAAATTAAAGAAGTTGCAGGTGTATTTATGCATAAAAAAGCCTGATAAGCCCAAAGATACAGGGATTGCATCCTGCAGGTACTTTGATCAGCACATCTTTGACTTCACGAAACAGTGTCAACGTGCTTTCCTAGTTAATTCCTTCAAATATTGCCGCTCTTATTTATAAATAATATTTTATCAGTACCACTGTAGCCTTATTAAAGAACTGCAAATAATAGAATTCTTGTTATGAGGAAATCACCTCAAGTGATGCTGAGCTCTGAATCATAAGTCGACTGCTTCAGCATTCTGCACAAACTAAGGTACTTCCTAGTGGTTAAGTTCATTTTACAAACAAAATTAACTGCTGCCATGAATACAAGTGCTTTGATGTGAACATCTTCAATTTGCACAAATGTTTTTGAAGACCATCACTAGCTCAAAACTTATTAGAGAAGCAGGTAAAGGCACTTTTGCTGCCCTAAGAGTGAGGAGATGAGGACACCTGACTTCGTTGACAGAAGTGGGTAAGGTCAAAGCTGGGTTAGAAAGAGTGGAAAAAATAGGAAAATCTTAGTAGAATATTTCTCCACTGCCAGGATGATCAAGAAGACAGTGAATGGAAAGGTGAAGAACATAATAGCTGTGAGCAGATTTAGTCAGACTTCCTTATTTATAGAGTTAGGACGTTAACTTCTAACATCTGATAACAAATCTTCTCAAAAGTAAAAATAAATAAAATGGATACCTTCTGGAAGTGTTCTATCTGGGCACAAAGAATGCTCTCAGACTCAGAAATTCTCTCTATCTCTTGGTCCATCCACAATTTTTAACATTAAAATAGCATGAATTGAGACCACATTAAAATAATGTAGATAGCAGAAATAATGCTGTTCAAAAGCTAAATCCATGAAAACACCCATATTGTGAATGTATCAGTTTTCTGGTTGTAGTCTTTTCATAAAACTGATCTCTTGGGTTTTATTAAAAAAAAAAAAAAAAAAAAAAAAAAAAAAAAAAAAAAAAGCAAGCTCTGTTGTTGATATTTTTAGCCATGTTTGAAACTATAAGATTATAAACATCTTTATAAATTTAATGGAGTTCACTGCCAGCCTTAACACAATTGCAAGTCTTAACCCCAAATCACCTACTGAAATCCCTGCCACAGGTTAGTAAAAAATCAGCATAATTGCAAGTAACTAAGTAGAATTTTAGCATAAAGTCTGCACAAGCACTAAAACTGATGTTAGAAATTCAATATTAATTGTGTTGGTAGAGTTAAAAATCTATAGGTCATGAGTGATGAAAATAACTGAAGGAGTTTATATCATTTTGCTCATTGCATACATATTTTAAAACTATTCTGTATATAAAGCTGAATGGTACATGATGCTAATTACAACAGCACCATTTTCTTTTTCATAACCAGTTTGGAGTTAATGTGCTAATTAATATGTACACATGCATATCAGAGCTCTTATAAAAGGAAAAATATGCAATAATGTTTACTTAAATAAGATTAAATAACCCCACCTCATGCTGTTTTCCTACACACAGCATTTTGCTGCAAGTGTAATTAGACAAATAAGATGCTTCCACTAGCACTGCATTTTACAGATAATTCATTTTTCAATCATTAGTGCCAAGCTTCATCAAGATCTCTTATGTTATATATGTTTTACAGTGCCATTTCTATCCAGGTTCTTTTCCTGTCTCTGGAAGTATCTTAACCATGAAGAATGTTGTTGTGAGGCTTTTCTTTCCCCCTAAATTATTGTTGAATTTGTAGATAACTGTTTCAAAGTATTCAGTTAATCATGTAAGAACTGTCATTTTAATGTTTGCATTGGCGACATATCTTTATTGATATCTCATAATACTAACAGTGAATTTTAATCTTTTATTTCTCCAGTATTCACAATATTTACTCATAATCAAATTTATCATTCTGGAATATCAGAATATCATATGGTACCAGAATGTCAAGAGATGACCAAAAATATAAAAATATGACCAAAATATTAAAATACTAGTAAATACCATTTTGATGGAGTACAACTTTTTTGACTTTTTCAATTTAACAGCCTAAAAAAAGAAAATAAATTCCTATTTGCCAAACCTGGAACATTTAGTTTCATTTGACATGTCTAGGTTTAGACAGTCTTCCTCTGAGTTCAAAACAGGGGATGGACAGAGTTTTTTCTGTCTTCCTGGTATCTCTGTTCCAGCATTTTCAAACCCGAAAATTCTTTCATGTTGATATTCTCATCAATTGCTCAAGCTGTGAAATTTGTGGTGAAAAAATCAGTTTTTCTGAAGAGCAACATGATCCAGGACGTTTTTTAAGTCATCAAAAATTTAAAATACATTCTAATTCATATTAACACTGAACCAAAACCAAGTATGTGTAATCTTTTGGCAAACTGTAAGAAAGAAAAAAGAGAAGAAAACAACTGTAGAATAATGTTCAGCTGATGATAAAAACTGAGGGGAGTGGCTGATACATCTGAAGTCTGTGCTGCCATTCAACAGGACCTTGATAGGCTGAAGAGTTGGGTGGAGAGAAACCTTATAAAGGAAAATAAATGCGCCCGGAGAGAAGCAACCCTAAATATCAGTACAGGTGAGGGCCTGACCTAGAAAAGAAAGCAGCTCTGCAGAGAAGGAACTGGGAGTTTTTGTGGATGACCAGTTGATTAGGAGCCAGCAGTGTGCCCTTGCTGCCAGGAGGGCAAATACTATCCTGGGGTCAGGAAGACTGTGGCCAGCAGGTCAACGGAGGTGCTCCAGTCCCTCTACTCCACCCTAGGAGGCCACATCTGGAGGACTGTGTTCACTTCTGGTCTTCACAGTGCAAGAAAGTCAAGGAGCTACTGGAGCAGGTCGATGAGGGGACTGCAGCACCTCTCTTATGAGATGTTTAGTCTAGAGAAGAGAAAGATGAGGGGTGATCTCATCATAACATATAAATATCTCTAAAGTGGGTGTCAGGAAGAGGTTTTTTAATGATGCCCAGCAACAGGACAAGGAGCAATGGTTACAAAATAAAATACAAGATCCTCACCAACATACGGAAGAACTTCTTTGTATTGAAGGTGGCAGAGCACTGGAACAGGCTGCCCAAGGGGGTCATGGAGTCTTGCTCTCTGCAGACTTTCAAAACCCACCTGGACAAGTTTCTGTGTCACCTGCTCTCCCAGCAGGGGAGTTGGACCTGATGATCTGCAGAGGTCACTTCCATCCATAATAATCCTGTGATTCTGTGAAGAGATTTTGGAAATCTTAAAATATCTTTAGGCGTCATAGTATTTTACAGATTCTGCAGAGAATTAAATAGAAAGAAAGGCTTAGCTGAAAGACTTTTGAAAAGATCTTTACTAGAAATTTACAGTGATTTTTACTAGAAATTCTTTCCTACAGCCCTGTAAATAGAAGGAAAAACAGAAGTATGAGGCAAAAAATCTACTAGATGATAGAAGAAAGGCTATAGATACAAAATTTTAGTCTAATATAAAAAAAAAAAAAAAAAAAAGTAGTAGGTAGGGATGATGTAGATGATTACAGTCTTTAAAGCCAAAGAGCAAAGATGCAGTAGAGTATGATGATGACAAAATCATACACTACACTGACAAAATGTGGGAACAAACATTGAATGGGACAAATTGAGGAATAACATTCATACAAAAGTAGATCATTCTGAATAGCAATCAGACAAGAAAAGTTTATATGAAAAAGGTGAAAAGCAGATATAGAGACTTCTTTCCATTTTCAAAACCCGGTGACTCTATGAAGAATGCTGACACAACGTTTCAGAGATATGCCTCTGAAATACACTTCAAGGTCTGAAAGTACAGTCTCAAAACCAGGATGCTTTTACACATGATCAAAGCAAAGCTGTGAACGAGCTAATAGTATCCTTGCAACTATGAGCCAGAGTATCAGAGTTCAGTCAGCTGAGATACTGGTGCAAAAATATGCATTCACATAAACTGGTCTAGGCAAGAAGGATGTAAATTGCTCACACTCTCCAGATCTGTTATCCATTCTGGTAAACTCTACAGAAGTGAATATATGGGAAATGTCCTAAAATATTCAAGATACTCCTTCACATCTTTCATACATGTTCCAGTTATATTATCTGCTTTAAATATTAATATTGGCTGTAACTATGACATATAAAATCCAAGAAAATCATCTTAATTATAAGGCTTTGTAAATATTTTATGAGATAGTCACATGAACCAATGTTGAAACATTGACCTTTTTGTACTTAAAGAGATGAGATTATTTTTTCAGGTGTGAGATAGGAAGTGTTGTCTAAGGAAAGAAGGAAAAATCTCTTGCATATTTTAAACTAAAGATATAAAACTATGGAGAAAATATTTGAAAAATGGTCATTTATTAACTTTAGACTTGAGATATGAACTTCTGTTACTGCACATGTTCCCACAGACTCTGCTGCTGAGGTAAAGTTTAATATATTTTACCTTGCAACTGAGTTTCATTACATATAAAGATAATTGTGATAACCCATCCAAAGGGGGAAAGCCTCGCACACACCAATGACAATATCCATTTAGATTTGTATGTTATTTAATGATTACTCCTACAATAAAAGACAAATAAATAGGTGAAAGACCTGTTACTCTATTCATCATAGGTCCATTGTAGTCAAGTTCTAGGGAAGAAATTACAATTTGATGCCTTGTGTAATAACCCCAAGCATCTCAACTAATGAGCTTCTGAAGTGGCAGAATCATTTACTTTTATGTGCAGTTGACCATTCTTGAACTTTTCTTGGCTTGATGTATAATTTATGTGTAGCTTTTATAAAGTCAGTTTCTTTAATTTTAAATTCTACTAGTTAATTCCTCTTTTCTTCTTAAAGCTCCCTGCGTGTGTTGATGTTTATAAAGGAATATGAACGCAAAATTGGGGTAGCATAGTAGAGAATTAGATACCAAAGATCAATGGCAAGTAATAAATGTTTTGCTAGACTGAAACTTGTGTCAGCCAAACACGCAAAATCAGTCCATTTCCCTGGAAGACTCTTTATTATACATAGTACATAAGCAGGTTCTGATTATTATGCTTGGATAGGATTTTCATGTACACGTTCTGTATATTCCTACTCAAAGCTTTATCTAACCAAGGGAAATAACTTTATTTCAACAGGCATCTGAAAAATAAATATAAGAATTAAACTTTGTCTTAGTGAAAAATTGATTCTTCTTCCAGAAAAAGGTGTCAGGGTTAGTTTGGGGTTTTTTAACTCTGAGTCTTCATGGAAAAATCTCTCAGGACAGCTGATAAAAAGAACTTGAAGTGTCTAATCTATAGACTTATAAAGAACTGCAAGTAACCTGCACAAGAAGTATTAACTCACGGAGGACAAAGAAAATGGTCTACATTTTAAGTTATGAATCATGCTCTTCTTTTTACTTTATTTAAATTTGGCTAGTATGCAGAGTTATGAAGCACTGTACAAATTGCTTGATCTTTTTATTTCATTTTCTTCCTTTTTTTGGGAATTGTGTTTTTGGCTAAAATACCATCATCATCCCTTGAAGATATATATATATATATATATATATATATATATATATATATATATATATATATATATATATATATATATGTCCATTACTGCTTCTCTGTAATGTGCAATAATAAGGAGTCATTTATTTTGAAAGGATGACAAGATACACTGCTGAAAGGAACAGACTCTTCTCCAGGTCAAGCTGATTTTATTCAACATTTCTTTAGGTTTGTCCTCTTCTATCCAAGGCATTGATGTAGACATTGCACTTTCAGTCATCAGCAACACTTATTTTCATGAAACTGTAAGATTAATGTTCATAACTTGAAGTGCCATTGTTTAGATCCAGATCTTCCAAGAGGCTCAATTAGGTACAATGACACTCTGCATTGCAACACTTAGCTCTGGAAATGGAATTCATAATCTCAAGCAGTGGCCTAAGTTCCTTTTATATGGGAGTCAGATAGAGTTCAGTGCTTAGTTTCACAGCCCCCTACACACTGAACTTACAAAGCCCAACAGGAAGCACTGAAAGGGAAGTTTTTCCTGGCACTCAACAACACTCCCAGATTAGTGGCTCTGGCAAAGACCCACATCATTCCATTGCCCCACGTAAATCCAGAGCATTTCTTTTTGCATGACTAACCCAGGTCATCCTCATCATCTCAGTCTCCCTGGAGCTGGCAACATAAATTCAGTTCCCTCTGCAGCCAGAGGTGGTTTGAACCATATACCCTTTCTTGTTAAAAGTTTTTTATTCACACTCAGTTAGAGCTTACTGGGATAGTGAAATTTCTATGCTTCTTGACTTTCTAAAGCTACAGTAATCACCTGGAGCAAAATTTGAAAAGACAGACGGAAATTAGAAATGTGATACAAAAAGTAGATCATCCTAACTTCCAGTAAAACATCAAGTACTGAGACGTAGTTGCAACATTCCTTTTGAGTTACACTGTGGGAAATGGAGCCTAATAAAATTCTCTATATTCATATATCTTGTATACAATTATTTTTTTAGTTTGAATATATATTCTGCTGATTAGAATTCCTTTTAGCTTTTCTTTTTTATGTTTGTAATATGACTTTGCTGGCAACCTATGAGCTTATCTTAAATAGCTAACTCCTAGTCAAATAATATTCTACTCTGAAAGCCTTTGATATGCTAATAGAGCAATATCATTTCAGACTTGACTTCAGATTAATATACAGTAATTACTCACAAACAGGTGAGGTTCTTTCAGTTTTAGTACCCCTGTTTACAGATCAAAGACCTGGCTTAGCCCTCACATCAAAGTTATGGTTTAACCTTTTGAGTTTCATCACAGGAAAAACCCGAGTTACAATTACAATAATTTTAAATTATCAATGAATAAAAGCATGATCAGCTAGTCAAAGACAGCAACTCTGTCAATTAGAAGCAGCAACAAGCATAAAACCTGACCTACAAGCACAAAGATTGAGGCTGGATTCTTAGTAGACCTACCCATAAGCTTCACCATGGGTGGTAGATAAATTCTCTGACCCGTATCATAAAGAGTATGCCAGTAAATAATCCCGATATAGAAATACCCACTTCAGAGGAAAAAAAAAATCTATTACAACACTGTCAGAGCCCCATCTAGCATGTAACGTTTTAGAGTATGTCTTTCAACCATTTTATGGATACACATTATTATGTTAAAGAGCATTTTCATAGGAATAAGTGGGGAGTAATACTGCACAATGTATAAATGCAAGATAAGAGATTAATTCCTCTAATAAGAGGAACTGAGTTAATAAAAAAATTGAGAACATATATTGTGCTCTCTCCATATGTATATCAACCAGTCTTTTTACTTAGGAGTAAATTGTGTTGAGAAATAATTCTCGTTGCATCTCCATCATCAATGTTTCACTTAAAGTTTGCAGCACCTATATTCATATATTCATATATTCATATGGCACATAGTTATACAGGAAAGCCATATAATTTCTATTGTTCAGTCAGGTCGCAAAGGATTTAAAGAAGAAAATCCAATAAATTAACGGTAAAATTATTATTTTGCAGCAGTCTTTAAGTACATTTGAATAAACATTCTTCCAGATAAAAGCCTATTATCACAATCATGAACAAATATTGTTACAATGAATTTACTCCTCTCTTATAAGTCTCTAGCTTACAAATAGGGGCATTTTATTTATCTTTTATGCCCCGTTCTTTGTATCCAAGTATTTGGATATATGATAGTGATATGTGAATTTTGCAGATTATTTGTGCACAGCATAAGTGCAAAAGAGAACAAAGCATCTTTTGCCTCCTGCCCCATTGGCAATATCAATCAGCAAAATTGCAAAAGAATAATTGCCTAGAGATTTCTTTGTTTGTGATCCCCTTTTGAGGCACATAGTTCAACCTACCAAATATCACAACTGATCTATGCCAATAAACCTATCTAATGGAGATGGGGGCCAAATTTCTTTAACAGTGGTGCTGTTTCTTATCACATACTGGCTGATGATGCCAGCCTCTTTTATTTGCTTTTCATGTCTTTACCATTTTCCTCTCTTACTTTCATCCATATCTTTCCAATGATTTAATCCTGATGCCTTCAGACTCCTGCCGGATGATTATTTTTAACTCTGTTAAGAGTTCAAGGCCAGGTTGGATGCAGTCATGATCCTATGGTGTAGTGGAAGGTGTCCCAGCCCATGTAAGGGGGGGTTTCAACTATGTGATCTTTAAAATCCCTTCCAACCCGAACCATTCTGTGATTCTATGGCAATGAACAGTTGCACTACTTTGCATATGCTCATCCATCTCTGTACACTCATCTGTTTTCTCCTGCCTGACACTCTGAGCCAGTTGCAGTGAAGAGAAGTTGTTCTTTTTTTTTTAATCAACTTAACATACTGATGTCCTGATCAATGACTAAAGCTGTGGTACACTAACAAACTAATTGCAATGTATTTTAGCAATAGCTGTAACATTTGGAGCAATTGAAGAGCTCTGCTTTATTTTCAAAGCTAAAAGACAAAATTCTACTTCCACCACAATTAATATCTGTGGATATCATATGAGAGAGCTCTTTGCTTTATCCGAGTCAGCCTTTTTCCTTGCTTTGGGATTTTACAAATAATACATGCATTTTTTTACGGTCGCATTGCTTTGCAAAAGATATTTGTTGGCAAGGAAACAGTCTGCAAATATTTCTTTTCCAGGACAAATATTTCTTATTTATTATTACTTTGCCCTAGAAATATATAGTAAATAACATGTCCAAGTCATCTTGCCAAGGCATCATTTTTGCCTTTGTCATTCATCAAGGAACTAGAAAACCAGTACTTCTTTCCATTCAACTTGTGTCAAAGATATTGGCATTGCTATAGGAGATACAACCACTATTTGTTGCTTTGACACTCAGAGTAATAAGATTGGTTGCAATGAGCTCAGTTTGTATGGCCATATTGTCCTCTGTATGCACTTTACTCAGAAGCTTTGTGCAATAATATTTGTCATATTCCCCATTTCTGGCTGCAGTTAATATCCATGAACAAGAAAAACACTATAACTTAAATTCAGCAAGCCAGAGGACACCAACATTACTTAGGTTTATATTTCTAAGTAGAAGAATATCTCTTATTTCTGTAAAACCTGCTAGATGAAATTCCATCTGCTATTAAAAAAAAAAAAAAAAAAAAAAAAAAAAAGATAGTCTCTCAGGGAGATTCAGTGGGATTTTCAGGTCTTGAGACACAGATCTGATGTCCAGAACCTCAAGGTACAAAATGGCACTTTCCTGTTACCTATGGAAATTTTTGTGCATAATCTGCATAAAACAATTTATAAGGTACAGATTGAAATTTATCTCTGCATTATAGGACAAGCTTTTAAATATCAATTCGAAGTCCTTTTCTAACATCAGGGTGTCTACCCTGCACTGCCAAAGCATGTACCAAATTTAAGACTGATGTAGAACTGAAAACACAGGTATAATTTCAGATAACACAATGCAGAAAACCTTTATTAGGTCAATATTCTTTACCAAAATGTTAATAGAAATTCACCACTGACAAAAGCAGGAGTTGGAGCAACACGTTTTTGTGTAAGGACCAACTGAATTCCTGGTCACAAGCCCTCTGAACTAGCTCTATATTGTTTTACATGCTTTCCAGGAGAGGACAATGGTTAATTCCTTTATGTAATTTTTAATTGTCAGATCCGATCATCAATTTGCTATAGGCTGAACTGAAACCCTGAGAGATATTCATACCACCTCTATGTGTTATACAGCTCCCATGCAAGCCCTGGAAAATGCCCCCCAAAATTTAAAAAAATAAAAATTAGGAAAAGATGGATTTCATTTGTGTCCGTTTTAGCCCTCCTCCTTACAAAGACAAACACAATCACATAGGCTGGAAATATCTTTTCAGTTGTACTGCCTTTGTAGGCAAGAGGTCATAAAATACAGGTGAAATTTCTTTCCCTAAATTTGAGAATTTCGCAAAAGAAATGCCAAAATCTCCTCATGGATGAGCTATAGGATGATTTCTTGGCAGTAATGGGATTAGAGACATGACACATAGATAAACTGGAATAAGAAATTATCCACTGTGCTAAAAGAAACAATGCAATTAAGTATGAGCTTTACTTGTTTTGCCTTAATTCCTTGGTCCTGTTTTGTTTAATGCAATAATAATGTTTTTAGTGCTTATTTTCTGTCCAGTTGAACAGAAATGGGGACTCTATCAGGAACATGTTAATAAAGCTGTCTTCTAACTAATGCACATTTATCAAAGGTAATCAAATTGGACAGATTTAACAATTTTTCAGGTGATCATAAAAATAATCAGATATTCTTCCTAAGCCTCTTAACCTATTAACCACCAAAGTTTCATACCCTAATGAGACTTCAGAAGAAGAATATTTCTGGTCATTTGAGAAAAATACATATAATAAAAATTCCTTCCAAAACTTTTACAGATTATTTATTTATTTATTTATTGACATATTCTGCAAGACAGAGTAACAATTAAAAAAAAAAAAATCAAGTCCCTACTGTACTGGCAGAAAAAATGTCATCAGAGATGCATCAATACAGGGGATATGTTAAGTCTAGTTTATAGTTTTAGGTTACAGTGTCTGTCATTTGTGTTCATCACATGGAGTTTGCATAAAATGCAAAGCCCATCAATGTAAAGAACCATTCACAGTGGGAAAAGGTGTTATCATCCCATCAAGTGTGAAAACTGTCCCCATCATAACACATGATAGCCCCAATGAGCCATCAAGGAGATGGCAATTTTTGGAAGGATCCAAACCTAAATCAATTGCTCAGTGATTAATACCACTTAACCTATATACTTATCTCCCAGGTGAATGTGAACCAGCTTATCTTCCTGTCTGTTTTTAGGCCAACTCTACCTAGAGCTATAATACATGGGGTAGAAACCACTCTGTTCACATCAATCTCCATTAATTTTTGCACAGGCTCCCAGCCCTGAGAAAAATAGATGAAACTTTCCTGTAAGCTACGCAGTGCTATATATGTACTATATAATCTCTGACCACAGCAAATGCAAGGTCCTTTGACTTAACACAAGAGACTTAATTAAGCTTTAAGTTGGTGTGGATACAAGATGTATGCAGATATCTATATTGCTGTCACATATGGAATTTGTGAGACTTACTGCTTATTCCATGAAATGCAAAAAACAGGGTTATGTCATGCCTAAACCTCATGTGAGGGCAGTGAAAAGAGAGATGAAAACTGTTCTGCTTCTTTCCATCTATGAGTCAAATACATTGCTAATAAAATTAAAATAAAAAAAAAAAAAACAACAAAAAACAATTAATAGAACCAGATTTCCTTCTGTGCTTTCAGTTTCATGTGTGACCTTCAGTAGTTTCAGCCTCCCTCAGTTTCTCCTCAATTTCACCTCTGTTTTTGTCTGTAAAGATACATTAAATTATTTTCTTCACAGAAGACTTTATAGCAGATAGTAACAATTATATAAAAAGTGGAAGAAACCTGCCAACTACTGTTAGCAGAGCTGTTTTCACTTTTGGCTCCCTTTCCCTTCACTGCTTCTGCTGTTTCCTGTTTTCCTCCTCAGAATGAAACCATACAGCACAGGGAGAAATCTTCTTTCAACAGTTTAATCTTGTGATTTTGCAGCGTTTCATTTCTTTGTTCACTTGCACAGAGTCTTTCTGATGGAAATCAAGTCCAGGATTTTCCTCCTAGACAGGAGAAGTCCATAGTGATTTTTTATAGTGTCTTTGTATGATGTTTTTCCCTGGGAGAGAGTTAATTTTCTCCAGAATAGCTGGTGTGCAGTTTGGATTTTTGCTGGAAACAGTGTCGATACACACAGGGATGGATTTGTTATTGCTGAGCAGCGCTCACACTGAATACAGAGCCAAGACCTTTTCTGCTCTTCACCCCACCCAACCAGATCCCTCACCAGGGCTGAGGGTTCACAAGGACTTTCGAGGGGACCTTTATCTCAATCCGCAAGTTTTCTCACTTTTACTCTTCCAGTTCTCTCCCCTGTCCCACTAGGGGGAAGTGAGGGAGCAGCTGAATGAGGATTACTTGCCAACAGCAGTTAAACAAAGATACTTGGTTATGCAAGAAATGTGGGCTTGAAAAGACTTTGCCATTGAGTGGATGCAATTGTCTGGAAAATAGTTAAAATGTCTCATGAGCAGGTTAGGCCAAGCAGGGTCAATGACAGAAGAAGAGCAAAAGATTTAGCATCACAGAAATTGCAAGGTTTACCTGGAAGGAGAAGTGGAACACTCAGCACCATTTATGTGTTAGGCAACAAACCTTTTTCTCCAACACAGCTGAGCAGTGTTCATCATACATTTATGGTTATACTATGCCGGGGCATACACATATATTTTTCATGCTGCATGCTCTAACTGACTTGCAATACCCTAAAGTATCAGCATATAACCAGGTTTGTAATATGCCAGATTGAAACTAACCACAAGATGGGAAACTACACAGGCCAGCAAAAGAAAAACTCATGGATCAGTGCTGGAATAGGTTCTGTCCTCACAAAGGTTACCAAATTCAGAGGACACAGCCTCAGAGCATACCTTGGGCAGGATGTAGTAAGAAACATTGTGGCAGTAAGGAAAACCATATTTATGTCATACTGCACTAATAGCTCAAGCAAATGCCCCTGAGCCTACAGAGTTCACTCAAAACCTTAATGCTAAGCAGAAAGCAGACACAACAGAGTATTCTTACTGTGTTATGTCAAGTTCCTAGAGTTGTCAGGGAAAGTTACACTCCCTATAAAGTGCTCTGAATTGTGCTGTGAAGGACAGTACTGCTGACTTAAGAGGGATCATGGAGCAACTTCTTGGGCATTTTGCTAGAAAGAAAATGTGTATTGGAATCAGTATGTATGAAATGGCTGCCAAGACAGCTGCAGGCATTTCACTTTTATTAACATTGCAGAGGTACTGAAGCAAAATATCTGTGGAGATCCACCAACCAGCAACAGAAACCAAGACAACTGTGGGACAATAAACTCCATCACAGATCAGGGGGACAATGACAGGACCAGGTGTAGAGCTGAAGGATTGCTTCTCCCAGTCACTTCATTCCCCAAAGCTGACTCTAGTGCACGAAGGAAAAAGTAAGTTTTGAGTCCTCAGGTTTGCTCCAGAAGAAGACAAGACTGCTGATATGGCTTGTTGAGAAGTCCACTGTCACAGTCTGATGCCAAAAAAGACTAAACAACAGAAGAAAGTTTATTTACATTCACTATGAACCCTCACTAGAAGCCTGCATGTGAATCATTTATGAATCACTTTTGAAAATGTGGGAAATCAAGACGGCAGAGTCATAAGGAAAAGGCGGTGTTAATTCACATGTTCACCTCCTCTTTCAGTTTTACTGCAACATGCGTGGTGATATTATTAAATTGTCATCAAAGCTGGAAGATGCTTTGGTCAATAATCATATGCTTCTTTTCATTATATAGTGATCTTCCCTGTGATGGATTTTATTCTTTGTTGTAATTATAAAAATTATTTGAAAGGTACCACTCTTGTCTTCCTTTAATTACACACCATTTTTGGATGTTTTTCTCAGGACTCAAATTTTGTAATAGCAAAAGCAGAAAAGTGATATTATCAGAGCAAAGTTGGTAGAGACTTGAGTCCTTTCTTAGCAAAATTTTCTTTTTCAAGTCTTAAAAATGGCAGAATTGTTTTCTCTTCCTTCTCCTATCTTGTGATAAAATGCAAGACTAGGTTTTTTGACGGCTTTTTGGGTTTGTACAGGGTTTTTTTTTTTGTTTTGTTTTGTTTTTTTTTTTTGTTTGTTTTGTTTTGTTTGGAGTTTTTTGTGGGGGGTGTTGGTGGGTTTTGTTTTCATTGGTTGGTTGGCTGGTTGGTTGGTTGGATTTGGTGCTGTATTATCAACTTAGATAATTTCATTGGTTGTGGTATAAATTCATAATAACATGGATAGCTAACATTTTAAAAGGATATGGCAGACAAAGGGTAGGAGAATAGTTATCACAGAGGTGAAAGGTGTTGTTCTAAGTGATATATAAAGTTAATGCTCCAGCTAGAAATAGAACTCAGGTTTAGACTTCCTTGGAGAAGACTGTGGGATGACAGAGCCTATAACCTCTTCTGCCTGTCTCCTTTAGAATTGTTGGACTTTACATACCACAGCAGCTTTACAGATTCCCCTCATTCCAAATTCAAATTGAAACCAAGGTCTCAAACCTCCCCAAATCAGTCTCCCACTACACATTATTCCTAATGTCTCAACCCACATCAGTATCAGCATATGATAAATTTATATAGAAATAAGATAAATCACAGAATTGCAAGTCTGTAAAACCAGCTAGGTTTATGGTCTAAATATTGATTTGTTTCATTGAAGTACTACTTCACTTGCATGGGAATATGTATGAATATGTTATGGATGATACTTGGGTCAGAGTGTAGTATTAAGGCATTTGGGCTGCACCTTGGTCCTAGCTTGAGAAAACTCCGTAGCAGTGACACTGCTGCACACATATCCTAAATAGCAGCACTGAGATGTGCTTGAAATTAAGAGTGACAGAATAATTTACTAGCACTGTGGGATCCGATTAACTGTAATGAGATGATACTGACCAAAATGAAATTCTAAATTGAGTGATTTCCTAGTAACAACAAGACTATTGGGATGCAGGATTAACCCTCTGTGTGAAATGCTTTATTTTTTCAGTCATTTATCTCAATGCAATCACCTGAATGAAAGTTGAGGTTGGACCAGAGATCGCAAAAAACGTTTGCTGGTATGCACAGGAAAGAGATTGAATATCTTAATATGTTGTTTAATAAATAACCAGCATGTGTTTAAAAATATGTTGCCTTCTTATTACCCAGCCATAGAATTCACAAAGTGCAGTGGCTCCAGCCAGTATAAAGAGATTAATAGTAGGTAAAGGAGAAAAATGAACACATGTGAAAACAGCTCCATAAAGAAGAACCCAAGCATTGCAACCAAGTCTTGTTTTAAAAAATGGATCTTCAGTAGCAATGAACATGAGATAAATGGAGTGAATGGGTTGGTACCATCCACAAAAAATGTTAAAATTCCTAGAACAGCGATGAGGGGTGTCCAGTGGCTCTTATGGATGGCAGTATGAGACCTCAAAAAGATAAGTTGAGGGTCTTTTCTGATCCAGAACTCAATGCAAATGAAGGAAATTCAAACTCCAGCATCTGCATGCAAATTTGGAAATGTTAGAGATTCTCTATTAATTGACAGGATGGGCTGTGAGAAGTCTGACCCTACATGACTGGAGAGTCTGCTGAGAGGAAGATTTCACCCTGCAGAAATGCATCTTAATAGTATAGACAGCAGAACTGTCTAGGATAAAGCTCCCAGCAATGACAATCATTGGTTCAGAACCAATGCCGTCAAACAAAAGGTCAAACACAAAGTAATAAGCAAAAGCAGTCTGACCAAGAGGACCAATGTCCAATGTATAAAAGGAAGAACTTCAAAGGCAGAAAGAAAGCATCCACAAAAGGGTAGCCATGGAAGGGAATGGACAAAGCAAGCAGAATATATTGCAGTTGAAAAGAAAAAGCTCTGGGGAAAGAGAGGGAAGGTCAGTGTATGATGGAGAGCTTGCTGCTGTGGGATGAGATGGATGATGAGACTGATTATATCTCAGAAGATACTAGAACTGAGAACAGCATCATGGATGTACTTGCAGAAATATTTGTTATGAGAAATCTGGCTCATAATGCTGAAAACCAACTGAAAAGCTTTCTATGAAAACAGAATAAGCTTTTTTCTCCCCTTTTTTCTTTTAAAGGAAGATGGAGAGAAGAAAGCTTATTCACAGTACCTGAAGGACAACAATTGAAATATTCCTATTCATCTTCCTTTCACACAAATAAGTTGATCTTTCTACTTTTTAATCTTAATGATCATTAAGAGTCGTAGTATCTGGATTAAAAGTGCTAGACCAAAAACTTTTTTCTGTAAAACGAGGGAATAAATGGAAAAGCAAGTTCAAAAAAGCAGGATAACCTGTGAAGAGGTACTTCTGTTTTGCAAAGATGCTTAAAAAATAGTTAAAAGTAAATAAAATATCTGATCCCAGAATTTGATGTGTTTTCCTTAAATAGAAAAATATTTAGAGGGGCATCCGAAGCATCACTTGCTACATTTCCTATTTCCATCACTTCATACATTAAATTGGAAAAGCAAACCATTTTACTGTCAAGGATTAAGTGCAAAAAGGGAGAAAGAACAAAGAATGATGAAAGCATTTATTGATGAAACCAGTTTAGCTTAAACTAAAAATGTCAGTAGTCTGTGTTAATTAAATCCTTAAAAGTGATTTGCTTTTAAAGACAATATTAATTAGAGAACCCTCATGAGAGACGATACTCTGAGAGTTGTGTGTCAAGTGACAGAGTTTTTTACTGTACAACTGATTCTCAGATCTCACTGACACAATGAACCCAAGACAAAATATTTTCTAAACAAAGCTTACTCTCTGGGTCTTATTAAAATAAGGAATGCAATTTCTCAAATTACATATAAAATATTGGAGGAGTGAGAAGACAAGAATGGTAGAGAAAGAAAATGTCACATAATTTCACCCAGCCCTTCAGCCTGGTTTTCCAGCTGCTGCAAGCAACCTCTTTCTGTAGGGTTCTGTTCTCTCTGTGACCTCTAGTTACAGCTCCTTCTCCTCTTTTTCTTTTTGCCTTTTCCTATATTACCTAATCTTATGTGATCTGTAATCAGTTGTAATCTGTAGCTTTTATAAATATAAGATAATTTCCGCCAAAGGACAATGGTATATACTGCTTCATAGTATTTCCAAACCAACATTTTTGGCTCCCAATAATGGTATCTTTGGTTTCTTATATGAGTAGAAAAAATCTTATAAGTGTGAGCTTTATGTATTTGTTTATATATGACCATAGAAAGGTTTGGGTTGGAGCAGACTCACAAATCAATTTCCACTCTCCCTGCAATGGGCAGAGATACCTTCCCTTAGATCAAGTTCCTCAGATCCCCATCCAATCTGGCCTTGAACACTTCCAGAGATATAGATATATCTCTGACATCTTGGGCTGGGTAGGTGGTGAAGGTGAGATTTTTGTGCTGTGTCTGTCCTTCATGAGTAGTCTACAAACCTCTTTGGTATTTTGATTTGTCTACTACTGGGAGCATACCTTCCTACAAAATACTTTGGAAATTGCTTTTGGATCATGAAATCATGTTTTTCTGGATAATTCCCTGTGCACATAACACAAAAAATTCATATTCACCTATGCTTTTTTCTTTCATAACATTTTTTTCTAACTTATTTTAGTATTTTTTCTCCTTGGTTTATGTTTTTTTTTCGGGACAGAGGAAAGGGTGTCCTGTGGTACTGTTGATACTTGCCATCAACATAGTCTTTCTTGTCATTCTTAAGAATGTCCTTTTGGTGATAGTTTGTGTATTTCTTGTCCTTGTGGTGATAAATTTACTTTTGTCCTTTGAAACTCCTGTATGACTGAATCTTAGTCCATAGGAGAAAATACGATCCCACCCTTAGTTTGGTGCCTCAAAAGAAAATTGATGAAAATGAGATCACCCAGATTCAATTCAGACACAGCCTTCTGGTGCCTAGGCATTTCTATAGTTTATTTATATTTAGAAGATCATTCTTTCCACATCAATGATTTAACACGTGTTAACAATTCAATCACTCTTGATCCTCCTTTCCATCTCTGGAAAGGCATTAATTTAAATAATTTTTGTATTAACATGGGAAGACAGCTTAATGTGATGAAAATTTTATACTCCCACCCCTCCTAAAAACACATAGCTAGATCCTTAGATCTAGATCTTCCAAGATATTTATTCCTACTTATTCCTACTGAGGATAATTTGAAGTTTTAGCATAACCAACTCTTTAAACTTTCAGTGTTGCTTTCAGAGGAATGGAGAAGCCTAAATGGGATACAAGTACCTAAGAGTCCTCTGAGAACTTGGAGTTTAAATTTGGTTTCTAACTTACCCATCTATAAAACGGGCATAGTATTGCAGCATAGTATGCTAAGCTGCAAAATGTTTTTGAGATGCCCAGGTATTTATTCAATAAATGAATGGCAGTGAAACTCATGAAGAATATTTAAATATGTTTCAGCTAAATTATGGATCAGACCTGTAGCCTTTTTCTGAGATTTTATGTTTCAGTATTTTTTCCACAAATCTCAAAAATCATATACTGTTTATTTTGAGATCAGATTTAATCAAGACATAACTAAATCTTCAAAATATGTCCATAATGACTTGACTGGCAGACCTTAAACATGATGACGAAGACATGTGTCACTGAAATATATTTTCAACAAATGGAGTTGTTCACAATTGTTTTCTAGCATCCCCTTTTATTTGCATATGTATTTACTGCATTCTATTTTTCATAGTGTTTCATAGGTCTTCTTTCGCACTACTTCCATCAACTTTGTGCCCTGCTTGTAATTTGAAGTTCCAGTAAACTGTTTTTTCTACTTCCTTCCTTGGGTACCAATAAAATCTCCATCTGTGTTAAAAAATTAATATTGATGTGCAGATTGAGTATGAAAATATACCTAGACCGGCTTCAAACAACTCCTGATGATTTCATTAAATCTTTTTAATAGCCACTGTCAGTGGGAACTCTGTGTTCTCAGAGAAAATGACTTGCTCTATTTCTTCAGAATCAGTATTTGATTTTTAAAGCAAAACAGCCCCAAGCTAAAATAATAGACAATTATTTTGCCCACAGTCAAACTAAGATTTGTCAGCTAAGACCCTTTATGGGACATGCAGTGGATGTAGCATCGAAATTACACTTTCTTGTGTAATAACTTTTTAGTTTAGTTTTACTGATTGCCCTATTACAAAATGTGGGTGTATTAACTGGTTTAGTTATTGCTTTAACAGTTTTATTTCAGAGTAGGAAAAGGATTATACTGGTCCAAGGACTTCTATAGCTCTTCTTTCTTTAGCTTCTTATGTATACTAACTGAAATGTGATTACAGCAATCAAACATTACAGTAGCTGGGCCAGCATAAAATGTAAGATGGAAAACTGTCATGATTTATTCAGGCTACTTCCCACAATCTGTGAAGTTGATCAGGACATAAATTCAGATTGCTTCCTCTCCATTTCAAATTTGGAAATACATGTAAAAGATTCCAGTAGAGAATGAAATATGTCAGACTGTATAACAAGTAGCAAAATCATAAAGCTCCCTCAAAAGATTTTTGAGGGAAGAAATGAAAATCCATTGTTTTCCTCACTAGGTCTGGGGAAAATTTCTCTTAGCTAGGACTGTGTACATATATTATCATGAGATCAAATAGAGTGTGGATTTATTATGTACATCAGTTGCTCTGTGAGTAGCAGTTTCCTGCAAGTGCAGTTTTATCCTGCAGTAAGCTTCATTGCTTGCCCTGCAGAGAGGCTGAGAGCCTGTTCAGAATCATTGTCCTGGAGTAAATCCCCTGGCTTTCTCCATGGCATCTTGTTTGCATTGCCACACAATTTGAATCAAGAAGCAATTTTAATTTTTTTTTTTACTTCTTTCTACTGATTTTATTTCAGACATCCTCTTTCACTACAATAAAGCTAGTTTGGTGATCTCTCTTTCAACTGACTGATCACAGGCTTAACACCAAACATGTGTTTAAGGTCTTGCTGAGTTATGGAATGGTAAAAGTAGGGTTCATTGCAAATAATTTTATTTATTTAAGTCAGGCATTCTGTTTAAACAAGTCAAAAGTATGCTTGTATCATCAGTAGACACACAAGATCAGGTCATACCAAAAGTCCATCTACCTTTGCATCTTAGCTTTACAAGTGCTTACTCTAGAGCAACACATGAATAGAGAGGCCTTGTAGCAACATTTCCCAAAAATATTCTCACTCCTTCCAACCCATTCTAGCTCAGTCACCTATATCTTTGTTTTTATACCCTGCACAGGGTTTTCTTCCTGTAAGTCCTTGATCCCATGTCATCTTTTAGGATCCTAAATGTAACTTTGGGTAGAATTCCATTGCACAACTACCTCTTGTGAAGGATCAAAAGCTCAATAACACAGAGGCCAAAAATGCAATAAGACATCTCTTTTCCACTTATCTTTTTCTGGTAGTTTTAGCTTTTCTATTCAGTGAAAACAGTCTGTGCGTCCATCCAGTGTTTCGCTCTTCTATCAGTGGAAGACACTATCTTCATTCAACAACGGCTTTGTCCTTTTCAGAATTTTTCTCAGTTCTTTCATATATATTTTGAAATGGAAGCAAAACTATGAACGAGACAGAGATGAACAGTGAATTCAAACTGAATAACTGAACCATCTGTCTGGCAAGACATTATCTTAGTTATCATGTTTCCAAAGCACATGATACGATCAGGCTCTGATCTACCTTTTGACAACACACTATCATAATATAAGTAAGAATAATAAGATGTAACAGGGTTCTGATGTAGCATACCTCAAAAAGGGTTCTCAGAAACTGAAATTAGATTTTTATGTATGTATGAAAATATTAGATAGCTGTATTTTGAAAGGAACCTGCATTTTAATTAGTATGTTACAAATGGTTGGGCCCTGTTTATGAACAACTTTTACCAGTTTCACGAGATTATTTTAAAGGCTTTCTACTAGTGAAAAGATTAGCTTTGCTTTCTATTCCCAAGTATGCAATGGCTGATGACTCTCTATCAGGATTGCAAAGGAGCTTTTCAGTCACCTGTCCAGTACAGGACCTGGTTATTCCTTAGGGCTCTCCATGGAAGTATAATACAAAGCACAACTATCAATATATTATTGATAATTCATAGATTCCAAGGGTAAGACTGAAGAGTTTTCAGATTGAACACAATAAATTGGCATTGTGCATGTGCATGAATGCCTCCGGTTTCTCTTAAGGCATGTATCTGTAAGTTTGCTTATGAATTGAGGTGGTAATAAGAAGCAGAGCACTGATGCACAAGGCCATCCACTTCATTCATGAGCATTCAACTCTCCTCTCTAATGAAAGCAAAAGGCTTAATCTAATCAGAAATTTTTGCATTATTAAAATAGGACTATCTGAAACATACATATACCAATAAATATGGTAGCTATAATAAAACTCTAAATGATATATCAGAATGGAAAAAAAATTGTATTGAAATCTTGATAGGTTATGGCCAAGAATGTCTGCATCATTTATGACAGCTGGTCAAGAGACGTTTTAAACTGAATTTTCTGCATTTTAGCAAAGAAAAACACATGGCTTTTGAAACACTGAAGGGTAAATTACTAAAAGAGAAAAAATCTCATTACGTCTCATACAATCATAAAAAACTTGAAAAGTGTCCCTCTTTCAGTTCTGAGAGTCACAACTATGGATACTCTACAAGAACATAGTACAGACACAAAAATTGTACACCTATATCCCTCCATAGCAGTCTACTTTTCTTTAACTTTGATTGATTGCTGAAGGAACTTATGTTGTATGCAACTTGTATGTCATTCTTCAGCAGTAGGATTGTTAAAAAGTTGCAAGGGTTAATTTCAGTAGAACTAATACCTGGAGAGGATATTTATTGTGCAGTTGACAGTGTTTTATTTTCTAGTGTTATTGAAAAAAACTTATCACTTAGGCAGCCAAGAGAACTCCTTCATTGCCTTGGGAAAAAAAAAAAAGCATCTCATATTTCATAACAAATATCATAAGCGTTCCACATTTTATCACTGCCTTATACACTAGGGAACATTCTGCTCTATGCTGTCACATTTGTCTCCCATGTTGGCTATCCTTACACATGAGGATGACTTCATCTGCAGAAGCATGTTATTTCCACACTGAGACTTTCAAATCTTACTTCAGGAACTTGATGCAACCCTGTGTGATGGTTTTTTACAAGATCATGTGACACGTTTGATAAAGGAGGGAGAGCTAAAATGATCCTCTGGATAGGAGTAAACACGGAAGGGTTCATGTCAAAACAATATCAATTCACAATAAAATCTTTTCCTGGATTTCAAAGATCTCATGTGAAAGACCAATTTATAAAATTAGTCTTTTGGTCAACTAAATCATGCTAATTCTACAGTTACAGACTAACATGCAATTTATGAGGTTCATGAATTCTTGGGAAGTTATGTATTTATTGGCAAGCCAAAGAGAATGTCATACATTTTCCCAACTTGGCCATGCTCTCTTTCCAACAGAATAATATAAGATTTTATAAGATCTCTCTCAGAATCAGAAGTCAAGTATACAAACTTATTTTATTTCTTTAATGAATTTAGGTTAATTTCAGAAAACAGTAAAACTTATTTTCCAGATAAAGTAGAAAGATAATGTAATACTTCAGTGTTAAAAATGGATGACTGAGAAAAGTATCTCAAAAATTATAAAGAAGTGATTTACAAGAAAGTGTGGAACCACAAACTAGAATTGTCTTTTTTTAAAACTGAGCTGAATAAAGATGAAGGCTCCTTAGCCAATACACATAATTTGTGAACTTCAAGAACTCATTAAACAGTATGCTTTCACATTAACTTATTCCTAATACAAAGTGTCATTTTACATAAGAAAACTTTAAATTTGGGGGAAAAAAACTAATTCTCTCTATGAGCACTCAAAGTAATCTTTAAAATGAAACAAGCTATTGATATAAAAATAATTCTAAATTGGAAAAAAAAAATCAGTTTAGGAGTGAAAAATTAGTAAACTTAATGAACACAAAGATAAAAACTTGTATTCTTTCAGACATTACTCATATAGTTTGCAATCCATCAGAAAAATAGTTTATAGTCCAGTTCCAATCACTGGAGCCTCCTTCCCAAACAGGTATCATACAAGGCACCTAAATTAATATACAGTGAATCTCAGTAACTCACAGGTTTCAGGTTGGGCCTAAGTGTTGAAATGGAACCTGGAACAATTCACTGCAATAGCAAACATAATACTGAATTAAGCGTGCCCATGCATCCATCCATGATTTGGCAGTTCTTAATTTTGATTAATTCATCAGATTGTAACCTCATTCCATCATTAGCACCAGAAAAAGCAAGAAATTCAAAACTTTATTGACAAGTGCTCAATTCTGGCTCCATAGAGAATGGCCAAGGTTGGATGTCTTACATGAACTTGCTCTACTAGAAGCAAATTAAAATTAAGAGCAAATGTTATTCCTTTGTTAGAAACAATGATCTTCTCACAATAGCTTCATATTAACTATGAATTCAGGACTACACCCTCTTTCAGATATGTGACTTAGTTTGATTTAGTGAATTCAGTCAATCAGGAAATAAGCACTGTTTCATAGAACAAAGGGGGAAATTTATTACAGCTTTTTACTTCACAGATTGTTAAATCTACTTGTCACAGTCAGAATGCAAATCACATGCTGTATGTCCAAGTAGATATCTGGTAGATAAGTTCTTTCCTTGTATATATATATGTTTTCTTTTTTATTTATCTCCCTATACCACCATCTGCCCACCATGTAGTGGTTTTGGTTCACCAAATGAAGATTTCCTGGCCAATGCACTAATTTATGTGGTGGGCCTAGCGCTGGCCAAACATCCGTGTACACACAAGAATATATTTATTTATTTTCTGTTGCAAGATAGGATTAGGAGAAAAGAAAGCAGGATTAAACTTTCAAGAGTATAAAAACTTTATTAACAGAACTAAAAGAATAATAAGAATAGAATAAAACCTTCACAACACTTCTCCCCACCACCACCACACCCTCTTTTCTTTACCACTGACAACGTAGAGAGACAATTCAGTCAATCACCTCTAGAATAGTCTTTCTTCAGTTCACTTAGGGAGAGGAGTCTCCCTCATCATGCTGTGGAGATTTCTCCACAAGAAGACAGTTCTCTTGTGGCTTCAATTTCCATGAACAGCAGCTGCCCAGGAATCAGAGGCATTCGTGAGGTCCCTCTCCTCTTTCACAGCCTTCCCACAGCTGTGCTTCTGGGCCATGTCAACTAAAGGGTATTATTCTAAGGATGAGCTCTTCAAAAGCAAAGGTTCTCTTCATCTATCTCTGAGATTATCTTCATCTCTGGGAGCAGAGGTTTTCTTTTTCTTTCCCTGGGGCAAAGGGTATTCATCACTCCTCTCTGTTCAAACTTCTCATAGGATCACAGGTACTTCAGCATTTGCTCACTTTAGCACAGATGCCTTTGCTCATGTCTACAATATGAATGCTCCATGTCCTCATGTTTTTTCCATTATTTAAAGGGGATATTCTAGTACATCACAGTCCATCACCATGGCCCTACCAAAAGAATTTTTAGTTTAGGTTTAAGGTACCTCCTCATTCTCCTTCTATCTGGGATTTGACTCCTTCTTAATGCCTTTAGTGTGTCCATGTTGTCCTCTATGTGTCTTCACTCTGTCCTTTTCTCTCAGTTAAGAGAGGATTGAGGGTTCTAGGTTTCATCTGTTCACTGTTCAAAGTCAAAAACCAGAGAGAGAGAGATTCCCAGGGCTTGTTTGTTTTACATGTGTCTTCACAGAGACATATTTAGCTTTCTTAGTGGTTTAACAATATGTCAATATTCAAAATTAGCCAGCTAATTGGCTCTTTTAGGTTTGGAGGAAGCTGTCAGCAGTCCTCACAAAGAATCACTTTTTTAACTGACAGGTTTTTCTCTTCAACTAAAAACCAAACTATGTTAAACCACAACACACCATCGCCACAAGTGTGTTTGAGGAAAAAGTATTGCACACCATGGTGGTTTGACCTTGGCTGGAAGTCAGGTGGCTATAAAAGCCATTTTATTACTCCCCTGCTCAGCTGGACAGGGAACAGAGCATATAACAAAAGGCTTGTGGGTTGGGATAAGAACAGGAAGAGATAACTCACTAATTACCATACTGGATAAAACAGTCTTGACTTGGGGAAGTTAATGGAATATCTTACTAGTCAAAATCAGAGGAGGATAATGAGAAGAAAACAAAATCCTTAAAATGCCTTCCCTGTACTCCTCCCTCCTTTCCAGGCTTAACTTTGTCCCCTGTTCTCTACTTTCTCTGTCCCAGCAGTGGAGGGAGAGAGGAGAAGGGGTTTACAGTAAATTCATGTTGTTTTTGCCACTGCTTCCTCCTCAGGGAGAGAAGCCTTATTTTAGGATATATATCTATAGGCAAAGGTAAAGGTTCAAACACCAGGCTATTTACTGAGAAAAGTCCATTCTGTAGGACATTGCACAACTTCCATCAAGAGACTGACCATGGCACAGGGAACTTAGATTTTAAATGTATGATACAACATTAAAGAGAGTGATTTCCCTCTTACCTTTCAGTATAACAGGAGTGGGTCTAAGAATAACATCCAGGCTCTCTGGAAAGACATGTTTCAATTGCTCTTATTCAATGGTTATAAATACTTCTTCCTTACAACTAAAGATAGTCCTTTGACCATTTCAGTTGTATGGAATTCATTGCTTAATACAGCAGAGAAGATTAAGAACTTTCCTAATGTTACCAGGGTGGCTTTTTGTCTGGATTGTTTTAGTTTATTTAAATAATGCTTACAGTACAAGAAAGAAACAATTTAGCCTGAAAACAAGAATCTTAGACAATATTTGTACAGGAGATTTAAAATGCTTAAATAACAAGTATGCTATCTAATATCCCGCTATTTATCTAATATTTCACTGAATATACAAAGGCATTATTGCAACCTGAATGAAAACTCTTGGAGTCACCATGAGCCTTCAGTAATGGATAAATATTATCGCTTTGTTGAAGCCTCCAGGCAGGCTCAAAATTTAACCTGAAATGTAGAAATGAAAATCAGTTGTTTTCCCCTCTCTCTCTAAGCAACAGGCTAGAGGAAAACCATGGCATCTCAGTACTTTTTGCTCTCTATTCGGCCAAGTATTTGGTCACTTTATGGACTATGACTGAACTTGAAATCAAAAACAGCATTAAAGAAAGATATTTCCCTTTCTAAAGAAGGCAATAGGTTAAGTTTGTCAGCAGGCAGTAGTGAAGAACAAAACCACAAAATTATACACCTGGCATCAGGGCCTCATTTATATTTTTGTTTAATTTCTTTTGTAGATCTTTGCTTTTACTAGAATACACCAAAAATATGACAGCCAAACTACAGCTAAGTACCAAGATCTCTTCAATTTCTTATTTTCATATTTTTTCTTTCATGGAACTTAGGCTTTTTTTTAATTTAAAAAAGCAAGTCATTCTTCCTGCCTTTCAGAGCTGAATTATTTTACCTAAGCCATCTGAGAAATTTTTCTAAAGTGTTTAATTTACTTGCAGCACAATTCATTTTTTTTCTAACTCTGAAGATCTAGTGCTTATTATGAAACTTATCTAAATAACATAAATCAATCAGTATAGCATCACTAACTAGATTATGATATTTTCCAAAAACATTATTAGCAATCATGGAAATCAAAAGCTCTTTATCTCTTTGAGGGCATTCTCTCTTCTAGTAGGAGTATCATTAGGTTTATTAAATGGTTTCTCCAAACTTTTGACGTGAAGAATGTCCTCCATTAAGAAAGGGTTAGACTGTCCTTTACAGAGAAGGCATAGTCTTGCAGATTACACGATGAAAATTGCACGTGATCTGACTGTGCTGAACGATCAAAATTTTCAGACAAAGACATGATTTTTTTAATAACTGATATGTTCTGTTGATAGGTAAATAATAGAGGGTTTTTTTCAGTTTTGTCTCAATGGAGATATGTTAACATAAAACCCACAGACATAAAAAGTGCTTCTACTCCTAGAAAGTTTAGCAATGGTACACTTTCCTTTAAGAAATTTGCATGAAATTTCAGCAGTACTGATATTTGAACAACAAAGTTTCATACTGAAGAAACAACACAGTTTCTACTAGGGTTTATACCAAAGTGTCTTTTCAAACTCTGGAAGGAAATCTATTTCTGAATTACTACCTAATAATTTCCTACTTTCCCTAAGTCTATCCTACTTAACAAAAAATATATGATCATTTTGGAGAGCTCCTGATCAGCATGTGAAAATACTTTGTACTCCCCCACTCAAAATTATTTGCTGTGCTTCATAAGGGAAGGTCCCACTCAGGCAGCAGGGAGTTAAACCATGTTCCAAACTCAAGGTGATCAATTGTGTATTATCAAACTAGCAACCTGACCCTCAAAACCAAGTTCCTTCAGGGACATTTATTCCAGTAACTTTTGAGACAATAACTCTGGGCTCTTTCAGCAGAGGAAGAAAATTAAAAAAAATTTAAAAACATGATTTATGTGAATCATTTTGCACATTTCTGTTTGGGTAAGTGAAAACATATCCTGCAAGCACTCTTTTTTTTCTCTATTTGCTGCAAAATAGTTCTACCGAAGCTGGTTCTTGCAGGCTGAATAAACATCTGACAACAGATGCCTATATTTTCCCAAAGGATTTACAGGAGGAGCATCAACATTTTTGCTTTATTATACAGTGTTTGTTTGGTAGCAGGCAGGTTTCGCAATACCATTTACATAAATTCATATCTCACATTCTCACTTACAGACCTGTAATTTGCAGAAAAGTGTTAGGAAATTCTCAACAGACAAATCCAGTCAAGAGCTTGATGGACATCCCTGTTGAAATTTTAAAAATGGTTGCTATAATTGCTACATATATTGCTGCTACATGCAATATATTGCATGCATATGCTGTTGCTACATGCTTAAATATTGCTGATATTGCTACATCAGACATACATAGCACAGTATCTACATTTCAAGTAATGTCACAGGAAAGAGGAAAGGAAAAGCAGGAAGCCAAATTAAAGTTCCTTGCTTATCTTAATGTAGGCAACTAATTAACATGGATATTTAAGTAATCTTCTATGTAAATAGGGGTATTAATTAAGTAGGTACAACAGATGCAAAGCAGGAAGCATGTATAGATCTAAGTCTTAATTATTGTTCTGTCAAAAATGTAGAAAGTATTTCATGATGACATAGAATTAGAAGGTTAATATTAAGTGGGGGTCTGGGATTTCTCAGAGAGACCAATTGGTCATAAAAAAAGAAAGATGCATTTTCTCTAAATTAAGCAGTCTTTTCATTGAACCCTGAATACTTCCCATAAAACTATTTAATTAATTGTTGCTGACAATAATTTCTGAGTGCTGAAACTCTTTTTTCTCTCTGGAACACCAGATTTCTTATTCTTCCATAAGTTAAAAAGAATTGGCTTTGAAACAATTATACAAACAAACACAGACTATCGAAAGAAGCATATTAAATGAAAAAGTTCTGCAAAGGATCTCTGATATAGGAAACAAGCATGGAAAGAGATTAAAAGCTGAAAGAACCTGGGAAAAAGGAAACTAACTGGACTTCTGGAGTGAACAGACATGGTCTTTAGAGTTTAGAAGTATGATTTCCCCCTGTGTTATTCCCTAATGAAACACAGAGGCAGGACAGTGTAGGTTTCTATATTTTCCATCTATTTTGCCTGAGGCTCACTGGCTTCTTTCTAAGGTTTATAATGAAAATATACAAAGCCATATACAGGAAAAAAATATTGTTCTGAGTACCCTTGACATGATTAAGAGTAAAACTCAAGACAAAATAATTTTTTTTTCAATCATTATGATTGATTAAAAATAAAATCTAATGGTTAGAGAGAGAGCACACAAAAGTGTACAATGACATTAACTCAGTGAAGATACTTCACTGGATGCTGTAATATTGCCATCAAACTATTTTATCAACAGAAGGAGTTGAGCCAGCTCATCTTCTCTAAGACTCTATTGCAAATGTAGATCTGAAACCAAGAAGTAAAAGGTATGAAACCTCTTAGCCTGGAGGCAGAGATTCTTAATATTATTGCCTTTGTTATTGCCTTCAGATAAGCTTACACAATTCAGTATGTAGTACAAGTTCAGAACTAAAAGTCATGTTAACCCCAGATCTTACTAACCTTCAAGATTTTGAAGAGTAGCTGGGCACCAATACCAACAATAAGAAGGAAAATATTTAAATATTAATTTCTAAAATATTTTTTTTAACTGGCATAATCTTATATGAGTGCTTTAGCACTTGCAAGCAGGGTAAATTATGATCTGTGGTTTTCTCTGTCGTCTGTCCTTAGTACAAGACAAATATTGTGTCTTCTATGGTAGGATCAGATTATCAACTGTAAATGCCTATCAGTGAGAAAATCATCCAGGGCTGCTTTGTCAGTCATTGAAGAGAAATTGGCACGTTTATCTTAAAAGTCTTTACATTCCATGTCTGAAGTAAATCATCCCTTTCACATTCTAAAGAAGGTAATTATTTTATCTATATTGGCTACAAAATTAATTGATCTGAACTTAGCTGAGAGAAGTCACCTTCGTGGTCCCCTCTCCAAGTGCTGGTACTTGGACCTCCATCTACTCGTGTGCCCATGACATAGGCAATTCATTACACAGAGAAGGAGTTAGAAAGGGATTTTATTGAGCATACAAAACAGGCTATGTTCATGGGCACAAGACATAGCCACATGCACACAATGACCAGCCCAGTTTTCCACACAACACTCACCCTTTATCCCCTTATCTATTTATCCTGTATTTGTTCTTCTCCCAAACACCTTGATCCCTCATTTTCCACCTCAGGTTCATTACACAAGCATTCCCTAGTACGTAGTCCTGAAATGTTCTTCCCACCACCACACAATGTATCTCACCTCCTTAAGCAGTGACACCTCCCCTCCAGTCTTTTATCTTTTAATATTACAATACGTATTTACAAGAATGAGACATAGAAACAGAAGATTTATCATCAAAATTTTGCAGACTTTACAAAAGGAACATTGAAATTTAAGGACTGTAAGAATCACAAGCTAATACAAACCAGAGCAGCTCTCATCTGGCCTTTAATGATTCCAGTGTATCATCTCCATAAATGTGCCTTTTCATCAGCTTTACCACGCTGTGAAACTTTCATTTCATATTCCATTTTTCAGGCATTGGACATGTAGCCACATGACAATATTGTCAATATAGGTAACATGAAAATTGTTTCTCTTCAACTCACTTATTAAAAGTTTTCGTGAGTACTTTACAACAGAACAGTTACATGAATATCAGGTTATGTACATTATGTTGACATGTGGCCTCCATAAAATTTTCACAAGCTATTTAACTATTTTCTCCCAATACATCACACTGAAGAATACTCTTTTGTTTCAGATTCCTATGAGGGAAAAAAATTTAAAAGAGAAAAAGACATTCTGATTATGAAAAGACAATAAAATATGTTTGGGAAGCTTTAAACTTTACTATTTTTGGCAGCTTTTCTTTTCTTTTTTCCCCTTCCATTTAAAACCACTTCAATCCATCAGTTCTGAAGATGACATTTCTTTTTTTACCTACCAAACAAAACCAGAAAATTCCAAGCACCCACTCCATAAATTTATTTCTCTTTTTATTGTGAACTCCACTTGAAACTTTGTTGTCTGACACTTGTGCCTTGTTCATTAGCAGTGATTTTGTGGTATTGCTTTACAGCTGACTTTGTTCTGACACATAAGATCAGAAAAGCCTGAGCCTAAATGCCTCAGTCATAAATTTTAACTGTCCTTCAATTTAAATGCTTCCTGAAGACTGTTCTCCATTCAGTGATTTGTAGATGCTGGGTTTTTTCCCCTCTGTTATTACATTGCCCTCTAGAAATGCTGACAAAGATTGGCTGCACGAGTTCACCCTGTGTCAGCTTTTCATACCCTTCCAAGTTGAAATGTTTCTGTTGTCATTACGAAGAAAGATTCAACATATGCAGATGCATATTCTGCACACTATTATGTTTCCAGCAGCCAGATAATTTCTTTTATCATGCCATCAGCTTTTTCAGCCCCTAGAAAGTGCCAGTCTTTGCAGCTAAGATCGCTGTGTGTCAGAGAGGCTGCAGGAAATGCAGTTACTGGGGTGTTGTAGACACATGTTGACCTGTAGAGTCTGCAAGGAGCAAGGAGAAGGGATCCCCCAAACCCCAGTGTTCATGGTTTTTGAGGATCAGCCACAGTTGATAAAATGTGAGTGTTGATGTGTATGCTGTGTAAATTGACCATTTTCTCAGTTGTTAAGATGCTTACATGCTACAAGCAAAAAATAACTGAAAAAACCCAAACACCCCAATGAAAGAGGTTTTCAAAGTTTATAATCACATGAGTAACATCTTCTTCTCACATTTGTCTAAGATCATGTGTTCTAAAACACATATTTATAGAGAGGAAGAGGACAGGCAAAAAGCCAGTCTGAGCCTTCCCTACCCAAACTGAGCACACTGTACGAACAAAGGAGTAGACTTGCTATGGTAGACCTATATGCAGAAGATGGATTTGGGGCAAAAAACAGCTGCTCCTGACTGAGTAGTCCCATTGCAGAAACCTGATGTGCTGTGAATCATTGTTTTTTAGCATGATTATCCCTGGAGGGAACCAGGATCCAGGGTTAGACCTCTGTGGAACTTCCTTAATTCACTGATATATAACATTGGGGTGGAAAGTGCGGTCCACAGTGTTCTTTGTTCTGATGCAGGATTAATTTAAATCAAGTTAATAGCAATTTAAATACAGGACAAAATAAATGTAACAATAACAAATTATACTTTAATATTATGAGATAGAGATAGGAAGAGACAGATAGACACATGTATCAAAACCTACATTCAGTTTTGTGCCCTTCACTACAACAAAGACACTGAGGTGGTGGAGCATGGCCAGCAAAGGGCAATGGAGAAGGTGAGGGTCCCAAGCACAAGTCTGATGAGGAGTGGCTGAGGGAGCTGGGATTGTTTAGCCTGGAGAAAGGGGGGCTCAGGAGGGACCTTATTGCTCTACACAGCTATCTGAGAGAAGGCTGTTGCCACGTGGATGTCAGTTTTCTTCTTCCAAGTGACAGGTGATTGGATGACACAAAAAGGTCTCAAGTTACACCAGGGAAGGCTTCTATTGGATATGAGGAAAAAATACTTATCTGGAAGAGTCTTCAAGTATGAACAGCGTGATCAAGGAAGTGTGGAGACATGGCACTTAGAGACAAGGTTTAGCGGTGGACTTGGCAGTCCTGGGTTAATGTTTGAACACAATGATCTTTTCCAACAAAAGATTCTAAGTACAGGAATTATGGGGATCATGGGGATATTTGAGACAGGGCTGTTTAGGCAATGAAAAGATTCAGGAGATAGGAGCAAGAATAGAAAACAACATTATGGAGAGCAAGGATTAAAGGACATGTGAGAGAATCAGAAATGGGGTACAAGGAGATCAATAGGAGCCTTTAACTTGTAAAAAAAAAAAAGAATAGAAAGCAGGACAAGGAGAAGAAAGTGAAGAGAAATGATCACTGAAGCCTAGGCTCCAATATAGTAACACTTTTCCCTATGTGAAATATTTTTTTCTGTAGAAAAAGCCTATAGAAGACTATAGTCTAAAGAAATAGACTATAGAAGGCTGTGGAATGCAGAAATGGCCTTCCATCTGACTAGTAGGAGTAGTGTTGATAAGAATATTATGACTATTTGTGATGTGGTAGCAGGCAAGAGCATCACTTATATTCAGTGAATATCTGACGCTATGAATAATGCAGATAAAATAACAAAACAGGCACTAGTGCCATAGATATCTCCAGCTGGCTCAGATACAGCAGACATCAAGACAACATAACAAATAGAACCAGGACAATTGATCAGGAAAGCAGCAGCCACAACTACTTGTGGCCCAGTGACTCTAAAGCAAGCTCTGCTCACTTTACAATACTTTCAGAAGAAAATATATAAATGGACTTTTCATCCTTATCTCTATTACTTCACAAAGAGTATCATCCCACCAGGTGAGCTCAGCATTTCCTACTCTTCTCAGACCTCCTGACCATCTGCAAATTATTGGCAATGATTTTATTTAACTTATTTTATCTAGTAAACATATAATTTCTGACCCATAAATGAAAATAGCAGTAATTTTTGACAACTCTGTAACACATCTGGCTTCCAAGCATGTTCTGCCCTGCCATCTCTGACAAAGAATTTCCTAACCATCAAGTTCCTATGGTGCTACAAGCTACATGAAATTAATTTCCTACAACGGGAAATGAGTGTGGGGAAAAATGTTCCTTTAATTTCTGCAGGAATAGGAATTAATTACTTATTAGTTTATCCAGCCTCATACAAAAACTTCTAAGTTTACATGTATGTGAAAATTGAAAATACTTATTTGCATAAAACTAGTTCATATAGAAATAGTATAGAATATTGACAAGTCTTATGTTATTCTACTATTAATCTAAGAAAAAGGATTTTCTTTTTAAAGAAAATTTTCTTTATTTTTTTCCCATTTTTCCCACCAGAATGCAATAACTCAAATAAGAGAAGAAAATAAATTATGTCCTTTGGATGCCACAAACAAAATTTCTCTATTCATGTTATTACCCATTAAAAACAAATAACTAAATCAGAGCAGTACTTTACAAGATGGAGATACTACTTCTGTTGTCACCTAATGTACTGTTTAAACCAACTAATTCTTACCACAGCTTATTATATTCCCTCTGAACAAATGATCCCCATGTCTGAATTTACAACCAGGCACATTAACCTTAGACCTCATCTTACCTCAGAAAACCTCATTCATTTCCTCTAAGAAGTAAAGAAACCTTCCAAGGACTGTTTGGCTTATAATGCCACTTTCCATTGTAAAGTTAGGTGCGTGAAAACTGATTTTGCTAGGGAGAATTAAATGCCTTTTTGGCTTTTTGCAGTGATCTGGTATAATGCGAAGCTCATGGAGAGCAATGACTTTTCTTTAGAGTAGTGAGTTAAGTCAGATTCTCAACTGATGTAAAGTGACAGTTTGAATGTCAAGGTTTACCACTTGTGGAGCTGGTCAAGTAGCCTTAATTCCCATAAAATAAACTGTTTCGTAAAAAAAATACTGTAGATCCTGACTAACTAAATTTTTACAGAGTTTTTATCACCAGGAATCTGAAGCAACTAATTGCCTGGTTTACAAATTCAGAAACACAGGTATGCAATTTCCTGAGACCTGAAGCACTGCTTTCAGGAAAGCTTCTTTGGTATGATACAGTGTGACAGCTTCATACAAAATTTGCACCAGCCTAGTTTCCTTATTTGTTAATTAAAGCAGTCTGGTAAATCTGCAGGATATGTTGTGATATAAATGGACACCCTAGCTAAGGATGATGCCATGTGACAAGAAGAGTTCTGGAACAAATGAAGAGGCATATCTTCCATGTGTAACATGACACACTTGTAAAGTGTCAGACTAGAAATTTTTCCAGATAATAATGCAGAAAACTGAAAGAAGTAATACATATGTAGGTTTACACCTGCTTGGAAAAATAAAAAAAAAAAAAAAAAAAAAAAAAAAAAAAAAAAAAAAAAAAAAAAAAAAGAAAATATAATCATCTGTTCCCTAATATCCTGACCAGAGATTACATGCCTAAATCAATATCATGCATATCCTAAGCGCCTTCTAGAGACAAGGGGAAGAAACAAGCATCTCCAGAGGGATTAAATCCACTGCTCTTCACAGCTTTGTGTCAGTGAGGCTTTGGGTCTCAGCTGGGATCCCAGCAACAATGTTTTCATGGTTGAAATATCATCCAGAGGTGTTGAAAGATGAGAAAAACTCGTTGGTGCTGAAGGAATACATACCCTCACCTGAGTAGAGACCATATAGTGTATTGCTCTGTAGTCCATTATAATAATCTTTGATTATTAGGCAAAAAAATTTAGCATTTCATCCTCCCATCTGGTATATTTTTTAAATAGGTGTCTAGGACTGGAAAAATCCTCTTGTTTCCTTATTCCTTTATCACCTTGTCCTTCTTTAGGTGGCTCAATTATATGTCTGTTATAGTAAGTGTTATCCAAGGGGCAGAAAGCATGAGATGTGTTCTTCATTAAACCAAACACAAACCTAGGTTTTTTCCAAAGGCAGAAATTTAAGCCTGTCAAAAAACATTGTGTTTAGCTTTCCAAGCATGTGGATACCTCATACTCACGTTTGTGAAGTTAAATCTACTTAATATAGTGTTTCCTAATTGCCTCCCCAAGCTCAAGAGGTAAATGAGGTTATAACCTGAGGCAACTGCCAACACCACAGGGGACAAACAATGCATCACAGTAAAGTGTAGGCAGTAGCATTTTTTCCTATACATTCTCTCCTCCTAATTTAATAGTTGTAGTCTATGTTGTCACCTTTCAAAAATTCAGGTAACCAGGGCTTAACCTATATTTCTGCTCAAGCTATGTTAATATGCACTGAAATACAAAGATGCCATCTCCCATGTAAAAGAAAACAATCATCTGATCCATCCAGTGAAAGAGTTGCCTATTTAAAATCTTCATCAAATCAAATTCCCACAGAAGTCAAGTGAAATTCTGGCAGATGAAGGATTTAATAAAAACTTATGTCCCTAATTGTTCATAACTTGTGATTTATGCACTGTTTTTACCAAATAAATTTCATGTATTCTTTCATTCAACACTGCACACAACCTTATTCCAGTTATTTTAAGAACAGATACAAGCAATTTTTTTGCAAAAAAAAACCTGCCTGACTGTCTGCCAAGAATTTGAAGAGGAAGGCACTAATTTTTTTAACTGTTTGACAGCAACTCAATTTAAGTATCCCTCCCTGAAAGGCCACATGCCCTTTAGTTTAAAGACTAGGAAGGGGTGAAGTAGGGCTAAAAGATGAAAGGTTGACTTTCATCAGACTGTGGTCTACACAAAAAATAGCCAGAGGTGTAAGGGTGACCCAGGACATGTCTGAGAATTGTCTTCTTGCACATTAGACACCTGCTGTTTTAAACAAATCTTCAGGCTTCACAGAAGCGTTCAGCTTAGCAGAAAGAAAATTAATGCACAAAGAAATTTATCCAGTTACTTGAAAGCAGTTTCTAACTATTTCTCAGTTTCCATCAGCCCACATTTATAGTCATCAAAAGTCACTTGTACATATTTATTTTTGTACAGCTTGCATGGGTTGACAGGGACCTCATTATCCAAGGGTCACCTGGAAATCCTAAGACTTGCTGGGAAGCAGAGTATCTCACTGTTTTTCATCATTTTGGAAGAATTTTTCTCACTAGGAACACTATTCTACATCTTCCTGCTTCTAAGTATTCCCTTTATTCCTCTCAAGGATCTAGTTCTGCTTGTAGATTTGGCTAGTGTTGGAGAAAGGTTGCTAGAGTTTGGAATGAGTGTGATCAGTCTCACAGTTTCAATGATCTCACTAAAGAGATAAGGATATATTTGAAAAATCTGTGTTCATCTAATATCAGACTGTGCCCTTTTGAGCTGAAGATGGATACTACAACAGCACTTCTCTCAAAAGAGGCCATCAAAGAGATTTCAGACTGTGACATGCAGCTTCACTTTTCTGTTGGTCAACAGGGTTTGGGGTATTGGTTAGTTGATTTGATGGTTGGGGATTTTTTTGGATGATTGATTTAGGCTTCTTTTGAGTTAATGTTTAGGAAAATTAGTACTCATAGGATCTGATTTTTCCAAAGTAGAGAAAAACCCTCATGTTCCTCTTTTGAAAAGCTAAAAATGCTGGGAAAGTTTGTTCTTCTGAATATCTTGCAATGTACTGTCTATATTAAAAAATTATATATAATATATGCAAGCATATATTTCCTTTGATTCTTTTTAGTCCTAAAAAGGGAACATCTTATATAACATATATATCTGCAGAAGTAGATTATCCTCTTTTTAACTTCATAGGCTGGAGGAGAGCTCCCTTTTCATCATAATTAACTTCTGAAAAGTAGAACACTGGATGATTAAAAGAACTTCTTTCTTTTTTTTGGGGGGGGTGGTTTTTTGTTTTTGTTTTGTTGTTTTGGTTTGGTTTTTTGTTTTTTGGGTTTTTTTGGTTTATTAAATTATTTCTCCCTAGAGGCTAAACAGAATATGCTCTACATATACACATTTTCCTGTGGATCAAGTTTAGCTACATATGTATAGATTCCATATGATTGATCTAGCCAGGAAGACCATTCAGATCAGTGGCACCTGAATGTGTGTCAAACCTCAATCTACTTATTATTTTTCTAAATTACCTTAGTGAAGGATGTCCCCCTATTCCATAGTTTAGGATATTTTAAAATTTAAATCTCCTCACTACTTCCACTGGATTATTAAAAGTTGATGACAATCGAGACAGGGTACTTTCTTAATAAGAATTCAAGTGCATGCAGCAATAGCTTGTCTTCCTTTTTAAAATAGGACAAAAACAATTGATGGAAACTACATAAATTAATTCTTCAAAATAAGACATTCTTGTACGTATTCGAAGAAAGGTAACGACACTGATCTTCATTCCTATTTTGAGAAAGGAAATCTCTTGCCTTATAGCAAATTAAATAACTTGGCAGGGTTTTATAATTTTCTGCTGCATTATTGAAGGTTTGTTCTGAGTAGAAGACTGTCACTTAGTGTTTTTTTGTTACATAAGTACCAAAAGGAGAATGAAAGATAAACTGTATCCAGAGCAGTTGGTTGTACAAAAACTAGCATTTTTGTGCCATTTTCTGTGTTTTTCCTGTTCTATTTCCAAATTATTTCTGATGCAAGTGGGTTTTTTTATTCATCAATTTACTGAAGGTAAATAGATTGCTAATTGGAAGAACTGGGAAAATAAATATGTTGAATTAGTTGCAAAGGAAAATAATTTTAAGACAGACATAAATTTCATATTGTGTTTCACTTCAAATACAGATAAATATTATGTTACCAAAAGGTAATAAATTAAAAAAACAACATACTATTAATATTTACTGTTTTCAAAAGCTAAAATAAACTCCAACAATAAACAAAATGTTAACCGTTGTTGAGGAAATATTTTGATATTTTTGTTTCTCTCAAAATAACATTAAATTAAAGTGCCTCAAAAATTTTAAGCAAGAATCCCTACATAAAATCTATCTAGACTCTTATAATATTTTTGTCACCAATAATATGAAAAAACATCATCCAGTTCAAATACACAAGATGATTATGAGTTAATGAATTGGAAGAGACAATGACATGAAATATAAGCAGGATTCAAACTTACATCTGACTTGTTTAATGAGACTGTTCTCCCACCTTTCTCCATCTGCAGAGAAGAGATAGTGATACTGATCATCATTATAAAGTGTCTTTCAGTGTGCAGATCCAATATACTGTTCTAAGTTGTTCTAAGGGGCATCCCTTTTGGATCAAATACCAATGACAATGGAAACGTGGGAGCCCAGTGATGTCAATAATGTCAATTTTTAGAGTTATTTGTAGAATGAACATAAGACCCTGATAAGAATCAGACTCATTGTAACACTAAGCAATAAATTGCATAAATATACTGCTTTCTTATAATTGGTGTAAATGTTATTTTAGCAGGAATATATAAAATTCTCTTTAAAGATTTGAAAGAGGAACTCGTTGAAATTCCTCTCAAGAAACCAATGGGAGTTTTATCCAGTCTTATCTGTTACATCTTCATGAGAACATTTAAATAAAATGGCTGACTAGAATAACAATTTTATTGGAATACATTGACATTTCATAAATGTGACCTATGCTAAAATCAAGACAGTGGTCGGAGAACTGAGACGACATTGGAAAATATCTATTCTAATTGCCTTTCTTCTATAAATAAAGAGACAGAAGATGTGTTTAAAAACTATTCCTAATTAACACAAGTTAAATATCAACTCTTTTAAAGCTTGCTGACATTAAACAAAAAATATGTTTGCTCTACTGCAGCAAATGAAAAATAAAATCATTTGCTGTGATCCACTAAAGGAGATGAAGTGTAGGAAAAACCTAACAGATCTGTAGGACATCTTTGAACTAGCAATTACAAAAAATGCACTTAACTCCTTGTAGTTTTGGAAAGGAAACATATATTTAAAGTAGCAGATGACTAACCAGCCACTCTTCCCCTGGAAAACCATTCCAATGGCTTTCCAGACCATAGCCAATAAACCACAAAACAGAGGATGATACTGAGCAAACCCTGGGAGCTTAATTAAAGTACATCATGAAGAATGGGGAAAAGCTGCTCTTTTCATGAAAAAAAAACTGTGCCAGGTTTTGAGAGTGGATGATTCGAAAGTCTGAGATGCTGATACTACAATTACAAACAGCTAATCAGCTACTGCCATCTACAGAGATGATCTCACAGCTCCACATTGATGAGGAAGTTTTGTGTATTTAGTGTCACAGGAGTACTCTGCAGGTCAGATCTTCTTCTGGCTAATACCAGAGGGAACCTTAGCACTGACTCTAACAAATGCAGAAATGTTCCAAATTTATGACCCATTACTTTGGCCCTGCACCAGAGAGTCAACCTGCCATATTATTATTTCTGTGCCAGAGACCACTGAAGAAAGTTAAAAAGTAGTTTTCACATCTGTATAATATATATATATATTTAATTTGAAAGAGGACGAGCTGAAGATGAAAGACTTTATTTCTTTGTTCCCCACAGTTTGTCTCCAGTCTTAACTATGTTTTCAAAATACTCTACAAATCATGTTTACAAACAACATGTTCTAAAAATATTCACATATGCACACTGAAATTTGCTTGAAATTTTCAGAGAGCCTGAAACAACAGTTCTGCCATTCTGCCAATAAAGTGTTTGTGTTAGTAGCAGTGACAATAACATCAACACCATTATTACAGCTCACTACCACACACAAGAATGCACTAAGAAGATCTAAATTTACATTTTTAGTGTTTTAAGCAAAATTGTTTGGGGACAAAAAAATAAAAGTATCTTTCTTACAGATGGTATAAAAACAATTGGATAATAAAACTGAAGGATCAAAGACAGTGACAGCATAATCATTTTCATCTTCTCAAAGAGGTATATTCCAGTTTTTGTTAATGTGATTTCAAAAATTATTAAATGCCTGCAAGATATTTCCCCAGATGCATGTAGTATAGTGAAATATATAGCACAGAAATGTAACAATGTTCAGAGAGGATCTGTTCAGTTTCAGCTATACCTCACAATGGACTTTTCTTCTCAAAAAAGCATGGGCTTTTCTGTCATCTATGATCTCTGACTACAGAAATGTTGAGAAATATGCCATAAATCAAAGTAGATATTTGGTTAGGATACCAGACTTGATGTAAAGAGGAAGCACTTTGTGAATTCAAGTTGCAGAGCAAAGCACTCTTGTATTTCTGCCTCTAGCCAAGAAAATGTTGTTCACACCAACAGAGGGACAGAAGCAATTTGCATTTCTTCCAGGGGCTACTGGACTACACAGAGGCACCTGACAGCACAGCAGAGCCCCACACTTCACTGAACTGAGAGGTGGAAAAGGCAGGGGGATGGACGGCTTCATTTCCCTTAATGTCCAGTTGTGACTGTGTTTCACAGAATACCTTTTGGTGGAAGTGACCTTACAAATCACCTTGTTGCCAGCCCCCTGCCCCTGATAAGGACACTTCTCACTTGACAAGGCTGGCCAGAGCCCCTTCCAGCCTGGCCTTAAACATTTCCACAGGCAGCCACTTCCAGGGATGTTTGCATAACCAAACCAAACAGCAATATAATTTCTTGCTAAGACTGGGTGATATTTGCACACTAAAGAAAAAACAGCATGAAAGATAGGAGTACCAGCACTACCTAGTGATGTCTGCCACATCATTGGTTCCTTGATATTCAGAACTCAGAAGAAAACTCCCCAGCTGTATGCACACCTGTACCAGCATGCCCATGAACATCACTCAATCGTCTTTGGATTTTGTGTCTTAATCTATTTTTTATACACTACAGGCTTGCATGTTTTCAATTAAGATCTTCAGTATACAGGCAAAAATATCTGAACTTGCTGAAAGATATGAGACTGATCAGTACAACTTGAAGTGGTGTAGCACTGTATCTCAACACTTTAAAATGTTGGCTGTTAACCTCAGAGGATTTTGCCTAGAAGCCAGTTGTTAAAACATTTATTCACAAGTAATTAATTAGTAAAAGCCTGATGATGACATTGAAAAATGTCTCAAGTTTATAAAGACCTTCAACATTCACACTTACCAACAATAAACTTTTGGACTTAGATTCACCTGAATTTTTTGTTACAAGAGCAGTTGTTTTATTATCTGGAGCTACCTCAACTTATTTTTGTCCAACAATAACACATGAAAAGAATACAAGGTACAGTAAAAATATATGAAATATTTAAAAGCATTTTCTCACAAAAAAACAATGGTACTGTATTCCATGTTTCAGAAGGTCCAACAGGCATGATGCCAACAGAAAAAGTAACCTGTGTAGGTCAGAGCTGATACAGCAAAGCAAACATTGCAAGCAAAATTCTTCTGAGTACTTAGAGTTATATATTCATGGTTCCCTCAGCTAGCGTGAGGAGTCATGAAGAGCAAGGTTGTATCACTGTTCACCTCACCCAGGTTTGTTCTGCTGTGGAACATAAGTTCTCTTTATTTGAAGAAATGAGCAGGCAAAGGGAGGCAAATATTGGAGTTACTATAACTCTTGGTCTCCTATGTAGTGAGCACTATTATTACTACTGTTGTTATCATCTTTGTTGTTGTAATTCAGATGGGAAGAAGTGAATTTCAATTTTGTACCTTTGTCAATGTGGCATTTCTCCCCAGATACCTGCAAAACTTGGGAAGCAAAGTATCATTACATGCCTAATTATTTGCTATGCATCTAGACACTTTTGAAGACATGAGAGATGTCTACATAAGATGGACAAGACCAGGATGGATGAGGCTCTGACCAGCCTAGTCTAGTGGAAGGTGTCTCTGCCTATGGCATGAAGCAATGGGAACTGGATAGCCTTTAAGGTCCCTTCCAACCCAAACAATGCTAGGAAGTATCTCTGCACTAGGAAGAAGAGATTCAGCAAAGTATGGCACTAAATACCTACACACTGTCTTTTTCAACAACAAAGAGGACAGCCTTTGGGATGTTTAACTTTTTTACCCATTTTTTCTTTAAAAGTAACTTGAAACCAGATGGTATCATAAAGATAAAAGAAGCTCCATTAAGAACCAGCAGAGATGCTATTAGTATGCTAATGGCCAGATGTTTTCTTAAAGAAGAGATAAAAGAGATAAAAGATATAAAAGGTGTCAGGAGAATAAATAGATCCTTTATTTTTTAATGTAGAATCCAACATAGAAATGACCAATGAGATAAAGCAATTCAGCAAATAAAGAAGTTTAAAAAGTCCTTTTAGAAGTCTTGGCAACATTGGCTGGGGAAATTTAAAAAGTTCTTGTTAAAAATTTCTTAAATAGCCTTATATAAACCAGTGTCCCTGAGTGAAGAAGAGATGCTAGCTAGATAATGACTTTTCACTATATAGCTATGATCAAAAATTACACCCAATAAAACATTTTCAAGAAGGATAAAATGCCACAATACTTCACATATGCTCAATCAGTAGAAAACAAATCTGGTCACAAATATCTTAAACCAGCTACGTAATTTATAAATAATGTTACAAATAGGCCTTTTTAAAATAAGTTCTTTAAGACACATATGCATTTATTTTGGATTAGATATGCCAGAAAGTCCCAATTACATCCATATCTCAAGTCCTGAAATACTGCCTGATCTTTTCCTTTGTTTGTTTTTAACTATTTTTATTCAGGCCTGAATTTGAGAAAAATCTTTCTACTACAAAAAATCGTCTCCTATCAATGAGACGTAGCTGTATCAAGATGAAAATAATCAGAGGGTGTATAGATTAAAGCTCATAGCATTATTTCATTGTATGAAATGTAATAATGTATGAAAAGTGTGGGTCTTTTTCTTCTTTAGTAAGCAAGTCCTTGTTACCAAGCGTGTTTTGTCATTTAGTGGCCTGGCTCTGATTCTTTGAAATAGAGGGACAGAAGTCCATGTGTTTTATGCTGTCCAGGTTGAAAATTCAAAACAAAAATATTTGATGTGGTTTGGAGAGCCTTAAGGAAGGTTTCTTTAAGACAGTCAAAGGAAACAACATTGGTAGAGTACATAGTCAAACTGCACTGCCATCCTTACTCTGATTCTGGCCTGCCAAAATACTTTAGTAAGCATATATGACTCAGGTTAGTTTTCTGGAAGCTAAAGATAATGATACCAATTTCTTCTAGGAGTAATCTGAGATTCACATGCAGAAAGCCCTGTATAAAAAGTGGCCTTACTAGATATATATAATTGCTCAAATTAAGCTTGTCAATTAGATGTGAACGCATTGATTTTTCAGTTCAGCAAATAAATGGCTCTAATGCGAGTGTACTTGTGGTGTGGCATTAGCAGTAGGAAAAAAAAATGAAAGGAAGAAAAGGATCTGAGCCCCACTAATTGTGGAGTTTAATGACTTAGTGTACTTTAGATGAGATGATGTTTGTGGGCCTCAGAGGACAAGAAAGGACATAGCCATATGGCTTGGGAAGAGAAAGAGGTTTAGCTGTGGTTTACCTGATTTGTAGTGAGCAGATTCTCTTTGAAGCAGAAGAGGGAATACTGAATTTTCCAGTCAAATTTTCGTATGACTTGCACATATCTGAAGCCTGGAAATTAATCTTACCTCTTCAAAAGAGGTCAGATAACAGAAGTTCTGTAGAAATGCAGACAGCTAGAAGAACAAAAATTGAAACTTGTTAACAGGATGAAAGAGATACAGTTTAAAAAGAGCCATGTGGTAAATGTTGAGGTCATATGATAAATCTGTAAATGTGAGTCTATTAGAAAAATGTCAATCTGATATTAGTTTCTGCATCCCAGTTAAAGATTTCCAATTAACCAGATAATTGGACCAAATGAAGTGCATCTGAGAGTGCTGATGGAGCTGACCAATATAATCTCAAAAAGGACAAAATGGAGGATCTTGGAAACACTAAGTCTCACTTTAGTGTCTGGGAAGGTTGTGGAGCAAAACCTCCTGCAATCTGCATCCAGGCCTTTTAAGAATAGTAAAATGACTGCAGTCATGATGGACTGACCAAAGGCAAGTTGCACCTTCTGCAGTGAGGTAGTTGCAGTGAGACGAGGTTTTGCAGTTGATATGAGACCAGTGGAGATCATTTCCCTTGGTTGTAACAAGGTTTTAATCAGATTTTCCCTGCTATTATTTAATTCAAAAGTCTAAAATCCAGTCAATATACTAAATGTCTTGAATACAAAGTGTGTAGCCAAATGACTGGACTGGCAGGTTCAGTGAAATCCCACTGGTAGCCAATTATGAATGACATTTCCCTGTGATCAGTACTGTCCTGAAAGTAATAACTTGGAACTTGACATGAATGTGCCAAAACCAAATTCAAAGCAAGGAGGCATGAACAACTTGCTGGGCAGAGAGCAGGGCTGGTTTTTGGAGGGATCCCAACATGCTGGAGAAATAGACTGCCACAAAGTGCCCTAATTGTAGCCAAACACAAACTACGTGATGCAGAATAAGCCCGTGTAAAACAAAGTCTTGGAGCTGGCTTACTGAAAAGCAGTTCTACAGAACATGAGATCAAGGTCCTCATGCTGAACAAGCTGAACACAAGCTGGCACTGTGTCTCTCCAGCATTGAGGGCTTACCCACATACTGCTTTAATATCATAGCTAGTACATTGAGGGAAATGGTTATTTCCTCTCTTTGGCCCTTGTATGGACACATGGGAAGTGGTATGTCTGGATTTGGACTCAGCAGTCTGAGAAGGTCCCTGACATGCTGGAGGGAATCTGGAGAAGCATCAACAAAGGTGGCTGTGGACAAGAGCACATGATGTGTGAGGGGAGACTAAGGGAATTAGATTCATTACAACCAGAGAGGAGAAGGCTGAAGGGGTTTTCTAGCCTGAGAATTCCTCCTCAGTTGCATGCAAGTATTTAACTTCTGTGTTTTATTGATGCAGTCGTCCAGAACCATCTGGACACGGTCCTGTACAATATGCTCCAGGAAAACCCTGCTGCATCAGGGAGGTTAAGCCAGATGACCCTACTGTGGTCCCTTCTAACCCTAACCATTCTGTGATTCTTTGATTTGTAGATTGGTCTAGGCATAATTCTTCAGTTTCTCTTTGAACTAAACTCAAGATCCAAACATTTTGTTTTCTGCAAAAACTGAGTAAGAGTTTCCTTAGTTCCACTGATTCTTTAACACTTAAAAGTGTTTAACTACAACTTCCACTGTCTTTTCTACTTGCAGCCATATAAAGCCTGTCATTTGTGCCATATTCTTGACTTTGTTTGCCTGTGGGCATCATGATGCACTTAGTATATTATTTCTCAAAAAATGTGTTTTACTTTTCTCTTCTGCTGCCTTGCAAATCTCCAGACTGGAATTAGTAGAAAATCTTTGATTCCATCACTATGGGAATTATGAGTATGCAAGCATTTACCCAAAGTTTGGATGTTTGATTTTTTTTTTTTTTTTTTTATTTTAACAGAAAGAAGATTAGAAAAGAAAAGTTTCTCCAAAACAAACATAAAAACAAACCATTGGGAATTTGAGATGCAGTTATACAGCTAAACTTGCTGTATTTTCCCATTCCTGGGAGTCTTAAGTCTGCAAGCCTAAAATGAAAATCATTCTTAAATCATGCTGCAAGGTTCAGTGTTACAGAGGTCTAGTGGAAGTCTGCCATATTTTCTGAACCCCAAGAAGATTAAGAGCTGCAAGGTTAAAATGGAAATATGTTCTCAATACATCCTGAGAATTCAGCCTCATAGGGGACCAGCTGAAGAGTGCTTCAACGTGGATTTCCTTACCTCCTAGGATTTGAGAATGATAAATTCATGCTGAAAGAAATCAAATCTACTCCTCAAAAAATGCTACTAAAAAAACTCAAGAAATCCCAGGCAGGGGAACCTCAATAACACCTACATTGATGCAGGTTATTTGTCAATAAAGTATGAAAATGAGGACAGAATTAAGAAAACAATTTTCCTCTTTCACTTTCCTCAGTATAAATTGCAAATGGGAAAACTGATGACTAGTGCAAGTGAGAACAAATTTGGCCAAGGAGGAATAATTAGAAACTCATGCCAAAACACTCTTTTTCAGTCTGCCTGCAGATACAAATCTCTTCTCTACAGTGCAGAATTTGACTTCTCATTCTGCACTGAGAACATCACCCAAAACCCATTCTGCATGGAAAATGGACCAGCAAAAAAACTTTTAGTTCAGACCTTTTTTTCATCTGTGGGACTACTGTTGGCTTCAGTTTCTCATGTGAAAATGAGGAGTAAAATATTACTAAATGGAAATACAGTGTAATCAGTAAATAGTTTTTCTTAATTTTATTTTATTATTAAAATATAAACTACTTTTTAATGTACTCTGCCTTTACAAAAACACCTCTTACCACAAAGACACATTATAGGTTAGTTCAGAGGTAGATATGTATATAAGCATTCAGTAAGTGCCTTTCTTATTAAGTAATTACTTCTATATCTTTTTAATAATGTTAGTCAGACTGGATTAAATACAGAGAAGGAATAAAATATTCATGTTGAAAACACTTCTGTAGTACCTGCAGCAATAATTTCTGGAGACAGCTAGAAAGGAACTTCAGCCCAAAGTGTTAATGCTTTTAGTGACTATTTTATGTGAGATTCTAGCATTTTCAGTCCTGTGCTATGGACCTTGGAGACTTGTGGTACTTGCATGGAAAAAAGAGCATACAACTAGTTACTTTGAATTAAAACACCCATTCAGCAAGGAAGCATGTGAAAGTATTTGGCTAAACTAACAAGTACTGCAGTGTCTCTACAGAGTGAGGGAAGATAGATCCTGACTTACAAACCATTTCACTCAACAGAGGTCTTTCTATCAACTTAATACACTTTAGAAATGTCTAGTGGTCCATTAGGTCTGTATCAGTGTAACAATGAGTTATTCTCACATCTAAATTTTCCTTGGTTTTAACAGGACTAAGGTGTATGTTTAAACTTAAGCTAAACCTTAAGTGATTTCAATATGGGGCAGTTGAATTGTGGACCTTTAATGAAGGGAGAAGCTTATAGATTAGTAAGAACGCAACTTCTGCATGGAGAATTAATTATCTGATTATATGGATAGTTAAAATACTGATATAAAGTGATATAAAACAAATCCCAGTTTGTAAGGAGCTCTTATTGTGTTCTGTCTTTCTGTGTTTTTTTTTTATAGATTAAAACTTCTCTTTTTAGAAAAAAGAAAAAAGAGCTTCTGATTCCCACTGATTCTCAGACTCTTGCCTAGTCCGTGTGCATCATGATATCCCACTGCTTTCTGCTCACTATAACCATATTTTTTAATTTCTTTTTGCAGACCAACTACACTGTACTTATTGGTAAACTGAACCATTGATTGTGATGGCAGTGTCTGTTATCTTTGGTAATCAATAGTTTCAACTGAAACCCCACATGTAAATAAATAATACAATAGCTTCAGTATATCAATGGGTTATTTTAAAAAATGCCTTTTGCCTGTTGTTTGGGGGTTTTAAGGAGTTAATTTTTTAGGCTTTCCACAGTACATTAAGAAAAAAGTGTTTCACACCTTCTCTCTTTGCTGTTACTAAACAAAGAAATGACGATGCATTACACTTCCTTTGTATTTCCTTGCTTTCTGGGCCATCTGTTGCAGTGAAGGCTGCAAGCACTTTTTCTGAGATGAGCAGGATGACCACCAAGACTCATCAGCAGATTAATGTTGAAGCCAAAATGACACAGAGCTTACACTGTCCAGAAGATTTTGATAGCATAAAATGAGTCTGACCTTTTGTGCAGTGTGGAGGAAACTTCATCATAAACATTGTCTTATTAAACCCAACAGTATGGAAAAGCTTCACAGAGCAGCTGTAATCTCCACCTGCAAATCAGTGTTTTATGGAGAAGTTGTACCATTTCATCTGGACATTGTAAGAAATATGTTTATTTAAAATTTCAATTATCTAAATAACAATGAAACTACCAAAAATATGTCTCCATATTTCATTTGGAATTAAGCATAACAATTATTGAAATTATTTGTCTGAATTTTAGAAGGTACAACTTCTTTACACTGTATAAGAATTCAAAAATATTTATATTTTCTCTTTTCTTATTTTGAGATATGGACATTTAAAGAAGGTTGTGTTAATCAGCCTGGCAAATGAAATTTTTTTCTAAAATTTAGGAGCAGGGAAGAACAGAGCAAACATAATATTGAATTCAGTATGTAAGGTTACTTTTGTCTATCTCCACCCTTTTGCTTAAAAATACTATGGCAAATTAACTGTCACACAATCCTGTGGAGTTAGTGCTTGGAATAAAGGATATAAAAGATAGAAACCTCACCTCAAATAAATCTGTTTAACTTAACTGATTTCAGATTGACTGAGCTAATTTATAATAAGTGCAGTTCTGCCCCAGAGATACAGCCGAAGGTAAACAATGGTAAGTACAGCCTTCTCACTGGAACTCAGGCAAATTAAAATTCTTCTACTTACCTACTCTAAACATGAGATTTTCCTCACTTTTTTCTCTATATAGTCATATCACTTTTTCCTGAATATAAATAATCAAATTTATGGTATCAAATTTCCAATATGATTTTATCAGAAAGAAACAGCTAGATAATGCAGAATAAGATTGAACCTAATGACTGATTTGTTTTATCAAAAGTTCAGTCATAGGTGAATGCATTCAAAAGGTCCCATGGACTTTTATTTATTTGGTAGTATGTGATATTTTAGCAGAGAGGCAATATAACAGGATAATGCACCAAAAGGATGGCTTCACAGCCAAGGGTTAGACCTGTGGATGTAGTGATATGGTCTGACACCACTGCACCTGTCACTAAGTCATCTCAATGTGTGTTAGGACCAATGTTAGGTTTTTTAAAATATAAAAATATATGTTTTCTTTCTTGCTGTTTTGTTTTTCTTGTCTAGGCCTTCCTGGAGTTTCTGAGAGTTCTATGAGCTTGGCTTTCACCTAACTTAACTTGTCTCTGTCTCTGTGAAGGCTTTTTGTTTTCCCCCAGCCCTGTGTCTGAAGAAGAGGTCAAGTTGTCTGTTTTCTCATGTTCGGGAATTTGTTTATTTGTTTATCTCATATTTGTTCTCTGGCCTGCCATGGTCTGCTCTGCAGGCCAGTTCTCTCTCCCCCCTCGGGCTGTGCTCTCCTCTCCTTCGTCTGTCCACCCTTGGGAGGGCACTATCTTTTACACTGAAAATTACGTATGCTTTATTTATAAAAATTCTCCAATATCTATCCACTATGTTGTACAGTGTACTTTTGTTCTAGGCCAACCAAAATGTGCCACACCACCACAGAAGATGGGGAACGAGAGGACGAAGAAGAAGCTCAGGGACACACCCCATTTCCTCCATCTTTGTCCCCTGATCTTACACTCTAAAATCCCAAAATTCTACTTTTTCACCCTGTGACATACTAATTATCATTCTATCTAAATTCTTGTGACTTATAAATCTTCCGAGGACAGTCAGAAGGATGTCCTGGTTCCCACAGACCAACACCCGCAGCAAGCAGTGGTTCCACATAGGATCTCACCATTCAGTGGCCCAGGGATAGGAATCCAGGCACACTCAGAAAGGTTGGTAGCGCCACTGCCACAAATGCCAAAGTAACACTGAGTTATAGAGAGGACATCCCCAAGGAGCCCCAATTCATCAAATGCATGCTCAGATCATGTCTTATCCACTGGAGAGGCATTAAATTCAACACAAAACACATCAGCCGTGGTTATTTTAATTTTGAAGTGTGCAGTGAGGAAAAGTGGTACCACTGACCTCAATTTGCATAATATATACTTGTTAGAGTGGACCTGTCAATATGGCCAGGTCCAGAACAGCAGATTGCCCCTGTTTCTAGTTCAGCAGCCATTTGTCAGTAAATCTGCTAGTCTGCTGCCCAGATCATCCCTGCTGCCATCTCAGGGCTGCAGTTCTGACCAAAGATATCTGAGACATGGTCTTAATTTCCTCATGAGAGAGTGAGATTAAAGCTGCATTTCTTCAGGTGAATGCCCTGGTCACTTGAATAACAGGCTTGCAGTGGAAGAGTGATGTGGAAGGGAGCTCTAGATGCTTTCAGTGGAAGCTGGGAAGCTGTTGAGCAAGAAACAGTCATAAGGCAGAGATCCAATGAGGTGAAGCAGAAAATGAGGGAAATCCTGGATTTTGCTCTGCACTGATTCAGTCGTGTACTTCACATTTAATTGTGGTGGGGTAAGATGTCCAATATTAGGAACAGAAATCAAACCTATTAGACAGAGAGAAATCTCTTCAGTCTCACTTACTGCAAAATTTCACTATCCTGAAGATATTAAGAACTTTATGAGAGAGGATTTGTGGTGGGTTTTTTTTTCCTTTTTGCCCCATTTATTAATTTATTTTCCATAAGCAGGAACTGGATAATTGTGAAAACATATTCTATAAAATGGAGATGTTAAAGGCCTCTATCTGTCTGATCAGCCTTGTCTCCTTACTCGAATGTTCACTCCAACTCATCTTACAATCACAGAGCACGTGAATTATTATTGGAAAAGTTTATTATTGTAGAAGGTAATGAAACTATAAACCTGCAAGTTGTTTGCTAAGATTCCTGGACTAAAAAAGGACTCAAGTGACAGTCACACTGACTGCCAAATACAGGCCAAACTTTTGTCTTCTAGATTATGCATCTGATTATGCCATAGGTGCTTAAAAACCCGGACCTACTGATTCTAAAACTGCAAAATTTATTTAAATTTTTAATGAAAAATCTTAATGAGAAATTGTGCCTCATTCTTATTTAATTTTTATGCAATTTTAAAAGTCTTTCTTCCTGCTGAATACCACTACAGCTTATTTGAAATAAAAATGCCCTTGACTGGAAAATTAGATTTTTACTTACACTAGGTTAGAATTGGTATGCTCCTTCTGCTAAAATCATCATTTACAAAGAAAAGGAAGCAGTGTACTTTCCATTCTTCGAAGTTCTATTATATTTTTAAGATTTTATTTGCTTCACTGAAAGCACAGCTGATTCAGGAAGAGGTGCTTCTGCAGGAGTACAGAGTCCTTGTTTTGGATGTGTCAGAACACTTGGGCTCTATAACCATTTACTGGAGATCTTTTACACAATGAAGGTGTAACTGTTAACAGAAAGAAAAACACACGAAGGAGATAACTTGAATATGAAATTAGGTAATACATTCACTGTTGGAAAATGATGCTGCAAAAACACAAATCTATGGGCTGAAGAGTCATCTGTTTCTTGCCAAATTATTATTTAGTTCTGTTTTCAAGCTTTGTATAAGAATTAGTGTTTTAGTATCTGTATAACCTTTCTCTGTGCATTCCTGCAGTTGGTATACCAGGACACTGAGTGGGTTGTGTTCCAGCAGCAGCAGTCCAGACTTGGGAGAAGAGTCTTGGAACAGTCCTGTAGTCTCTCAGCTCAGGCTGTTTCTAGTTGGGGTGATTTTCACACTTCACAAAGATATCCCACAAGTCACGAGCCCTCAGGGATCCAATTCGTTTAAGAAACTGAATAAGGTTTCAATCTAAGATGCTGTCACACACATGAAGGATCTTCTTAATTTCACCTTCAAAACCACTTCAGCTCAAGTCCAAACCAGGTCAGAGGGGATAAAGAATCTTATATTTTTGTTTTGATTTCATTTGCCCTCCCTGACTCTGTCCTGACAATACAATCAGGCTTTCAGCATGGTCTCTGTTCCATTTCACTGGAAAAGTCAAGGACTGAAAACAAAGACCAGACTAACTTTTCCTCTTTGGTTGTCTAGTCCATATCTGTGCCATAACAAAACAATCAGGAAGAAGAAGATCTACCACCCTTATTTTCACCTTTCTATGAAAAAACCATCTCATTTTCCTGTTATAGAGTACCAAATTAACTTCTGAGTAGGGTAAGACGAAATTTTTGAAACTACTTTCCTAACAGCACTTCTAATCTCACGGTTTGTGTAAACATATAGTATTCTGAAAAAAAAAAATATATATATGATATTAAAGTGCAGTATAAATATATAACATGGAACAGGTAGGCCATGATTTGAGGGGGCTAATTAGCTACATATCCTTCATAGAACACAGCATAATAGTCCATTGTAAAAGTGAGTTGGAAAGAGAGGAAAGGAAGAATCTTCTAGCTTCAATAGTTTTCAAAGACAAAAATGTCTATAAATCTTTCAAACCTGTAAAAAGTCATCTACTATTCTAGTCATTAACACTATAATTGTACAATACAATATACAATAAATATTTAGAAATATTTTATACAATAAAACATTATCACTGAAACTTATGTCCAGCTTCCTTTAATCTAAACATTTGTTATGTTTTCACAGCATAGTAAGTAAGTACATTGTAAATATATTAAACTGACTTATGGTAAACTAAATAAAATAAATCTAAGTTTATTTGATAGGTTTTATCAGCACTGCAGGTGACATCCACAGACCTGTTCACATCCCATGTTCAGCCATATAGTGGAATGATTCCATATAAGTACTGACTCATTTTTGAAAGGAGATATGAAACATTTGAGTCAATATATTTTTTAAATACCCACAGGTAATCTGGAAACATATTTAACAAGGCAAAGCCTGATGGTTTACTTTCCTAGAGTCTCAGCATTTCGTGATACAGTTATCTTACTTTGAGGAATTGTCGTAGTTTAGAAAAAATGAGTTTTTTCTGAACTTCAGTAGTCAAACCAATGAGTGCTCAGGTTTAAAGACTGGCACCTGGTGTGGCCACTGAGGACAAGGATCCGCCTCTGAGAACACGAGGGGTTAAAAGCAGAGGGTTCCCCGGAAAGCTCTCTCTTGGTTCTGGTCCCTGAGGACGGAGGGATCTCCCCTGCCCAGCGGCTGGCTGGGCGGGGGAGGGGAAGCCATGCGGCCTGGGCGAGGTAGGCCTGGAACCTTGGGCAGAGAGGGGGAGAGGAAAAATCCTGCAGGATGGAAGGGTGGAGAGAGTACAAGAACCTTGAGAGGCATCAGACAGCCTTCTTTTTCCCTTCCCCCCCCCCCCCCCCCCCGGAGAGAGAAACTGAGAAACCGTGTCTGTGATCTCCGTCACCTTGAAATTTGATATCAACCACTAGACAGCACGGCCGAAGGAGTATGGGGGGGGTGGCGCGAGAAGAGTGCCCAGCAACAAAGATACCGTGAGAGTTCTGGGGAAACAAAGCCCAAGATTTTAACCCTTTTCGTAAATGATAGAAACTTTATAAATGCTAATCCTCCTGAATTTGAAGAAGAAAGATAGAAAGAATTAAGCAAAGATGATGAAAGTTTGTGCAAGTAGAAGATTGTCAGAGAATGCTGAAAAGAATCCTAGGTGGGAGGAGATGATGGAGTGGCTTTGGCTGGACTCTTTTGTATAGCCATGGACAGACTCATTTTTTTCCTGTAACATAGAAGCTGTATCTGGGGAGAGGCATTGGCTTGGAGCCAAGAGTGGACAGTAGTGTGAACAGAGATGAGAGGAAGAGCTCTGTTCTCAAGGCCCCTCGGCCCCAGGGGGTAATATTGGGGGGACTGGTGTCCCAAAATTTGAGAAGCTGTCGTTTCTTGGAACTAACCAAAGCATCTTTAAAAAGAAAAACCCTAGAAGCAGCTCTGGTCCATGCACAGTGGTGAGAGCACTGGACATGGAGGAAGAGGCCACGATGTGGTGCAAGAAAGACTCCTATCTCTCCTCAACGAACTGAGTACTGATTATCGGAAGGGTGGTAATAGACTAAAGATTAATTATCTAAAAAGTAGTAACGTGATGGGGAATTTTCAGTTTGTTTTGTTGTATTGAGAACTGTGGGGGGGGGAGGAAGAGTGTTTTTTTTTTTAAAAGTTTCCATGTTCTTCTGTATGTGTCTTCTTTACCTATTATAAGTAATAAAGTTTTTCTTTTGCTTTCTAAATTAGAAACTGTTTTGCTCTGTTTTTAATCACATCTCACAACAGATACCAGGGACAGTATATCGTTATAGAGGCACTGGCCTTGTGCCAACGTCAAACCTTTGACAGGAATAAAGTAGGAAAAGACAGACTGGCCGGGGACTATTTAATGGTTATGGCAACATCTGAGTGGTCAGTGGATAGATCTTTTTTACCTGATCCCTTTTCTGTTATCTCTTCTACACTGCAGGACTGCTTAAGTTCATAACTACAAAATACACACATGGCTCATAAAGAGCTGCAGGAGCGCAGCAACATCAGGGGCCTTGCAGCCTCAGTTTCAGGTATGTGAATAATTCCCAAAAGGAGCCTCTAGAAACACCCTGAGTGTTAAGCTTTAATGAAAAACTCCTGAACATTGATAAAAGAATCAGAGGAGATGTAATAAGCAGAGAATGAGCATGTCAGGAAGCCTTACGATTATACATACAAGAAGGTGACCTTCTCAGATGAGTATTTCTGCAGAGTGAAGCCTCCCTGCAAACCATGACTACTTCTTTAGGCTTTTAATCCCTTGTTTTCATGGGCAGCCATACCACAAAAAGTTATTAATACTCAACGACACGTTCAGGAACACTTTAGCTGTTCTGAAAGCATCATAATTACATGTCCAGCTAACATGAAAATGTGTTTGACAGCCATATTCTTCTGTTCAATGCCTTTCTACTATTTAAACCCTACTGGATTTTCAGCTGGGTTTCCCAGATGGTAAGAATTGAGGAAGTCGATGGAAAAGGGGGAAAAAGTTAAAATTCAAACTTGGTAATAAAGGTCAAAATCCTAATTAATTTTTCCTCATCATAAAATAACATTGAAAAGATCTTAGATATTTAATTTTTACCCAAGTATAATTAGGATGTAAAAAGCACTATTATTATACAGATTCTTTGCTGTTACAGCAACTTTGGTGTAAACCTTTGGCAAAGAGATTGAAGAAGCAACAGTAATCATGGTATACTTGGAAGCTGCTGTGGTGTTTATTTATTCCTTAACGAACAGCTGCTATAGCACTTTGCACCATTAAAATTGTTCAGTTAGTCTCTAAAATGTGGAAAGCAATTTCTGGAGGGAATTAATTGTGTCTCTAAAAGCTTTAAATTTTTTTTCGTCTTTTCCATTTCAGAAATATTTTCACCAGCTATATATTGAAGAGTCATTCTTACAGTGTCAAAATTATACATTGACAATGATAGGTCACTAAAATTTTGCTTGCACAACAGGATGGCCTTCACTGCAACAGTTCAAATTTCTGTTTAAAGTATGCCTCTATCTGCAAGCAGGAGAGTAATCATGGCAGGAGGTGGGGAGAGAATTCCAACCCTGCCATAAGGTTGAAGGAATGTACCTTCCTGAAGAGAAAGGACAGGATGATCAGCATAGCTTTTGCTATGAGATGAGCCCATGAACAATTCATTAGCTGTGTGCTGTGCGTTGATGGGTATCTCAAAATCTTATATCCTTAGATATATCCTTAGACTAAAAATGCTAGGGTGTGCTTTTCTGAATCAAATGAAATCACAGCTCTGACCAGCTTTACTTCAGCAGAAACTTCTCTCTCATGCTTGAAGGAGTGTAATTATGAACACTTCTTCCATTTAGCATAGTTCTTGGCAAGTTCACAGCCGTCCTCAAGGTCTTTTTTTTTAATTATCAGAGCTGCAGCTAACATTTCCCAAGGAAACAAGCTGGAAGAAACACATGACAAGATAACAAAAACACAGGTAAATGAATGTCCATATTTGGTTCCATAGTTATTTTTATTACAGTAATGTAGAAGCTCAGTGCCAACTTTAGGTATTATATCTTTCTTGTGAAAGGTATTGTTCAAATGTATGTCCCATTCCTGAATGCATTAGAGATATACACCAAAAAAAACCATGGTGGATGAAGGCAGAAGGACATTTTTGATGAAAATTATTCAGTCACTGGCGGAGTAAACAGTGTCCTTCAAATGGCACTGGTATGACTACAAAGGAGTCAGTGATTTTGTTGATATGCAATCAAATAAATTCCTTTACAGAAAATTCAAATAAACAAATAATTAGCTTTGTAGTGCCACTCCCCCAAGAATGATAAAAACTATGGTTTTCCTTTTTTATTTTAAAGAACCAATAAATTAAAGGTGAGAAATAGCATTATGAAAAAAAAAAAAAAAAAAAGATACATCAATTCAAACTTACACAGCAAATGAGATTAACAGGAATAAGTCTATGAAGGGATCTCTGCAAGGACAGGTCTGCTTTCCACCATTAGACTACAGACTGCAGTTGAAAGCGCTCAAATTTTTTACAAGAAAATCTATGGGCTATATGTATATTTCTCTATATTCTTACTGACCTGACTAGTTGATTAGTTGTAATTGCTGTAAAATGTTCAACTCAATACAGAATCCCACATCCAGGTGAAATATTTTTCAATAAATCCCTTACTACTGCACCTATGTGAGTTTTCTTGTCAGGAACGCTGCCTTGAAAGGGGAGTAGGCTCATGGTAATTTTGAGCTCAGCCTGATGCTTGTGAACATTCAGCAAGTCAGGCAGCTACTGGTGGCTTTTTTTGGAGCAGATAAATTTTTGGTGCTTCCCACACTTTCTGTACCTAATAAGCTATCACCTTTGGTCCCCCATGATCTTGTCGTTAAAAAATCTGGACACAGCAATTATATATTTATTTGGAAATACCGTTCTCCCTCCAATTGTCATTATTTCATCATTTACTTGGTTTGCTTCCTATTTTCTCCAGAGTTCCTTTTCTTCTGAACAGAGGTGTTCAGGGGTTTGTAGTCTGATAAATTTGATCATTCACTTTGGTCTATTGCTGGAGTTGCATCCATGCATTCTCTCAGACACTGTCAGGCTGCAATCTCTGCAACTGCGTCAGATTATTTGTTCCTTTTATTAATTTCTGTAGTGCCCTTGGCATGAGCTGGGCATGACAGTGATTTCTTTAGGTATTTAAGTTATCTGTTTCTTTTCCATTTAATACTTTGTTGCCTGATGATGTGAAAAATCCTTATTGTTTCCATAACATTCCAAGTGGAGGACATATTTCAAGGCCCTACTGCACAAAAATTGTCTGTTAAATCAAAAAGGGGGTAGGTTCAAAAGGTATACTTACAAGAACTGAGACTGAAGAATTAAATTCTAGTGGAAAATTCTTTTAAATTTAACTTAGTGGAACAATTCTAGATTTATAATATGTTTTCTTTCCCAGTTTTCTTATATGATTTTGCTATTGGCTCCCTACAGTTCCATATGAATCCAGAATTTCAACGTACTTAGTACACTAACTAAAAATAACTCTTAATATTCATCTGTGTCTTGGTTTGAATGACAGGTGTCTGCTAAGGAAGGCAGAAACCTCCCTTGGAATGAGAATGTAAACCCTCTCCCTCCAAATTATTATAATTTTGAAATTAAGGGGCTCTCAGCAAAGATATGGGAATAAGAATAACCGTTCTTCATTAAAATAAAATAGGAGATAACTAAAATAAAAATGCAGAAATACAAGAACCAAACCCCACTGATGGAGTCAGAATACAGCCTGACACCCTGTGGGTCAGGGTGTTGGTAGCAGTCTGATCAAATGGTGGCTGCAGTTCTCCTGGAGTGGCAGATGTGGTTCTGTTGAAGCAGTGATCCTGTAGAAAGGTGTAGATTTCCTCCAAATGTCCAGTGGTGGTGTAGATGGGCCTGGTCTTCCTCTGGGAACCCAATGGAAAAGGCTGCTTGGTGTTCCAAATCTCAGATTTTTATCCAGGTAGGAATGCTTGGCTCCTCCCCCTGGATGGAGCATCTCCCAGTGGGGTGATGTGAGTTTATCAGTCATGAAGTGAGATTCAATGGCCCAGTAACAGAAGATATCTCCCTGGAGGGAGGATGGGTTGTGGAAGAGAGAAAGAAAACTGCCCCACCCACTTTTTTAACAGCTGCGCCATTAACAGAGGGCCACCACACCCCCACCCCCATCCTGGTTTCAACAGATGGTGATAGAATATATACTTTTGGTCTTGCACTGCAACCCAAGACAATCTGACAAGAGGAAGAACTTGTATTCATCAATGTAGTTACATTGAAAAAGAGAGAGATGCAGGCTAGTACTCAGCTTACTTTTTAAGAGATCCAAACAGAGCTGATTGGATGTGTAAGATATCCCTAAATTTCCACTATCATCAATAGAGATATCAGAAGAGTCTTGGAATCTAGAAAGCTGAACATCAATAAATATATGACTCTACTTCTTATCTATAGGCACTTTAGATAATGTAGAACACTTAGCCAAAATACTTAAGTGTCTAGGATGCTCCAACAGCATTGCAAATATGGTATTGACTTCTGAAGACCCATATTCCTTCTGGTGTGGCAGCTGGATAGCAGATAAGAAGTCACAGAGTATCTGTAATGTAACTAGACACCTGTGATTAGACAACAAAATCCTACTTTTCCCCCTTTTTGGAGGCGGATTGCTCTTAAATCTCAGCTGATTGCATTAACAAGTAGGAATCTGATAACTGAGTTGAATGATACATCTGAGGTGTTTGCTGGAGTGGAATCAGAAGCTATCAAAGTCAAAGAGCAGGCTAATGTAAAAACCTCCCTTGATTTCCTTCTTATGTTTCTTTCCACCTTCAGCAGGACACGGGCGTCCATTTAACAAATTCAAATTTCCAGAGTTACAAGCAAAGCTATAGAACCAGTTCAGGAGAATTATTTCATCACAATTACATGCTGTGCAGCCATTTGTGAAAGTGTAAAGTCAGCTTAAAGGAGGGAAATTGATATGTCACCATCTATTGATAGAGGTTCTAATAGAAAGCCAAGGACAAAAGTCAGATTTATGTAAATGCTACTGTTATCCTTCCAGCTAAAAAGTGAAACTGGCACAGATCTATTTCTTTATACTGGACAAAATACTTGCATCCCATATGAATAGAGAAAAATCTAGTTTAGGAATGACCAAAAAATTACAATTTAGGAAAGAATATATGTGAATTATTCAATTCATGCAATTTAGAAATTGTCAGAACAATACATAAAATTGATAATTTCTAAGCATCTCAATCAAGCAAAGCAGTTAGATTCCAGATTATGGTTTTTGTTTATTTCTTCACTGATGCAATGATTTGCCTGTGCCTCCCGACTGATTTTCAGTTTGTTTCTCTGGGTTCCTTTGACTTCTTTTGTCACCTTGAAGAGCATATTCCTTTGTAAGTAGTCCAGTGAAGTCAAGAGGAATAAATGGCAATGGTAATGGTACACACAACATAACTTTGTCTATAATAAATGTGTACAACATTAGTGTGCAATTCCTTTTAGCACAGGACCCTGAAAACATTTTTCTGCAGAGAGGTGAAACTCACCCCAGTATAGAACAGCAGAAAAAGGTGTGAAAGTCACTTCAGTTACTATTTCATGACACTCACTTTCTCTGTTAGTGTTGCATACCAAGCAAATACTCTTTTCTGTCTGAAGGATGAGAGGCGTGAACAACAGCTATTAAAACTTCAGCACGTTTGTCCATTAGGTCAATGGAAAGCTGCCTTGAAGAAAATGAGTAGTCTAGTTCTCTTCCACCCAATCTTATGGCAAGAAAATCTGTAATGTTATTTTAAGCATTCTTTAAATCATTCTTTAAATTATGCAGATTTTGCTACTTTTATTGACATTCCTTAGCTGGTCTACCAGAAATGTTTTCCTAATACCCAAATGAAATTGTTCTTGCTGAATATTAAGCCTGTTCTTGTTTTGGATGACAGAATAGGGAATACAAAAATGTCAATATAAGGTTTGAAGGAACTGTAAATGTTTTGGAACACGGAGAACAATTTTCTAATTTCTATTTTGCATTTTATCTAAGAATGGTTGTCATGTCTTCCTGTAGTTGCTCTTTTCCTGAATTAAATTCCATATCTTTTCATATTTTCTCATTTTTCAAGATGTCTGATCATATTCTGTACCTTTGTGAGATGGCACACATCTTTTTTGAGGCTAAAGTGCCTCAAGCTCCAAGTTCAAGGACTTAGTATTATCAAGTAGAGCAGAAGAAATAATTATGTGTATCTAAACAGAGATGCACTCACACTTAATGCATTGCATGTCAATTACTTCAAATTGAGAGACACTGTAGGAGAAGATGCCTTTCTCTAAAACTGCTGTCTAAACAGTCATCCTCTTCTTTATACTGTTCCATCAAAAATTTCCTACAAATTTGCAATTCTTCTTGTAAAATCTTATAAAATGAATAAATTTATTCTCTTCTACATTATCCACATTGTAACAAAAAAGCTGAAGTGAAAAAAGTCCCTCAGAAACCAGATGACACTCTAAGCCAGTATTTTCAACCACTTTTGCCCATTTACCTTAGTAGTTAAATCTCTGCCCTGTTGCTCTACCTCACTGCTCTGAATAGGTCAGATTCCTTCCATGTATAACTTGGTTTGCATTGATGCTTGATCTGAAAGTCATTATCTGCTTGCAGTCCATCAGCAGCTGACACAGAGGATGACAAAACTCTTCAATAAAATCCACAAAAGTAATTCTTCCATGTGCAGGCAATAGATATTCTTAACAGCTATTAGATTTATTTGAATCAAGGAATAGAATAAAAAGTCAGTTTCAAATATTTTTAACTACTGTAATTAATGCTTGCCCTTCACATAATACTGATATAGACATACAGCTCATAAGCTGGAATTTATACAGGCAGAAGTACTACAACTCATAATCACTAAAAATCAGATTTATAAAAGTTTTGCACAGCTGCTACTGAATATGTGGCATTCAATTTTTCAGGAGCATTTCAAATGTCCCTTTAAAAGCCAACCAAAGGTTGTCTTGATATGTCCATTTAATTAGAAGCTGAAAAATGTGATCCTTATGTTGTTGTCAGGAGCATATTGCATGCAGGGATTGAAATACGTTTGATTGGCTCCTCAATGTGTAGCTGTACTTCAAGCAACAATTCTGGAGCACAGATAATTGGTGCCCTGCAGCTTTCCCCACTGAAAATCAATTGAATTTCCATTATGTTTCAATTGTCTTGCAGTGGGAAACCTACAGGGTTTCGTTGGCTGGTGTGGTTTTTTTTTTTTATTATTATCTTCCACACTAGAGAATAAAAGTTTTTAATGCTTTTTCCTAGGTAAACTACTAGCAACACAAGAAAGTAATCAATTCAAACAATCTGCTCTGCATGAAACTCTCTTCCCAAAAGGGCAAGTAATCTTCTGCATTATACTGATTTTCTCATATTTCCAAGACTTTCTTCAGTCACCGTGGTCTGCAGACACTTCTGCAAAGTATTCTTCACGCAGTACTTCATGTGGAAATGAAAATTACACCTGCAAGCTGTGGATTGAGATGCAGAAATGCAAACCGAGGTTCTCCGGGCGAGAACCTAAGACAAGAGACCACGAACTGCCAACCTTCAGGATAATAAAAGTCACGAAGATGGGTGTCAGCCAGGGGAAGGGACACTGAGCGACACAGCAGGAGCCAGGAATTGCTGACTTTTGGATAACAAAGGAGATGAACATGAGTGACTCCAGCGAGGTAGATGAGCAATGGAAAGGGAGGGCAGGAGCAGAGGACTGAGGAGGAAGCGTGAAACTGGGTAGACTGTGAGAGGAATCTTTGTCGAAGGTCTCTCCTCCGAGGCACCCGCTCGGGCGGTTTCTGGGTTACCGCGCCGTGAATAAAGGGCTTTATGGAACGAGACATCGGAGATCCCGCCGTGGGAAATGCGGGGTGCAGCCGGTCAGGAAAGCAGTGTGAGTGTGGGTGGGGTGTGGGAGAGTCAGCGGGGACCCGTCGGGCCCCTGGAGCCGCCGCCGTGCAGGGGCTCCGGCCCCAGCAGGGACACACGGTCCCTGGCGCTGGCAGCGCGGCTGCCGCAGGCTGCGGGCGGGCACGCAGGGAAGTTCCCTTAACAAAATACAGAACCAACTTCTCAGTTACTCCTTTGTGCAGCCAAAACATGTGCCATATAAACCCGAATGCAGTTCAGCCTGAAGCAAGGGCTTGTTATCGCCACTTTGTATTTTATTTACAGCAACTGCTTTCACCTTACTTGGTTGCACAAGACATGACATCTATATTGACTCCTCACTCTTGAACTCCAAATGGCCAACACTGAAGAAAATTCTTATAATTATCCAAAGAAAGCTGGATGAATATACTTTCGTATAATCAAACACAGCTTTACCAAGAAAAAGTATCCATCCATGGTTTTATTGTACTGACAGCCTTCAGAAACAAAGTGCAGTGATATTTAACTGTCTGGTCAGAACAAACACAGGTGACATTTGGGAAATAAAGGAATAAAGGAAAAACTAGTGCTCTATTAGATCAGATCAATTGAAAGAGAATGTTCTTAAAATGGAGGGCCATGTTATTAATGGCAGTCTCCTATGCCTTGTTCTAATATTTTTATGTGACTTCAGAAACGTCAGGGGAAAGGCAAGCATTATTTTAAGCCTCCATCAGGTAACAGAATAAAAGATTTTTGGAGAGAGAAAAAGTGGTGAATGATCTTGAAATCAAAGTTCTAACAAGTTCCACTACTTTACAATATAAGGAGACATCATCTGTGGCTCTGAAAACTTAACATTTTCAAGTTATATTTTGAATGCATTCTTCCTCTGTATTGCTGAAGAGTTAGATCAAACTTGCTTTCATAAACTTCCTATGTGTGCCAAATTCCTAATTTAATTCACAAAGTATAACCAATGACATACTAACGGATGTTACATTAATATAGCTATAGAAACAACATTATATTAATTAAAACTTTGTAAATGCTGTAATTAAGATATTCTGTGACAGCTGCCTTTCCTGTCCCTTAGCTTCACCCAGAAGCCTCTCAGCACTACTTATTTTGGAATCAGCAGCTGCATGGATGCAGGAAAAGCCATCTGTTGGTATTTTTAAATGTTAACTGAGAAATGTTCCAAACAATTGCTCCTAATACTTAAAAGAAAAGAAATTTATTATTTTTTTTAATTGTGTTTGACTTTGGCAGGAATTATGTCATTAAAACTTAAAAATGAATGCATCTTTAGCTTCCTATATGACTGCTGCACTCTACCAACATAGAATCAGAACAGTACCTTTGCCTTGCCTGCATAGGTAAAGCACTTCAAAGTTTTACTCCTGGTATTATCTGGAAGAGATTCAATAATCTATAAAAGGTCTACCAAGTCATTCTGTGGATGCTTATTCCACTTCACTATCAAATCAAAGGATTTTCTTCCCCCTCACATTTGGAATTTCCATGGGTGCAACAGAGATAATTTTGATACCTGTCTGTGTGACACTACTTTCTCTTCTGTAACCTTAGTATCTTCTAAAGCAGGCTGCCCTTCACATATAGGAAATTCAGAAATCTACCAAAACTCTTCCATATTAAACTATTTACTTTCATATTCTAATTTCTTACTTATCTCAATGGACTTTGGATCTTGCTTGCCAGCACAACCAACTTACCCCCCTTCCCCCTCATCTTCCCCCAATTCCTACTCTGTTAATTTAATCTCACAATATGAAGCCATTTCCTTGTGAATAACATTTCTCTCTCTGATGTTTACATCCTCCAAACAATCTGTTGCCATTATCAGACCTGAAGGAATAATGAATTCAGTGAATTACACATTTTTCCCTATGTCAGCAAGCAGATGGTATAATTCTTAAACTCATTCATCATTTGAAATTATATTGGAAGAGCTTTCAGTTTGGCTGTGTGGGAGCTACATGAATGACAGACATGCTGCACATCCACATTACCAGCTAAGTTAACTCCATAGTTTACTCCCATGTCCCAGTTCCCCAGTCACCAACATTACAAAACCATTCATTTTCTCCTTAAATCTTTGGTAGTGTGAACTTACTCTGAGAAGAAATTTTGCATAACACTGGGACAGTTTATTTCAAGGACAATTTGCAGCAGCCAGTAAGAATAAAGTAGCATCAGGTCTCATTTACTACACTCTACTACTCCACTAAAAAAACAGGCTTTGGCTGCAAACATTATGAAGTATTTTGAAGTCTCATCCCAGCCTTTCAAACATATACTCAGTACTTTAAAAAACACAATGTTCTGGTGGTCTACAACTTAGTTGACTTATTGTTTCAGACACTGCAATTAAACAAACAAACAAACAAATAAAAAAAATAGTAATTATAGTCTAGGGCCATAGAGAACTCAAAAAGAAATCTTCTGAGATTATACAAGATTATACAAGGAATATTCAGCAACACTACTGTTAAATTTAAACAGCTTTGAGCAGATTGAACACAATGGCTCTACAACACTTCACTTATGTAAAAGCATTTAATATTGTAGATGCAGCTAATAAGCCTGGAACATAAGAATTTTACACTCTTTCAAGGAAATGTTCTGTTTAATTCAATGGAGTAGTACCTTAGGTGAAACAAGAGCAATTTATCTGCTTTTTCACTGACAGAGACAGGTTGGGAAGAACTGGGAGAATATGTAGAGATGTATGTAATGTTTTAGAGTTTTACTGTTCCAGAAGCAGAAGAGTGCCAGCCTCTACTTTCTAAGGTGACTTCTCAGTCATGGCAACCAGTTAGGAGTGTGACAAAAGATACAATGGAACTTTTAAAGAATCTCATTAATGAAATACAAATAAAGCATAAATAAATCACTATGAAATATAACAGTTACTTTGCATGTCTAAGTATATCACAAATTGCTTATAAATCTGATGCCATAGTGTTTATAGCAGCCTCTAATTCCTAGCAGTCTGGGGCACTGTAAGACAAGATTTTTTTTCAAAGCTGAATGGATAGAATGAAAAAGAGACTGATAATCTCAGATGCCAAATTTGCAGCACTGACTCCTGTAGTAGAATGTAAACCCATGAATTGTGTAGCAGAGGTGTTCCCTAAAAAGCCTGGAGAGATTAGGTCATCATAGAACAGGACATGCATGAACCAGTCATAGACTAAGGAACCAATTACATTTTTGTTATAAAAGAATATACCTCAAATCCAAAATCAATTTGAGAGATGCATTATTTAGCAACAACCATCCTGAATCCTTTCCCTAAACAGGGTATCTAAGCTCTTTTCCTTGGACAAACAGAGAAAGATTTAATTCATTTATTTGAAACTGCTCTTTATGCTCTATTTAGAACAAGTCCTTTTCAAGTGCAAAACCAAATTCTTTTCTTTCACTGAGGGGTTTGATCCTGTTTCTCGAGCAGCTAACTGCCTAGTGTCATACCATGAAGGAGGTCAACATTTTATCAATATCTCCTTAGCCAGTGACTTTTTAGTACTAAAGATAAAAACTTTCATTAAAGAACTACATTGAGATATGAACAATTATATAGAGTTGCAGAATTATGTTAATTGTTAATTCTCTCAAGCTTAATGAACTAAGTTACTATAAATCATGGAGGCTGACACTGCTTCTCTCATACATGTATTCATGCACCTGTGGTGAGACTAATCTAACTTCTACCCTTGAGCTGGCTCTACAAATTAAGGGTAATTTTTAAATACAGTTTTCAAATGTTGTAATTAAGGATGAATAGAGGACCTATGAAGACACAGTTCTGCTCATAAGCAAATTGAATTCTTCTGTATTCTATTAACCTGGAACATCTCAATAACATTGTGATTCAACTATATAGCAATGCAAAAATATTTTCATTATTTCAGTGACTTCTTTCAAAGTTAAAGATTTCAAAATTCTTTTAAAAATCCGAAAAAGAAGTCCTGTAATCTGTGGTAGGTACTTTATATTAGCAGAATTACAAATACTAATAAATGTGGCTTCATCAAATTACTTGACTTTGGATTAAAACTACTAAATCAATAAATAAAAAGATAGAAAAATCTCCAGTAAAATTCATGTCAAATGGTCAGCATTGTTTCCATCTAACCAACCTATCACATGAACTTAACACACCACAATCTTTGTGAGATTCCAGCTACATTTAATTTATTAATATTTAAAAATGGAGCTTTGCAATATAAATCCATTATGCCCTGAAAAGCATTGATTAGTCAAGAATTCATGGTAGTAGTAGTAAGAGCAAAACTTTTATTCATTTTTGAATTCTTTTTCCATGAATTTTAAAATAGCTTTTAAACTTTCATGTTTGGGACTTTCTGCCCTCTCAGATTATAAATATCTGAAAAAGAAAAACAACATCATTAATAAAAAAATGGGGGTTTTCTTATCAGTAGTAGAAAGAGGAGAGAAGATTAAAGGGAAAATTCAGTACTCAATGAATTAAGGACTTCAGAAAAGTCTCGTCATAAATGTGAACCCACTAATATTTCCACTAGCAGAATCAGAGTATTAGATGTCCATCTGTTAGAAAATTTTGTTGCAGTAGTCTGGAACTTAAGTTTGAAAACATTCATAGCAGTAGAAAAAGTGTAGAAAATGTCTTTATACACTTCTACTAAGACCTTCTAAGGAGCTCTTTTGCAGGTGAATATGGAATGCTTGCATGAGGAATATTTTCAGAGTTTATATTTTCACACATATTAATGACACTTTCAGAGGACTAAAAATCCCCTCCCCATTTCATTGCAGAAGCTGATATATATATATATATATATATATGGAACAGGTAATTTTCTCTTCAAATTCTCCCTGTCTTTCTTCCTCAAAGGAAACTTGAGGATGGCAGGACTGATGAAAGAGATTAAATGAGTTTAGTCTTACTTTGCAGAGCAACTGTTAGGGATTCCAGATTGTACTGTTGATATTAAACACATTCCAGTGAAACAAGAAGGTGACAGAATCCTGTCCTTGAGGGATTAATAGATAATTTAAGAATAATTATCCTTCCAATTCACAAGACTGAAGGAAAAAAACACCTTTTAATCAAATAAGGAGTGTTTGATTAGATATTTGACAGTGTTCTCTCTTGGTTTAGGCTACATAGTGCCATGAAGAATCTGTAATAATATAAGACTACAAAGTAAAACCCACCCAAGGTTAACATAACCCAGACCTCTGATTTTGATTCTAGTCAGAAGAAAATACTAGGAAAAAGATTGAAGAAATTACCAGCAGATAGATGAGGAGGGGGAAAGCAGTCTGCACTCAATTGCACTCTGGTTTCCAGCAAATAACCCTGTTCCTACAGCACAGCAAGTTCCATACTTTGAGATTCCACCTGGCATTGAGGCACCCACAACAAGTTTGAAGATGACAGTAAGCTGAGTCATACAGTTGATAACACTAGAGGGACGGGATGCCATCCAGAAGGATCTTGACAACCCTGAAGAGCAGATTGGTGCTGTGGGTGCACTCAATCCCACTGTCTATGCTATTGATGTAGCCACTAAGCAGTATTTGTCTCTGTACACACCCTTAAGGAGCTCCCCTCCTTACGGTATCCACTTGGGAATTGACTGTGACTATTAGGATGCAGGCTGCTAGCAAATTCCTCAACCTTCTAACAGTCCATCCACCAAACATGTGTGTCTCCAATTTAGTGGACAAAATGCTGTGGGAGACCATTCCAAAAGCCTTACAGTAATCCAGGTGAATGTCTTCTGTAGCTATTCCCTTGTCTGCTGGCACAGTTACTACACATTAGAAGGGCAGTAAATTAGTCAGGAATAACCTGCCTTTGGTGAAGTCATGTTGGCTGACTCCAGTCACCTCCTTGTCCTCCATATGGCTTGATATATTTTCCAGGAGAATCTGTTCCATGACCTTACTGGGCACAGAGGCGAAGCTGACAGGTCAGTAACTACTAGGGTGATTCTTTTAATCTTTTTAGAAAATGGGCATCATGTTTCCCTTTTTCCACTCTATGGGGACTTTGCCTCATTGCCATGACTTTTGAAACAACATTCATCATTTCCCACAGGAACCCGTGATGCATCTCATTATGTCCTATGGACTTGTTTATTGCTCAGGTTGGGTGATCATAAACCTAATCTTCATTGGCCTGCAGTAGACACCAACCTTGAGTTTTCTTCTGCTGGTTTGGCAGCTAATTTTTACCTATATCTTCTAACATGTTCATCCCTTGTTTTCAAACACAATTCTGTGTAGTCAATCAATTTTTTACTTTTTTTTTTTTTACATAAAGGGCTACCTTTCTGGCCCCACCTCTGCCTTCCTCACTTGTTTATTCTAAATAGTTTATATCCTCCAATATCACCATTCATCACCATTCACTATCACAATCAGCAGCCTGATTCATCCAACCACATACTAGTAAGAGTGATTAGATCACAGATTTCTAGCTGGATAGTAGCTTTCAACTTCTCCTGTTTGTTCCCATGCATTGGCCCAGAAACACTTCAGCCAGGCAATTAATACCTTTTTAGAGGAACACATCCTAATTATTTTGAGACTTTTCACAGGCATTTTCCTAATGATTTATAAACATCAACAGCCCTTGGTTCTTCTCTGTTGCTCAAAATTCTGTCCCCTTCTCCTTGTAATTCTGGTTTAAATTTCTCTTTAAAAGTGGGATCAGCTTTTTGTGAAAGACCCTCTCGCTCCACTTTATGGGTGAATCTCATCAGATCTCAACAGACCTGGCTTCTCAAAAGTAGATAATGATGGCTGTAGAAGTCAAAACCTTGAGTGTGTGACCAGCCATACAGCCAGGTATTCATCTATTACCATGTTCTTCACAAATCCTCACCTCTGTCTGGAAGAATAGAGAACTGCCTGTGCTCCAGATTGCTTTAAGATTGTTCTGACCAGATTTATCATATAATCTCTTTTGATTGTTCTAAGTTCCCTCATCACAGTATCACTAGACCCTGTGTGGAACAGTAGGGACAGGTGATAACCTGTAGGCTTCACCAGGCCTGGCAGCCTCTTGGTGTAAACCTGAGTGCAAGCTCCTGATACGCTACAAATTTCTCTAGAGAAATAGTCTGTATAACAGATGGGTGTTTCGTTGCCTCTCAGTAAGGAGTCTCCAATTACCACTAATAATTTACATCCTTTTCTGGTGACACTGGTTCTAATGCAGGTGGGTGTTTGGATCAAATTGCATGGTCGACTTCTTGTGTGTCCTATCTGTTTCTTATATGCTCTTCATTCTTTATTCCCAGATCACTGTAATTGTTATATAGGGTCACTCCAGGGGAAAGATGAAGGTTCTTCTGTCTCAGGCAAAGACAAGGACCCAGTTCACTCCATCTCACAATTTACTTTTATCAGTCATCTCAAAAAATTTAAACTTCCCTATTTCTTCAGATGTTCTTTAGTAATGTTTCATGAGATTTTTTGTGAAATTAATGCTCTGAGAAAATGTTTAGTCTTTTTTGCATCAGCCTTTACAACGGAAACTGTTGCACTAGGAAATTCATCAGCCCTACTTAATCTAGTTTAAATAATTGATATAGAAATGTTGTACAGCTGTGCTAGATTGAATCAGACCCTAACTTGCTATACATTTTTTTCACTCTGTAACCATAATTGGTGATATTTATAAGAAAAATCAGCAGACTTATTTGAAACTACATGATACATTCACTGGTTTTGTATTCATTGACTTCCTCTCTGTGTTTCCATCCTTCTGGAATTTAGTCATAAATCAGAAGCTCTGAGAAAAAAGCAGTGTACATTTTGATAATTTCTTAAATTTTCTCAAGAATAACATTATGTGCTTTTGAAAGCATTTGGGTCAAAAGCTTTGGGGAAATTTCAGCTGGATTTGTCTCAAGCTAAAGAAAATCAAACCCCTTGAGTTTCCACAGTAAATAAAAAATCCATCTGAATACTCAAAATGGGGGCTAATGTTACCATTAACGTTTCATTTAATGGGTAGGTTAGCAAAATCCAGAAGACTTGAGGTTCAAAACTCTCACTGCTCCAGGCATCTCTAAATTCTATGAATATATAAATTGCACTGTAAGCTAAACATGTTGGGTTTTTTTTAAATGCAGGAAACTAGTAGTAAATAGGAGCCATGTAACATGCAGGATGCATTAGAGGAAGAGAGGGAGGTGCACTCCTTTGCTTTTAATTCAAGGTAGTACTGCCTTGACTCTAAATCATTAACAATATTTTTAAGAAGCAGAAAAATTATATATGGATACTTCTCTTCCTCCTTTGATTGAAACTAAGATTAGATAGTGCTCAAAAGATACCTTGTTTGTGCCAAGAATTGGGTCACCAACCGAGTGTGGGAGAGAGAACTCCATCTGTCATCTTGCTGTAGAGTTTACAGAGCTCATTGCTCACCTTCGGACACTGGAACCTAGGAATGTTTAAATCTCTTGATCTTCATTTCTTTAGAGCTCAATTACATCCCTAAAGATGTATTGTCTGATCTTAAATATACATTGGAATAAATGCATAATGATTGTGAGGTCTTTGGACACTATGATAATGAGTTCCATAAAAAGACAAAATCTACAGAAGTACCTCTGCTATTTTTTCTCCTTACATTCTCCTGAACTTCATTGATAAATATTAATGCTATTTTAATACTTAAACATCTTCCACCGTGTGTTACTTACACTTTATGCCTTAGCACCTAAGCTTCCCTTAAGAAATTACAATAAATTTCTAAAGGCTTCCTCAGCACATCATCTCAGACCAAGCAAACTGTCATTATAACTCATTTTACTGATTCTTTTTCTGTTTTAATAATACCCACAACATACCATGCAGAATACAGGTAATTAATATGTGGATCATTCAATTATAGCTATGTAATTTGCTGAATGCCATCTTATAACCATTGTATAGTTGAATGGGAAGAAGCAGAAAACCAGAATTATTTCTTCTACACATTCCCAACAAAGTAATAATACATTCTTTAGAATTTATTAATAGCAATTATTTATAGCACTGTTCTGTCACTAGGCACTTCTTAGGATCTTCCAGTCCATGGAATGACCTGAAAAAATAATTATTTTTTTACAGCTGATTAGGTTTTTTACAACTTTAATAATTTTTGCCTCTATTTCATAACCATCATTAGAAATGATAGACCCTGTTTTCCTAGTTTAATGTGAATATGTACATAAAAAATTTAAGTTTTGTGGATGAGAAATCTTTTATTTGTGTCTATATTGTTATAAAAATTTGTAAGAAATGTTTATTTCTTCAAAATTCAAAAATAAAGATAGCCCAATTGTTCAAGGATTTAGCCAAGATGTTCATGGAGCATTAATTTTACAATACAAAAACCTTTATTGTAATCACTATTTGTTCTTGAACATTTCTAAATCTCTTTACTCATTCTAATACCTATTAACACAGCAAGTCTAGTATAAACCAAAATAGGCACTTAGATGTTTTAGAAATATATATAATTGCACATTTATATTTCATATACTACAATATAATCTATCCTGTGAACTGTGAAAGACTCCTGTACCATTTCCAGCCACCAGCTGGGTAACTTCCTACATGTTGCATGTTATGCATGTCTACAGCTATATCCATATAGATGAATATCACAGAAACAACTCGGGCTGCACCTTTGTAGCTAAAAATATTTAACTTTTCAATTCAAGCACCAGAACAAGATGCTTTAGAGACTATTTTTTGATTTCTAGACTTGTCTCAGTCACTGTGTCACCCACAGATATTCTGGTATGGATTATGCTAAACTATGTGTCTACCATTAAAGAGTCTCAATAATTTTTCTTAGATTAGTTTATTAATGTAGACACACCAGAAGAATATTTTTAATGTCCTCATAGCTATTCTTGTGAAATTAAAAAATTCAGGAAGCTGAGAAAGAATTATGAATCAGTCTTAATAATTTGCTCAGAACCAATCTACAGATAAATTTCATCTCTGAATTGTTTAACTCTGCTGGATTGTCTTAGAAAGAGCACAAAACTTAATTCTAGATGAGAAGGAACTAGCTAGGAAACATATCTGCTGTATACCATCAGTACTGGCTCTATCTAAAATGCAGATAGCAAGGAATAGATGCCTTCTTCCCTAACTTATTGACAGATATCTCACAGAGCCACTTGTCTTGGGGCAAGCCAGGACTCTTAATACAATACACGAAGATGTGAAAAAACACTGGCATTGAACAAGATGTATTCAGTGATCTTGAAGGTACAGAAAAAAAGAAGGTAAAAGCACGGGATCAGGTCCAAGATAAGAAGCAATGTTCACAGGAAATACGGCCAGTAATAATACAAAGTGCAAGAAGCACACTGGTACACAGTCTCAGACAATTAGCAGCAATTAAAAATTAACAGACAATTAATCTGAACACAGAAGAAACCATTCCTGTGCTGATGGCTGGTCATCACATACTGGTTTTGAAGACCTCGGGAGCCAGAAGTGAATTACAGCAAAATGATGCTGATCTGCATCTGATTAGTTTCTGCAATGAATTCGTTACAAGGAGTGGACAACAAACAGATTCACATACTTTGGAGATTTTTTGTCTCCCCACATCTGGTTTTATTACCTCATATCCAGTAGATCTGCTAAATAAAATCTGCTTAGCTGAACCAGTAATAATATTTGTTAATACAATTTTTACTTGATTCACTGAAGTGCTTAAGATTCTAATAGAATTAGGAATTTCAGCAAAATATGCTGAAGTAAAAATGTCTTTGATTAGAAATTGTTGGTTTAAAATTTTCAGCTAAAATAAAATAGCAGTGTCTGAAAGGTGAGGATTGACATTATCCAACTTGTGGTAAAAGTGTTAAAACAGTAGAACTTTTCACAAAAACATTGCAGTTCCATCATCAATGATAACCTTAATGAAGTTAAAGATTCAGACAAACTTTATGCTAACAAGATGGAGAAGGATCTAAAGGAGAAGGCATATGAGGAACTGCTGAGGGAAGGAGACTGAAAAATCATTGTGTGCAGCTTCTTCACAAGGCTAAGCAGAGGGACAGGTGCCAGTCTCTTCACTGTAGTGACCAGGACCCAGGGGAATGATCCTAAATTCTGTCAGGGGAGGTTCAGATTGGATACTATGAAGAGGTTCTTCACCCAGATGGTGGCTGAGCCCTGGAACAGGCTCCCCAGGGAAGTGGTCACAACACAAAGCCTGGCAAACTTCTAGAAGTATTTGGACAATTGTGTCAGGCACATGGTGTGACTTTTGGAGTAGTTCTGTGCAGGGCTAGGAGTTGGACATTGATGATTCTTGTGAGTCCTTCCAACTCTGGATAATCTGTCTATGATTCTCTGAACATCTGATACTACATGTGATAGAGAAAGGCATGTGATACTACATACAATATATGTAGTGATTTCCTCTGTTCTTCTGGGAAGGAATACATTATATTCATAAACACTTAAATAATGCACTGTCATTAGAGTGGTGTAGGCTTTGACACAGGCATTCTGATCTGGTTGGCTTGTCCTGTATCACACAGATCACCTTTGCTGCAAATGATCTGAAGGAAACTAATACATGCAGGTAACTCAGCACTGAGCTGAGGCAGGACAAATCATTATCAAAAGGTTCTAAGTACAGCTGAAAGCAGAGATCATTGGATATCTCATGTGGAAACAGCTCAGAGGAGATTTCCAAATTAAAGTCTGGTTGCACTTCTAAGGGATCTCCAGGACTGAGAATGTTCTTTCTTTTATTGCTACTGATACAAAATATCATTTAAAGGAGATACAAACAGAGAAATCAATGCAGATAAAGAATATACAAGTGACTAAGAGCTTGAACAAAATTCACATAACCCTAGAGCAGAGGTGAGCGCATCCAGAAGATTCTGTGACTAACTTAGCCTGCTCAAAGACAGAATAATACATGTCTCTTAGCCTAGACTTACAGATGCTTGAATAAACACAGAAGAACAGAGGCTGGTATTCCATTAGGAGCTCATTTGCACTCTAGAGCTAAAGCACCCTGGCCTGTTGCAGTTCTGCCCATCAGAGAATTTAAAACCAAGAATTTTCTACCTTGCAGAAGAGCTGAGGAAAAAAATCAGAGAACATGTGGACCAAGAACATAAAATAACATAAAAACAAAAAAATGCTGAAATGACACTCATTCTTATGTGTCATTCTGAGAACTGTAATTAATTTATTTTCCAATACATCAATAGAGCATAAGGAAACGGTTACTTCTTTAGGTCTGAATATAGATAGATAGAGCCATTTCTGTGTGTATATTTCATTATATTTAAGTGACTCTTATGGGCAAAACAGTCTCTCAATTCAGGATGTTTTTCTCTTAATTGAATTATTTTAAGCAAAATATTTCATTATTGACTTTGGTATTGAGAAAAAGAAAACACAAGTATTTAAAGAAATACTAAAAACTTTTTTCTTCCTCAAGCTCAGCTTAAGCTAAATTCTTATACTTTCAACTTCCCTTACTGTTAATATGGGTATTAAATTAGTAACAAGAAAAAAAGTGCATGAACATCACATTCAGTTCAAGCAAGGAATTGTTCACACGTTAGCAGATTGAGCTGACCTGACTTCAAACTGATGATGTAGTTCTGTAAACCAAAATGGAAGAAAACTTACTGGATGCAGGCTGAAAGCGCACCACAGCAATGGTAAAAATAACCACAGTATAATATCTATTTGAAACGGTTAGACCAAATAATTGTACTTAATCACTTTCAAAAGCCTGAAAATTATCTTTTTTACAATGTAAAATGAATATACTACTAGAGTAGAGGGAAACACAACTGACAAAGTTAGATTTCTTCACAGTGAATCAGCTGGAGCAAAATATTTATTATCAATGTTCGCCAGTTAATCTATTCAAGGTGTTATTGAATGGGTGTGTGAAAGAACAAAGAGCAAATAAATCACTAAAAACAGTAATTTGTGGACAAAAGTGTAAATGGGCAAAATTCAGTAAAACACCTTTTATTCCACCAGTGCTTTTATAAAGGCAAAGTTCCACATAAATACAGTGACAGACCCACAAATTACCTTAAAGATAACTAGTTGGAGTCTCCATATACTCTGTAAGAACATTTTAAACACTTGAACTTCAGAAGATGAAGTGTATTTTCTATACTTCTAGTGAGAAAAATTATTTTTAAAATTTTATTTTACCTCTACCTGAAAGCAATAAGGAAGAAAGAAAAGCAATTCAAGGAATCACTTTAAGATGAAATGCAGAACTAAAAACACTTTAATGGCCAAAAACAATTCTTCTGAAGATAGCATAACCAGAAGCAGAGCAGAGAGAGAAGAGATAGAAACTTACAACACCAAATGGAATCTTTCAAGATTTGACATAAATAAGTGACATATTTCACAGAACTTTTCATGTTTTTCAGGTGACAGAGATATATTTGACTAAGAATTAATTCTTATCTGGATGCTTATTCAACAGACAACCCATATATCCATGGCTACATCCTCAAACCTGCTTTCTCTAAGTGGGACACCTAATTCTCTAGTTATTCACTTTTCATGTTTATGTTGGCTTTTTCGGATGTGTACTTACAACCAGAATCAAGGAGATCTGATGCATTTCCTTGAGCTTAAAAGCTCAGCATTCCAGTATTCCAATATGGAGTGTCTCAGTGAATTGTGCCTATTTTTGTCTCAAGGGTACACATTATGAATCAAAGAATTAAATTAATGCGCTGCCATGATTTCCATCATTAGCTTTGTCCTTTAATTTGGTTTGTTGACAAATTAAATACTCTGGCTAAGAAACATAGTACAAAGCCCTTTTTAAAAGAAATCTTGTTCTTAACTCAGTGATGTATTGCTTTATTGACTAAAACCTGTTACATTCCAAAGCCTCAATGTTTTCTGAAGTTCATGAAGATCTGGCAAACAGAAAAAGCAAATTACTTTCATGTTCTGAATTTATTTATTCATAGTGACTTGTTTGCTCTTTAGAATGTCCTTCTTAGTAAATATTTTGCTTCTGTTTTCATCCCAAATAACCCAGAAAAGTGAAATTAGGTTCAATGAACCTAATTGAACCTCACATAATTCCATGTTTTTTAATGTTTCCCTTTTCAGAGTATCAGGTTGTGCTCTCTCTATAAATAGATATTATCTTCAATGGTGTAATAACCTCATATTTTCATTTGCCTATGGTAATAAGAAATTTAAAGACACAGGAAAGACTTTGGTTGCATTGAGTGGAACATAATGTTGTGTGTTAAAGACATGAAAAAGAAAATCAGAATACTATAATACAAATGTTCTGAGAAGTGATGTTTAAATATCTTTTAATAAAGACAGGACTGAATCTGAGTTTTTGAAACCTGGGCAAGAATCCAAATCAGTTCTTACCATTCAAAATTCTTCATAACTAGTTTTTTGAGTTGTAGCCCTAGATAAAAATATTCAGTGACCTCTTTACTCTAGTTTTAAATTATCTGAAATGTTAGTTTGATAAATTTATTTAAAAATCAGTCACTTCATTTATTGTGTTCACCATAAGAATATCTAAGCAATTAATTCTAAAATAGAGTAGCATTGGGATGTATAATATATTGCTATATTAAAATATAAAAGCATCAAGTAAGAAATGAAATACTTAAACTGATAAATTAACATTTAAAATCAAAAGAGTAACTGTCTTTGAAATTTTATTTGTGTTATAAACTCAAACTACATTTTATTAGTAATAAATTTTCATAGACTATGGCTTATCTATGGAGCAATAAAATTGTGCAGGGAAACTCTTTCTGAAAGTTACCATGGGTAATAAATATCACTTGTCTAACAATTGATGATATCAAGCTAAGAGGAAAGACAACTCCACTGAAGGAGAGTGAAGATAGAGAAAAGCAAGACTGAAACAGCTGAGTTTTCAATTACACCAGAGGATCAGAATCCCAAGTGGACTGAGTATTGCTAATTGGAAAGACTCTGGAAAAGAGAGGATGGAAAGCTTTGTGGCCTAGAAGTCATGATCTGTAGTGAAAGATAAAAGAAGCTCTTTGGACAAGAGATGTGTAAGAGATGGTCTTTTTAAGGCTTGTATTTGTCATACAGGAGAGCTCTCTTTGATTGCAAATACCTCTTTAATCTAGAAGATAAAAGGTCCAAATGAACCCAGAGGCTGAAAGGCAGAAAACCTCAGACTACAAAGAAAATTCAATTTTAAAGTAATCAGTGGAATTAACTAATTAAAAAAAAAAAAAAAAAAAAAAAAAAGAAAAAAGCCTTATCATGAGCCATAAAGGATTCTATATAATTTGAAAACTTTCAAAAAACAGGTTATGCCTCAGAAGTTCCACGCAAGAATTGTGTGAGATTCTTCCTTTTTCTTCAAAATGCTACAGATATGAATCCATCTTAGGAGTTATTTGGTTTTAATTTTTCAGTAATACAAAATTGCCCTGTAAAATCCTCTTGTAAAAGGACATACCTGGCTGATTTAATTTTTTAGGAACTCCCCTTTAAATCTTCATTATGCTATCTACTTGCAAATGTAAAATGAAAATATTTTTTAAGATAAATCACGAAGAGACATTTAAGATCCTTTACACAAGAAGGCTCTGTATTAATACAAATTTAAAATGCTGACCATGATGGAAATGGAAACAGAACCACTCTTACATGTATCAGCCAGAATGCCAGAACAACTCTTATATTCATATTATATTTAAATGCTAAAATAAGTGTAAAGGTCTCATTTGGATTTTTTACAGATATCCAGGCTTCTGTTGCAGAACTGAAACTAATGGTTTTGTAAAGTCATAAACTGCAAAACGGGATATATAGACATGGGTGTTTGGAAAACTGATCCAAAGGATCAGCAGTGGAAAACTGAGAAATTTCAGGTTTAGTGGAAAATTTCTGCTCCAGTCCTTGTGAAGTTGGAGTACTTGGTGAACACTACTAATAAAAAGAACCAAGACTCTGAAAGCAAGCAAAACTTCTTTCATTTGTACACATAAATATGGACCAAAGATTCCCTTTTAAAATTACTACTTCAGAGACTATATATCATTACCAAAAAAAACCAAAAAAGGTCACTTTAATGCCACCATAATGTCTTTATAGGATATTTCTTGATCTTGCCTTGACCTTCTAAAATTAATCATACATAAAAGTTAACAGGTACACATGTAATACCACCTATTAACATCTTTTGTTCTCCACAAGCTGAATATTGCCGCCTTATAATTCTTATGCTAATACAGACTTTATTTGAATTGTTCTAAACATATATTACAATGTCTAAATCACAGGCCAGAATGTATTTTGATCTGGTATTTTTCTGAATAGTACTGCCTGTAATAAGCAATAATATCTAATATGTTACACATGCTGAGTAAAATTTGATTGCCTCCTTGAAACCTGTGTAAAGCTATACATTGGTGTTGTTTGTCATTACAGAACTGCACCCAGCTCTATTTTAAATAGCATAGAACAGACTATGTGTCGCAATGGAAAACCACAGGCACCCACAATAATCCACTTGTTTGGGTTTTTTTAAAGGACTGCATTTGGTAGTGAGATTGCTTTGATGGCAGCAGAGAATCAGAACTCATATTCAGTAACTTAAACTAAAAAAGTATTTAAGTTAATGTCCTAAGGTGACTTTATGATGTTTGTATCCCAAATCATCTGTTCTGTTTATGCTGTATATTGAGTTCTGCACATTTAAAACTGGATTCTGAGAGTGAAGGAAAAGCGGTGGAATTTTTTTGTGGCAATAATCAAAAACAGGGAAGCAAGCGCTCTTGGAGTTCTCTGCTCTGCAGACAGACAGGGAGGGAGTTTTCCCTTGCTGTCGTAGCTGGTTTTTCCCTTGTTAACTGAGGCCAGAAGGGGTTTTTTGGAAGTGTTCAGCCATTGTTGGGTCCGGGAACACCAGGACTACTGTCCGGGGACCCCCAAGCTGCACTGCAGGCGGGGCACCGGACCCGAGCCCCAACGAGAGAGCCAAGGACACATGCACAAAAACACCTCTCTCCGAGCCACAGGAGGACTTTCTGAATTTGCCACCTCTTCAGAACAACGAGAGATTTTGTTGTTTAACAGTATTCATTTTTTCATGTTCATGAATAATTTTCTAGTTAAATAAACAGTTTCTGCCACTTCACTCATAGGAGATTTTTACTCACGAACTGGTGGGGGAAGGGCCGCTTGAATCTGTTTTCCAGAGGGACCACTTCAGAGATTTCTTCCCTAAATTTGCCCCAAACCAGGACAGTTAAAAATGTGTATGAAACTTTTTCACTGAAATAAATTCTCCTCTGTGTGCAGAGGGGAACCTAGGAAAATGCAGAAAAAAAGCCTGAAAAGGCATAGGTCTCTTTAAACAGGCAAGGTTTACTGCAGCTGATTGTATTTTGTAATGTCTTCAGTGATACACTGGTTCGGATGAGAACAGTTCTCACAGACATCAGGGATCATCTCTACCTTGACTTTGTTAAGATCTAGACAAGAGACACTGGTCAAAATCCATCAAAGAGCTATAGGCCTCAAAGTGCTCAGTACTGCAGTGCTTGAGATGTTTGAAATTTGGATCTGGCAGCAAAACAGTAAGGTCAAGGACAATGTCTCATGTACCTTGCTAGGCTTCCTGCTACATTTTACTAGAACCACCGTTCAGATGGCTGGAAGGGAACCTTACCAAAATGACAGCCAAAAGGAAGGACTTAACTGCCAGGAACATGGACTTCAGGACTTGGAAGCTACTGTTAAACACCCCTGCAGCCATATAATTTCTTGGGACTCTCTTTCTAGTAATATTTCTTGGAATCTCTTTCTAGTAATATTTCCCTCCCTCCCTCCCCTCCTTCCCAGTGTAGGGACTACTGGTAAGGGGAAGTTCCTATTCAGGATGAGTAACTAGAAAATTTTCTATTTTATGTTACTGCATTTAATTTTTTATACCAATAAACACACGTCCACATCTTTCAGGCTTGACATCTTAGTGGCAGTTAGTTCCAGACAGAATACCCTAATATACACAAAAATATGCAGCATTGTGCTGTCATGACATGAGTCAGCAGCTAAGAGTATGTTAATATAATATTAGCATTGATTTTCTGAGCTATTCCAGTGCAATACATTTATAATACACGCAACTATTGTCAGCATATGCCAAATTGGCAACATTGCACCAATTTGATCAAGAAAAATGGACAAAATTATACAATTAATAGGTATGCAACAGCAATATACTTAGGTTTTTTAGAATACAATTAAATGATCTCACAGCATCTTTCTGTGACCATACCACAGATCTCAGTCACCTACTTCTTAATAGCTTTTCTATTCTTACAAGAACTGTTTAGCTTATACATGCGTTCAAATATCACTGCAAATATAAGACAAGGAATTTCCACATTCCGAAATTACTTTGTTCAACAAAGTCGACTTGAACTTAAAATCATTGGCAGACAGATCTTTCATGATAGTCACCTAGGATTTCTCTGAAATATTGTCCTTTACTACTATGGTGGGTTGACCTTAACTGACTGCCAGCTGCCCAAGAAGCCACTCTATCACTTGCCCTCCTGAACAGGACAGAGGGAGAAAATACAACAAAAAGTTCCTGACTTGAGGTAAAGACAGGATGATCACTCATCAGTTCCTGTCATGAGCAAAACAGGTTCAAGTTGGTGAATTAATTTAATATATTGGCAATTAATAGGAGCGTGGGTAATAAGAAACAAAGAAAAATCTAAAAACACCTTCAACCCATCCCTTTCTTCTCAGTCTCAACATCACTCTGCTCCAGGATACAATTCTTCAAAAATTTCTCCTGCTTGGAACCTTCCCAGGGGCTACAGTTCTTTACATGGTGTTCCAGTGTGCTTCCCTTCCACATAATGCATTTCTTCTGGAAAAGACTCTTTCCATGTGGGTCCCTCACAGTTGCTCACAGGAGCATGCTCCAGGGATGTCCACACAGTGTTGCTTCCTGCAGGGCACATCCACTCACTCCAGCACGGGGCCATCCACAGGCTGTAGCATGGATAACTGCTCCATGGCTTGGTCTTCTCCACAAACTGCAGGGCAATCTGTGTCTGGAGCACCTCCACTCCCTCGTTCTTCATTGACCTTGGTGTCTGCAGAGTTCCTTCCATGAACTGTTAGAAATCAATCACATACAAGGTGATTCTAGAGGCTGTCATCCTGCTTACCACCAGTACTATGTACTATTCCTTATCCAAAAATTTCCCAATTTTGGGGATGTTCACACTTCTTCAAATGATCACACAATTCAGTTATTTTTCACCCATGTTAAAAATAAAATTATAAATAAAATAAAAACTCAAACAAACACAATTCCCATTTCTTGATATTTTAATCATGTCTTCTAGCATTGTGTATGATGAAATATACCATCTCTACATTATTTATAATTTCATAAATCTCAGGACTACAGATTTCTAGAGTACTTTTCTTTTTCAGCAGAAGCTGGTTTGCACCTGTTTTTTCTTGACTATGCTTCTATTTGGTCTATTTTGTCATTTGTGTTGGTGGGATTAAAAAAAACAAGATACAGGATGAATGACATAGTCATTAAAGACATAGTCAGAGTTGATGCATTTATTGAGCTCTTACTGCTGCAACACAATTAAATTTTTTTTTAAAAAAATTGCTAATATTGACTCAGAGCTTTGTTAGATAAGTAGACTTATTCTTAATTTTCCCGTGTGCACTGAGGTACTTCCAAGAGCAGAGGAAGGATCCTATGGTTTGATACATATTTCTAAGAGTATCTTTTCACCTAGTGACTCTTTTAAGCAAAACACATTTAAATAAGAATGCAGAAAGCTGCCTTGCATCTAGAGAAGGGAGACTTCAAGATAAATATCCTCTTAAACTGCTAAGTTCAGGTGTCTGGACAATATACTGGATATTGTTAATAACTCCCTGACACAATTAATCCTCTACACACTCTGTACATAAAGGTCAAACAATCCACGGGACGACTCCAATTTTTTTTCAGCTAAAGATAATAGGAATTATAACACTGACATCTAGCTGTGTTTTCTTCCCCAAAGTCAGACAAGAATGAGCAGAACAACTCAGATGCAGAGTATCTTGGAGAACTAAACATGAGGTTATATGGGAATATGTAAAAAGCAGCGCAAAATGCATCTCTGCTCAGGTAGCACAGAACTGTACTGCCTGGCACTTTTGAACATTTGCCGATTTAGCAATTTATGAAGTTAAACCCTACAGTGGAATTCATTAATTTCTATAATGTAAATTATTTCCTCAGAAGTGTATTTCCCATAAGTGAGATGGTTTTGCTGTGGCCATGAATAAATCAAAAATGAAGTAATCTTTATAGGCAGTGCTAAAAAAAACCTGACTCGGGGGAAATCTGAACGTAAATAACACAGAAAAGTTTACAGAAAAAACACCACACAAACTCATTAAAAATACATTTATATTATGGGGAAAAAAAGGACTATGTGAAAAAAAAAATCTGCCTAAGCTTAGCATTGCAGATCTGACATTCATTGTATTGATCAAAACCCTATTTTGTCAGGGAAATGTTTGATAATATAATTTTGACATAAATTCAGTAACCAAGGAGAACAAAGAGAAATCTTTAAGGTCTAACATACAGTTTTGAGGCTTTAATCAAGAAAAGAATGATGACCAACACTTTCTTGAGTGAGTAATGATTTAAAGTATATTTTTCCCTGTGGGCCTATCAAGAGTTGCCTTGAAGGGAACCACTAGAGGAAGAAAAATGGTCAGCATTTTCTGAAAGCTCTCTTTTCAGGGTGCTACAAAAGTGGCACTGCAAATCAAGACCCCTCAGCTTGCTTTTCAAAATCTATCTGTTCATACTGTACCTATAGATATCTTTATTTGTACATTTGTAAGGAAGGAAACAAATAGATTCTGTTGTTAATTCTTTGCCTTAAATTAGCTTTCAATTAGCAAGTTTTTGTTTTTGTTTTTTTTTTTTAATAAAAGAAAGGAGATAAAAATCTTTTATCTTAAAGGAAGATCATTAACTATGCAATTGCTGTTAATTACATGCCAAGAAGCTCTGTATCTCTGATGGCTCTCAAAAACTGCTTCTTCAGGCTTCTCCGGTCACTCCACATATGCCACAGTTCAAAGACTTTAGGCATTGTGTTTGTGCTCAGGAGACTTGATTGGACAAAGAGCAGGAAATGCCTTACATAACACTTCATTTTTTGTAGTTCTCACACAAACTGTGGTCTTATTCCTTCTTTTAGTCAATAAGGGCAATAACTAGGATTAAGCATTTTGGAGCAGTGTTCATTTGATGGTGACCATCAATATCTTCCTTCATTAGCCAAAGTCATACTCTCTATATATTTCTTTATGTGTACTCAGACAAGTTTTTTCAGGTTAAATAGCATACTCTTGCAGTTTGTACTATGGTGGAACCCCACTATCTGATGCTATAGTATTTATCTGCACCTGTAGAAATAAAAGGGACATAAATATAATGGTATGTGAAGAAAGACTGACAGAAATCTGTTATTAAGACAGCTTAGCACTTCTCTTTAGAAGAACCTGTTTCTCACAGGTTATCACTACCTTACATTTGTCAAAGTCAAATTTGTTGCATTTATTATGGATTGATTTCTTCTGCATGCGGGTGTATTTTGTGGAGGTGCAGTCCTTTGGGACTTGCTCAGGCATCTGACGCTACCAACCAATGACTGAATCCTGTATCACTTGTGACCCCACACAATGGTTAAGCTCAGGAACACTTCTCTTATAATGGCTTCCCATTAGTCCTCTCCCCTGCCTTTACACAGTCTAGGTACACAATGCTCTCTTAATGAACCGTAATACTTCAAGAGTGCCTTGTCCATTCCTGTGCACTAAGAAAGAAAAAATCTTTAGGAGAAAAATACATTGTTGTACAAGAATGAATAGAGAAAAGAAGGCAAAATTAATTGGCCAAGCAACCTTATTCAGTATCCTAACTTCTGAGAGCTGGATGTGTCAATCTCAGTACTATTTTTGCAGACATTATATGCAACCTATTTTATATATGTCTGGTTCTGATTCAATAGTGCCTGAAGCTACAAACTAAAGTGAGATGGAGGACAACCAACTTTATATATTTCATCTCAATTAAGTCATGCTATTTTCCAATAATAGAGAATGAATACTAGATGTGATTGTGTTTTCATATTATGTTTGTCTTTGTAACACAGAAAGCAAAATAATATAATTTGAGAAAGATTTTTACATTATGTATGGCTGTGAAAAAGTTCAGTTTATTTATGTTTGGTGTTAATTATGAAATGGTATATAGTCATAGTCATATTACCCTATAATTAGTGGTATTCTGACATTAAACTTTTCAATTATTACTCCATTTTTGCAGTAATAATGCCTATAAGGGTGGTTTCTGATAGGCACATATAAAGGATGTGCAAGAAAAAAATCAATGAAATAAATATTTACAGAGGATTAAGGTCTGTAAATTATGCATCTCCTAAAGAACATAACTTTCCTGTCAAGCATCCTATTGATTTCCTTAGGCTCTTTAACCCCTGTTCCTCTCTGGTGAAAATATTCTCATGAGAAATAGGTTATTGCTAAGTTTCAGGGGTAACTGACCCCTCAGACTGTAGACTTCTTTGTCTCTCTATGGCTAACAAGGAGAACTTGGAAACATGCAGAAAAAGTAGTACTGGCAATACATGTACTATTCTGAATACTTTGAGAGTATTCAGTCTTACTGATCCTCCTATCCAAGTACCAAACTTTTTGTCTAACCAATAGTCATAAGACACTGGTACATGCTTTGGAGAAGGTGAGAAAGAAAGTTCAAAAAAATGTTAACAGATGTGAAAACCTCCCCAAGGATATAGATCAGGTTATAGCACAGAATACTTCTGGGGCACAGAGAGCACTTATAATGTCAACTGTCTAAATTATCCCACTAGATATGATATAATATAACATAACATAACATACAAACATATAACATAACATAATACATAACATAACATAACATAACATAACATAACATAACACATAACATAACATTACATAATTACATTACATTACATTACATTACATTACATTACATTATATAAATATATCAGCTTCAAGGGGTCGTATCAGCTTTGTCGTATTGGTCAAATCTGGCCAATAGCAGATACTTACAGATGAGTAAGAATAGAATGAATGTACACAGTATCTTTTAAAATTCCCCTCACCTGCCTAGGAACTTCTTCAACCAAATTTAATTTCCACATATGTAGTAACATTCAAAGGATTTATCCTTCTTGAATTTGTGCAGTTTTTCCTAGCACCAGCATAAATTTTTACCAGTCATTATATCCCTGGCAAGGATTGATGAAAGACTGGAAAAGTGAGAATGGGAAGATTTGTGGTCTAGAACTCCTTATCCATACAGAAAGATAAGAAACAATTTTTACTGTTTGCACAAAGGGCCACCTCTTTCTACATGTGTTGAACCTGGTTCACTGAGTTCATTGAATTGCCCCTTTTGTTAGAAGAAAGCAGGAACAATCAATTTATAACTATGCTATTTTTTCTGGGGGCTTTTCCTCATTCATCAACTGTGTTTCTCTATCACACCCTTTTCAGTTATTTTTATTCCCAGATAAGTCTTGGATAATTTCACTGTTCTTCACAGATAAGCCATGACATATCTCTCAACATCCTCATTCAAAATCTTATACATTCTTTTGTGTCCAGCTAGATTCCACAGAACTGGCTACCTGTCATGGGAACTATATTTGAGTGTGGTTACCCGTGTCCACCTCAAGAAGCATCCTGGTACTCTTCTAGTATGTTGTCTTTAGTCAAGAAGGTAAAACTGGTGTTAACATGACCCAGTTTTATTGTACTAGTGATAAATCAACCCTCAATGTATTCTAACATTGGGTAATGCAACTCAGAAAAATACTGTGACAAACTTTGGAGAAAGGGTTTTCTCTCCTCACTACCTCCTCCTTTCCCTTTGGAGTCTATTGATAGCCTATAGCTCCACTTCCTGAATGTCATAGTGGCCTGAAAAGCATTTGGAAAAGTCAGCTAAAACACTTGGAACAGAACCTTAGACTGTGTAAATCTGGAAGCTGGGTTTGCTCATTTTCAATTACTGTGAAATTTCCTTGTCTGACCTTGTATCAAAGAGGATGTCTGGGTAAATTCACAGCCCATAAATGAGAGGTCTAAGCTCTTTACAGTCAATTGATATCGCTGCTTGTTTCCAAAGGGGGAGTGACATCATCTAGTCCAAGGGTGATTATATTTACAAGGTCTGCACAACGCAGTTCTGCAAGGTGCCAAAATCCATGTATGGATAGTCTGTGTTTCCATTCATACCTTCTTTTCTGCTGGTGAGAGTAGAAGTGAACCAATAAATCCCTATGATCAGTGATATCTAAGCATATCTTTGATATTTGTTTTGACTTCCTTAACCAACATTTTGAGCTTCCAGGAAGCCAGACAGCCACACCAGCACAGTTCTAAGCCTGACCTAAAGCCCTGTTTAGAATTGCTATGCTATTTACTACCGTTTTGTAGCTTCCACTTCAGTGAAGGTTTGATTTAAGACAGAGTTAAGTCATACCTGCTTGCCAAAGACAACATCAGCCATCCTTAAATTTAGTCTAATAGTATCAACAGGAAACTCACCCCAGACCAATTCACTAGAAGCTAATCTATATATCATTACAAAAGCTGATTTATATTCTTTGTATCCCAAAGTGAAGAAAAAGCAAACAAGCCTAAGTATTTTGTGCAAATTCATATTTGGAGTTTTACTTCTTATTCTGTACTGAAACTGGAATTGGCACTCTTCTTGTCCCCAGCTGCTATGCAGGGTTCATGTGCTCTATCAGTATGAAGGTTGATATGAGCTTTTATTTCTTTTTGTAAAGGGAGGAGATCTAACTTCATTGGTCACATGAAGATCAACAGGAAAGATAGAAATCAGTTCTTTAAATTCAGACGTATCTTTGAAATTATGAGCCCAGTAGGGGGTTAAACAGCAACTGAACACCAACACTATTGCATATCCATGACCTCTCCATGGAATATAAACCACTCCTGGTCAAATTCAGAGAGCCATAGAATCATAGAATGACTCAGAAGGGACCTTCTTAAAGATCATCAGGTCCTATTTCCCTCCCTTTCACTAGATCATTCCAGTCCCCTAAGAGACTTTAGTATACCTTCAACCGTTAACTCCACACATGCTCAGGACCTCCAGAAAATGTCATCTGTTCCTCTCCAGTGGGGCAATGACATTTGTGTTTACATAGATAAAATTTTGGTCTAGTCAATGTGTCATTCTCCACGTCTAGATCCATAAAAAAAAATCTTATTTTCTCTAACTAAAACAAACTGCAGCACATAGGAGAGAATGAAGTCTTCTCCTTTGTGAGAGCAGCCTGTCCCTGCATCAAGTTTACAGATATCTCTTAGCCAATGAATCTGCATATGCCTACTATTTCCTTTGGCAATACATGACTGAAATTTAATGGAGCTGTGAACGTGTACCAGAGGAAGAATAAAATCTTTCCAGTAAGGCTCACAAAAAATGTGTTCCTATTCAAGTTCACTAGCTAATTAATAGCAGAATATATTTAAATACAGTAAGTTGTTGTACATGCTTTGGAATTCAATGAAACCTAACAAGCAAAATCAGGCTCTTTTATGTAAACTAATCACTTATGGTTAAGCTCTCTTTGTAAGATCTTCACTGCATTATTCCACAGACAATAAATTGCTTCTTTCAGTGTAGGCAATATTTCTCAACTCTCACATACCATAAATCTTATTTTCTTCTCATTCTGCCAGTTTTATTTTAAACAATTGTACTGAAGGGTGCACCACAATTCACATGCCGTTTATTACCTCCTATCAACAGCTGCTTCCTACTTTCCAGTTTCAGTTTCATATTTATATATCTTGTCAGCTGGGAAAACAAATACTTTGAAATCTCTTCCACACTAAGAGCAGAAGATTATATTGAATAACGTAGTCAGTAGTATCTTGGGATTTTTGACATGATTTTTATTGACCAACACCAGCACAGTTGTTAATGATTTTCATAACTACTATTAGATCATATTTCTGAGGTGTAAGGAAACATCTTTACACATTATTACACAGTGTTTACTTTGAAGTACTGCAATTGCTGCTAAGGGCAGCCTGTTACATACTGAATTGTTTTTATTGGCTTATGATGGAATGTTCGTTTCTTATTTGCGTTTCCGTGTTGATTAAAATTCTGTATAGCTTAATATTGACCTGAACAACATCCAGAGAATTAATTAGATTTATAGAAAAGAACTTCCATTTAAGGACTTAGCAGTCTTTAGGGATCTCTAGGGAAAATTTTATTTCATAGTTCTTCAAAATTATTTTTCAAAAGGCTGCAATTCCCTGTGACACACATGGAAAAATGACTAAGCCCTCAAAATTAGGGACCAGCCATATTCCTAGTACAGTTATGGAAGAGAAGTCAAGAATTCACTTTTCTTGAACTAATGCTCCTCTAATAAGAAAAAAAGCTGTCCTTGATGCAAGGAGGCAGTACCTTAGCGGTTAATGCCTTAGTGAGGTTTCACTATTTTTGTGTGTGTTGTACACGTGCTATAAGGCATAAGCAAGATCATTAAACGTAGATAGGTTGTTTTATTATATCTGCTGATTTTGTAATCTCATCATAGAAAGCTATCCTCTTGATCAAGTATTTTCCATTCATAAACTCATGCTGATATCTTCAAACCACCTTCTTGTCTTTAATATGTTTGAAACCAGTTATCAGTTCATCCTGCTCTTATTTTAATGGTTCATTTTTCTTACATGGTCCCACTCTACAGAAAAATACCTGTGCCAGAATCATTAGCTGTTTGCTAAAACCTGATCTAGATATACAGGTAGACCTAGCTTTTGTACAGCTTTTCATCATAACACACTGATTTGGTTTGGGTTTTTCTGGGGATTTGGGGGTTGAGCAACAAATAGAAAAGGTGAAATATACAGATCTAATCAGACAAGTCAGCAGACAACTGACACCCACATTTTCAGTGTCCATCTTTTGCCTTACTTGACAGTTACTTTCTGCTTTTCAGTTTCATAATCTAGTAGAATAGGAGTTGAAACCATGCTGTTGTTTAGTAACAAACAGTTGTATGGGGACCTACAAGTCAAATTCTCACCTTGATAGCCAGCAGAGAATTTACACGAAAAACATCTGACCATTCTTTTTCTACCAATTCTGTTTGACGGAAATCAGAACTGTAAACAGGTAGATGCCATGAAAATGATTGTGACTTCGTTTGCATCTAAATGCTATCTGCTCTTTACTCTTTAAAGAATATGACTTCTTGATATAAAAAAGATAGTTTGCATCTAACTGGGGATAAATTTTATGATCCCACACTTCCACTGAAGTTCAGAATTCTCAGTAGCCCACTATTTCTGGTACTTTTAAGTATCATCTCATAACTGGTTTAGTAATCAATGTATCTCTTAACCGTCTGCCATATCGGTGAATTTAATAATCTGGTCTTTAACACTTCTTTTGGACAAAGATGAAATCTGGTCCAAACAACTGTAGCTTAGAAGCACCAGACAATCTATCGCTGTGGTTGAAATGGTGATTCTTTGAAGTTTGAATTTTTCTTTTGACTGTATATCAAACACTAATTAGCTGTTTACAAGTTTGCAATTAAAACTCTGTATTTTCAGTCTTGAAAATGATGAGTGATAAAACACTGATGTTATTCTTCTGAAAGAACATTTATTAAAAACTGAACATGTGACATCACTGATGGAATTTCCTGCCCTTGCCAATCCACCTATTGTTTAAATCCAACAATAACCAAATTTCTGCCAGATATTATATGAATATTCAATGATATATAAAAAGAAAGCTAATCTCTATTTAAGTGTTTAAGGTGATGATGAACGGACAACCTCCTGTGATAACTAACACCTTCCCTTATTATTTACTGTCATTACTTTTTTTTTTCCAGTGTGAATGTTTGAAGCTCTAGTTTCTGGTCATTAGACTTGACAAGCTACTCAAGTTATTTCTAAATACATCATTAGCAATAGAATCATAGAATACACTGAGTTGGAAGTGATCCAAGAGAATCACTGAGTGCAAACTCTGACTCTACCCATTGCTATCTAGGAGTTAAACGGTTTATCCAAGGGTATTATCCAAATGCTTCTTGAACACTGATAGGCCTGGTGACATGACCAGTTCCTTGAGAAGCCTCTTATAGTACTTGACTACCTTCTCAGTGAAGAACTTTTTCCTAGTACCTAATCTGAGCACCCCTGATGCAGCCTGATACAATTTCCATGTGTTCTATCAGTGTTCACCAGAGAGAGGAGATCAGCATCTTTCTCTCTATTCCCTCTCAAGAGAAAACTGTAGAAAGCAATAAGCTCAATTTGTCATCAACTGACTCTGATGACAGAATCAGTGTAACATCACAGTCATAGCACTAGGGAAGAAAAGTAAGCCTTGGAGAGCTTTTCTTATAATCTCCCTTTACCAAGATTACATCATTTCAGCATAATTGTTCTGGTCTTTTTTGCAAGTGGCTCTTTATATGACTTAGTTTCAACAACTTTTATATTTTTTATAACATTTATATTAAACAGGTGCACTAGAGTTAAATTCTTTGAAAGTAGTTTACAGTTCATTTATTAGTAAAGGGGGAAATCAATTAGATTTTTAATAATTCCCAGAATAACCTTCTCCATAATTTTGCCAAGCACCAGTAGCCTTTATATGGTGCTTTTCACAAGAATAAATTGTCTTCATTGCTCTACTCTTGAATTCTTTTTTTTCTGATACTCTTTTATGATCAAAATTAAATATCATCTTCCAGTATTAGTCTCATAAATGCCTTTATTTGGTTTGTGTGGCAATGTTTTGGTGGTGGGGAGGCTGAAGGAGTGGTGCCTGAGGAGAGATCAGTGACTACCCCCGTGTTGAATTGAGCCCGTTCTAGCTGGCTCCAAAATGGACCTCCTGACCAAAAAAAAAAAAAAAAAAAAGCAAGACCCATCAGTCAAGCTAGTCCTTTCTCTGCTATAACGTATTGAAGAAAGGGTGAAAAAATGCTGTGCAACATCTGAGAGAGATATGGACTGAAAAAAACAACCAGAGAGAAAACAGCCCTGTGGATATCAGGCAGTGGAGAAGGAAATTCTCCAGACACCAGAGAGACTTCCCTGTAGCAAAAACTGTGGGAAGCAGGTTTGTTTCCCTGCAGCTCAGGAAGGAATAGGCAGGAGAAGATATCCACACTGCAGCACATGAGAGACCCCAAGCCAACAAAGGTGACATGTCCTGAAGGAAGCTGCAGACTGTGGAGAGCCTACACTGAGGCAGGCTTCTAGAAACCCATGGAAAGAAGCCTTCTGTAGAGCAGGAGTCAGATATTAGTTCAGAAAATTGCTTCAGCGAACAACGAAAATGAGAATTTCAGCTGATTTTTGGAGAGACCGAATAAATGGAATTTTCTTATTTCCATTTGTATTTAATGTCTCTTTCGTTGCACTGACTACAGGTGAGAAAAGTCTATGTCCACTTTCTGTACTATCTCTTGTCAAGTATTTACATACACTGATTAGAGCTCCCCTGAGCATTCTCCATACTAAATAATGCCAGCTCACAAACACTCCTTTTGTGTGGCAGATGTTCCAGTCCCTGAACCATTTTATAGACAACAGCTTCTGGCTCAGTGCTGAAGCAGACACGAACCTATGCACAGCTATGTCTCTGGTCCAGCCTGTTTCTCTAAACAACAACAGAGGCAGCTCTGCAATCTGTGCTGAGCACGTGAGGAGATATTTGACCATGTGTAGGAGTGGTTTTCTAGCTGCCCTGGATGGGTAGCTGCACACAAGTTGAATGGGAGCTCGGGCAGGAGGTGCAGAACCCTGGACATGGTCACAGGAGGATCGTGGTGATGGGCTGGATGGGTGAAGCAGGGTTGGAAGCAGGGGTCTCAGGCAGGAATGCAAGGCCAAAGCAGGCAGGGCGTGGGACAGGAGAACAGGAGGCAGGAGAGGTGATGGGGGAGGGCAGGACACAGGCTATCACACGAGGCTCGGAGGTCAGCTGGTGTCCTGGCAAGCACCCAGTGAGAGGGAGGGTGAGTGAGAGTGAGCAAGGGCCAGCGAGGGCAGAAGAGTCACAAAGCAGGCTGGAGCCAGGGCAAAAAAGGGTAAAACCAAGCTAGAGCCAGGGCAAGAAACAAAAAGAAACAGACAGCAACTCAGAGCTTGTGGAACTTGAAGGCTGATTTGGAACAGAGACTAGACAGAGCAAAAGGAATAAAATAGGTATTTATTAAAAGGCCTCAATGGATATACCCTGAGCAGTGCAAGAGCCTGGCCAGACTATGCCCAGGTTGAATCCAAGATGGTCACAAAATGGACAACTGATCCCGAGGTCTCACACTTTTATGTTTTGGTCCATTAGCATATTGGAGTTAATTGTCCAGTTATAGCTTCAGGTTATTAAGTTCCATCTTCCTTGATTTTTTTCCTTCGCTGTTGTTTATGGTCTTGGGCTTGAAACTTTTATCACTTGTCCTTGGTCCCAAGCTAGAAAAGGAATTGTTTTGTCTACATACTCTGTGAAGAGAGCTTACCAACACTTAATATGAAACACAGAACTAAATTCTAAAACAACAAAAAATCTAAAAATATAAAAGCTAAAACTTAAGGCATCAACACAGTTGCTTTTATATCCCTCTGGCTCCTTCCAAGGTCTGCCTGCTGACAGGAGATGGCTGGCCCAGTCCAATGTTCCACTGTAGCCCATGGTGGAGTCCTTTGCCATCTGACTGAAGAACCTCTCTGGAGGGTACAGTGTCCTTGGTGGTCTCCTGCTGATTGCCTATCCTATGTGAGAAATAAAATGCCTGCCAGGCAAAGTGACCCCAGAAACAGGGCCCACTCTGTCTTCTCCCCGTTGCCTCCTGCAGGTGTCACAGGTGTAGCTGCTCCCCCACATTCCTCTGACAAGCTGAGACAGAAATCAAAATTAAATTGGATCCCCAAAGCAACATTTAAAACCCAGTTTAGGAAGCCTCTAGCTTTAAACATAAGGCTCAAAAGCCCATGCCGAGAAGCACTCAAGAAATGCTAAGTTCTTTTGGAACTTACCTGGAGACCCTTTTCCCACAATCTGAGTTTTAATAACTAAATTCTTAAAGCTTTATGAAAGAGAGTTTCTTTCAAGGAGACTCAAATTTTATATCAGAATTTGTCTTTCCTTCCAAAAATACTCAAAAAGAAAAGAAAAGACTAGACAAAATTATTAGCTTCTTTTCAAAATCTGACCCTCATTTCATCTCCTAGATTCTTAGCTATGCTGACAAACTCAGGAAAGCCTGCAAAACCCCACATATCAAAATAAAATAATTAAATCTATTGTTAATTAAATTCTTCCTTAGCAGAGAACCATGAGCGGCTAATATCACACATACATCTTACTTTGGCCTCATGCTGCCATTCTGTACAAGATAAATTTCACCCATCAATGCAATTTTATCAATGACTCTTATTCTTAATAATCACATCAGGACTTTACAAAATTAAACATATGAGCCAAAAAATAAGAACATGAATGCCAGCTTGCTTGTAATACTGAGCATGATAGAATATTTTGATGTCTTATTGGAGGACTCAGAGGATCTTGGTCATTAAAAGGCAATAATGGAAGGGTCTCCCAAAGAGCATATTTTGATACTCAAATTATTGTAAAACTACTGAAAGAATATTAAATTCAGCTAAGAGGGCCATAATCCAGGAATTCTCTTGCTAAATAGCCAACCTTGAGCATTCCATCAAGTCAAAGACCTTAGAATGCATTATCCCTCCCTGTAGATACTCTAATACTATAAACATAGGCATTACTAAAAGAAAAATGAAAAACAGAGATCCACATAAGCATAAAACATCTTTAGTAGATCTGGAAGTGGTGCATACTTTCATCCCCTTCCTAGGGGACTGTTTCACAGGTTATTCCTGAAGTATGCCCTTATCACACATATTCTTTTTCACTCATATTTTCAGCCAGTGAGCTTTGTTCTCTCATTTTCATTCTACAGCCCTGCTCTCATTCACAAACACGTTATTTGCTTATTTTCCTGGAATATACTGCTACTCAGTCCAGCAAGACCTGCTACACTAAAAATTACTTCTTACCAGCCTCTAATAGTAAGGGAAAAAAAGCCAAGATTTCATCACGGTGTAACCCAAGTGCCCCATCCCACTGTAAGAGTCAGAGAGGATTCTTCTTGATAGATTTGTCAGACAAAAATAAAGGGTGAGCACAGCAATATTATATCAGAAAAGTGTTTATTGATAAAGAAAGATAAGTGTTCCTACTGAAGGGGGATAGAAAAGGGAGCAGAGAGGAAAGAAGAGAGCTTTCTCTCTCCTGATTGGCTGTGAGATGAAGCCTCCCCAAGGACAGGGCTCCCAGCCCACGTACAGCTCCTAGAGTAGTTTTTCAACTCATATAACATATGTTGAGGCATAAATAAAAATCAGATTGTTCCCTCTCACCAGGCAAGACCGAGTTCTTCTAGCAGGAATTATTTTCACAGCTTATGGATAAATTACATTTTAAAAATCACTTTCGGGTTCAGAGTATTTTTAGAAATTTTTTTTTTATTCCATTGTCTTCAAAAATGATGATATGGAAGCAGGAATTTTGCTTGCATCTTTTCTAATCAAATAATATGAACACTTCTGACCTCTTCAGGTCATGGTTAATTTGTTATCACTATGAATGCAGACAGCATTGCCTTTCTTTTGCACACTCCTGAGATTTACCACATGAGGTATTTTTAAGTATAAATCCCTTAACATCTGCCTTAATTTAGTAGATAAGATCATTAACAGCCATTATATCTAATCAACATCTAATCCTTGTAGAAGGGATTCATTAGCAGGATGAAATGGGAGCAGAAGCCCACTAATGATAGATGTTTATTTTCTTTGAATAAATTTCCGCTAGGGAAGAACTAGCAACACTTTTTAACAACCTCTTCCAGAACAGTGTTGCACTGCATATCGGAGGATCACCCTCAAGCAGTAGGTCGTTAGGAATGTGCTGCTTGCTTTTACATCTATAAACAAAAACCAGACTCCCTACAAAAGAGAGAAAAGGGACTTTCAGACAATTTGCATGCAGGTATAACAACTTCTCTGGAGTCAGAGAAGCCAACTTCTCTGACACACTTCTCTTGTATGCAGTTTTCAGCATCACGATATAAGGACATAAAGTTATTAGAGAATGTCCAAAGGAGGGTCACAAAAATGGTGATGGGTCTAGAGTGGAAATCACATGAGGAGTAGTTGGGGTCCCTTGTCTTGTTCAGCCTCAAGAAGACATGAGAGGGGAGGTTTAAGTTCAGTATTACAAAAAGGTTTTTCACCCAGAGGGCACTGGAACAGGCTCTCCAGGAAAGTGGTCACAGCACCAAGCCTGACAGAATTCAAGAAGCATTTGGACAATGCTCTTGGGCACATGGTGTGACTCTTGTGGTGTCCTGTGCAGGGCCAGGAGTTGGACTCAATGACCTTTGTGGGTCCCTTTCAGCTCAAGATATTCTGTGATTCTGTGAAAGGTTTAAGAATAGTTAGGACAACTTTTTGCATGCTGTGTCATCTGAAATACAATACTCCTCTCTGAATGAAGTTTATGTTATTGTGTTTTCAGGAGATTTTTGTTGTATATGGAGATACAAGACTACATACCATAGCACAGTGTTTCTGAGGTCTGTATTAAAATAAAGAAGAGAGCATGACTATAGAACTATGAGCTATCCGTGTCCTCTAAAGTCACCAGGTACACTTTCTAAAACTCCTGTCCTCGAACTTTTACCTTTTCAAATTGAATTGTGGATGCCTTTGTCTGCTATATTAGAATATAAATCACAGTAACTATAAATTAAAGGTTTATATGTTAGAGTGGAGTGATGTGGGGTCACTCAGTGGACACTTGTCAAGTAGTAGTACAATAATAAGGCACACTTCTGCCTGCCAAGCTCCCCATATCTTTGGTTTTGTTGGTTTTGTTGTTTTTGCTATTTTTTTAAATTAACTGAAGAAGGCAAGGCTTAAAACTGGTAGAATTAATAAAGTCTCTAAATAATTCAATGCTTGCTGAGGACTGGCTTTATTTTAAGCTATTCTTCTCCTGACTATATTTTTTGTCAAGAAAATAGTTGCAACAATCATAAATTGAAAAGTAGCTCCAAATTATTTAAAAGGTTTTCACTGCAGAAAAAGAATTTGCTTACTCCTCAGATTGTAATCTAGAGATGTTTAAGCATTTATTTCTCTTACATTATAATTGTGTATGCTTCTGGAAACAAGTGTGGAAATTACTCCTGCACTTTAGCCACTTGTATAAGCACCCTTCTGCAAAGCCTCCATCCTTTGCCTGAACTGAGAGAACCTGAACATTAAACACATCTTGATTATGTAAGAGAATCTATCATGACCTTTGCATTCCTAACCTCAAAGATACTCTTAGACACTACTGCCTTTCAGTTTCTGGGGTTTGGTCAATGTTTGCATTCAAGTTACATTCAACACACATCAGAAGCAAATGAACAGCAGGCTGCAGTGCTGTGTAACCTATAAGCCACTGAGATACATCTTGACCTCTGACTCACAGCTGTGGAGAAAGGATGCAGCGAGTACAAAAGCCATGAGCTGATCAGCCTGAAGTAGAGAAATGGAATAACCTGGTAAAGAATGCAGGAGGGTCAGATCTGCATACAAACTCCAACACTATACTGAAACAGGCTGTGCTCATAATGTATAGAGAATCATTCATCATCAATTCCCTGTAAGTAAAAAAAAAAAAACAACTACTAGTATCACACTAGTAAGAAACTACCTACTGATAACCATGATTTCTAAGGTTTTCTGAGACACAAACCTTTCATAATTAATATAAACCTATGATATTCCCTTCTGGTCAGAATGTTATGCTTAGTTTTAATTTAAACTTAATTTAACATGTAATCTAAACTAGTTTTTAAATTGTTTTTTTGGCTTGCAATTTTATTTTTTCTATCAAATTGCTTCTGGAGAGACCTGAGTCCCTTAAATTTCTCATTTTGTGATACATCTGAGGATCTCCTAAATAAATCATTTTGTCAGTATATTTTAAAAGCTAAACGTTAATCAGATCTTCAATCTCAAGAAATGTACTAGAGCATTTTAATCCTGGAAGAATCTCCTTATTCTTACTGATATCATAAATTTTACTTCCAAGCAGATGTAAGTAAAACATTGTTGTCCTGTGTTCTGTTCTTCTGCCTTTGATTTAAACCTTCAGTGGAAAGTATATACAAGTTACAGAACCCTAATTAAAGAAATTTGTCTCCTAACATCATCATTTGCTTTTCTAATAGAAAAGTTTTTATTAAGTAAGGGCAAGTGATTTATGGCAACAGCCCCTTTTTATCACAGTACAAACCAGCAATTGCTGACATAACTCTTGACCACTCTACTAAACTGCACTTCTAGTAAAGGTACAAGAATTAAAGGCTGACATTTTTAAACCTAAATTGTTAGATGCTTTCCTTACAAGCATTTTATTTGACTGCTTTTAATTCCACAAAGTTGATATATGGTACTGAAATCTCAATAAATTTCACCCTGAACGGACAGAGGTGCTGTCAAGTCTTATCGTCTTTAGAATGAAGGCAGAAGATCCTGGCACAATTCACCTCTAATTAAATTTTACTCTCCACTGAACACTCTGCTGAAGTTCATAGCTGCTGGCCACAGAGGAGAGCCTAAGGCTGTGGTGCTACCCCTTATGTATCTAGTGGACTTTCCACATTTCTGTAACTATCCTTGTATCTTATCACCTCATCAAAGCACCAAGATCCTTTCTTAACACCCTAAGGAAAAAACAGGCATTCTGTGTGTTACTCCTGGATCTAGCTAAATGGTGAACCTTTTTAAATCCAGGATTTAGTCGCTTTAAATTATGGATGATGACAGAAACCAAGAGAACAAGCATACAATATTAAAGACTTACACAGCTCCGCCAACTGCTATAAACAGATGTTCAAAAACTGTATTTTGTTATGCTTTTTAAAACCAAAGAAATACACATCCTGTTTAAAGAGGGCAACTGTAAACATACTGCTTTTTAGATAGAACCTTTGTTATAAAATAAATAGCAGTTTATGCAGTTTATGACAGCATCACTTTTTCATATATGGAAGGAGGGGCAATTAAACATTTACAAAGCATTCCTAATCAATAACCCCTAACCTCCTCTGCTCTGATACCTGTGGTACTAAATAAGAAGGTGTTTGTGACCTGAAATAATATTGTTTTTAAATGTTCTCACCATTATAATGTCTTGTGCACACCTGTTTTAACTCCATATTTAGGTTATACTTTTGTCGTGGCAGAAAAAGTTGAAGTTACAAATTTTGTGCAGAACTTTTCACAAAGTGACACTGATTCTCAGGGTAATTACATGTGACAAGTCACCATGAAGAACTGCTCTCTATGAGAAGTAAGCTGATGTGATCCTTTCCCATGAACATAGAGGAGCATATGCAACAGTAAGTCACAGTTTGTAGGTCATGATGAGATTGAAAGGACATCTGGAGATCAGCAGAATCAGCTAGAGCAGGTTGATGAGGACTGTGTCCAGTCAAGTTTTGAATACCTTCACTGATGGAGACTCCATAATCTTCCTAGGCAGCCTGTTCCAGTGTCTGACCACATGCACTCTAAAAACTTTTCCCCCTAAACTGAAATTTTATTTCCTGTATTTCAGTTTGTGTGCATCATCTCTTGTCCTGCCACTGGACAGATTCCTGACTAGTTTGTGTTTGCATCGGACTTCCCCATGGGAGGAATGGGAAATCAAATCCAATGCAAGTGCATACCAGCTGCTGACTGAGGCCAGACACAGATCCCCCAGAGACTGGGGGTTTGTGAAAGCAAATCATAATTGCAAAGACCAAGGAAAAGAAGGCATTGCATGCCCTTTGTCACAAGGTCCTCTGACCAATTCAGCAGCTGTGCTACATTTTCTGGGATCTCCCTTGTGCTGCTGCTATGCCCACAGAAATCCTCTTTGTTGCCCTTTATGTCCCTTGCCAGATTAAATGTACTTTCCTAAATCCATCCCTTCCCACTTTGAAAAATTCTCTCTGTTTATCCTGGGACACTTGTCCCTGCCTGCACCTCTTGTACACCGTCTCTTTATACTCCAGTTTTGTCAGGAGTTCCTTGTTCATCCCAGGAGGTCTGGCCATGTTTGCACGACCTCCTACTAAAACAGCTCAGCAAGTCTTGAACTTGGAGGAGGCGATCATTGAAAATTAACTGACTCTCTGATCTTCCTCTTCTCTCCTCTCTAGGACAATAACCCATGATAGTCTTCCAAACAATTCTCTGAACAGTCCAAAATCTGTTCTTCTAGGGTTGTGATCCTGTCATTTCCCTGGCTCTCTCAGGATCCCAAATTTCACCATTCCATGGTCACAGCAGTCAAATCTGCCCCCAGCCTTCACACCCCAACCAGTTCTCCCTTGTCTGTAAACACAGAAATCTTTTGAGATAAAAGCACAGCAAATAAAAGCAAACTACTCTCCTACCGAGGGAGACACTAGCTCCAAGCTGAGTCTGAAGAGATTCATATTCCATGTGAATCTGACACGGGCAATCTACAATGTAGTATACACATAGATATAATCCTGGCTTGCATTCTGGTAAAAGGATAAATTGCTATTTCCAACAAAAAAATATTACAGGATAGTGTTTACTGAAATATAAACCATACTGCTTCCAGCATGCCTTCTGGATTTGATAACCCTGTAACACTGCTAAGTAACTAAGAAATTGCTAAGAAATCATCTAGGAGAAAAGTACTGTTCCAATTTTTTTTCCCCATCATTTCAATTTGAGTAGTTTGTCCAAGGTTAGGCAAGGAGATAGAAAAACACTTCATATCTAATTGAAGGGTCTATTTCTATGTCCTGTCAATGGAACAATAAATAATTTAGAAGCAGATTTTAGAACAAAATTAGTGTTTTGAGAAAGATCTTCTACTATCCGAACTTGACATAACATTTTTGTTCATGGAGAACTGTTTCACCATAACACCTCTTTCAAACAACTGAAGTAAATTTTTCTTTTTTCTTAACAAAAATTTTAAAGTAATTAGTCTTCAAAACCTGACTAGTTCTGACATTGTAAAAGATTATTCATTGTAAGCAAAAGAAAAATTTCCCACAGATGAAACTAAAAACACCTTTAAGAGAGATTTTATCAGTGGATGTTGAAAATATGATCATTTTGGCATAATGGTAAAGAAACATATATAGTTTATTTATATGTTCCAAGATCACCATGATCAGCTTGTTAACAGAAGTAAACACTGGTCTCACTTGACAGCTTCTCCCCTGTTGATGGTGGTTCTATAAATTGTTTCCAATGAAGATTCTCAGAAGAGTAGTACACATGGTAACAGGCTTGCATATTTTCCTATGAGAAAGGCCATAGAGCAGACTGGCAAAGTGTTAGCAAAGATAGGTTATGACTGTTTGGACATTTAATCTATCAAAATATAAAGAGCATGTTGGTAAAACCAAATACTGTAAAGGCTGCAAGTCTGTAAATCTTACCTACTACTTTGTTCTTATTGTCCTCATGCTTACTGTGTGCCTTTCTTCACATGCTTCATAACAAGGAAGTAGACGCAGACCTTTTCTTAAGACCCTGAAGAAGGTGAGTGGGCTCTTGAGTCTGGGGACATCAGAGAAAATAGTGTAGCATTTCACCATTTTGGTACCAAGAAGGGAAAGAACAGAACCCCAGCTCAGCTGCACTTTGGTATTTTCTTTCAAAGAAATTTGTGGAAAGGAGAACCTCATGCAAGAAGAAAATACCTTAAATTACTATAAAACCCTAGCTAACGTTGATGTTTGAGAAATAAAAGCTGACATAAAATTCTCTTCTAGGTTTCTACAGGTGTCTCAACAAAATCTTTGACTCACTCCTTCACAGTGATGTAGAACATGAATGGGCATAATATTATATAATACACTTATAAGGCTTGAGAAGCTGATATTTTAAAGCAATTCCAGGTCCTTGGATTAGAGAAACTGTCTAGAAGTAGCTGCTATTATTATTATTGTTGTTCTTACTATTAATATTTTGACGATTATCCAAATTAGTTAGTTTGTGAAAAATAATTAAACCTAGTTTTTATATTATAATGGAAGGATAAAAAAGAAGGCCAAGACAGATAATAAAAGTCAGATGAGCAGAATGCTGGTACATTCACATGCTTTGTCAGTTAAAACCTCTGATCACAGTCATTCACCTGTTTTCCCCGTACTTAGTGACATTACCATGAAGTAAGAGATGTGAGTGCTGAGGGAAGATCTTCTGGATAAAATGGCTTTTCTACATAAATCAGTTCTAAGAATATTTTAAAATGTTTAGCACTAGGTGCCTTTACTCCTCACCTCTCGTACAGCCACATTTTTCTGTGGCTGTCTTCTGACTTTTGCCACCAAAGCACATCATTAATCACCATTAAAAGTCTGCATCTTAACTAATGCAGTAGAACTGAGGCCTTGGGGCATGACATAAATATCAATCAACAAGATGCTTTTGCATCTTAAGATTGACTTTGTACAGTGTTCAAGTCTTATGAAGAAACCTCTGGGTTTGGAATTAGAAGACTTAGTCCATCTCATTAAATGCACAAGATAAGGGAGCACAGTTTCCATTTGCAAGCAAGCAGGTATCTGCAACATAAAACATGCAGTATTGGCAACAGGTAAAAGTGAACTTATAACACAACAGATGAAAAGCATTTTTGGTGGAAAATAACTTATTTGTTTTTCATATTGGTGATATATCATTATAGGCCCATAAAAATTTAGGCTTTTGTCCCATAGCTTCCTACTACCTGGTTCCAAATGCTTGAAGTGAAAGCACTGTATTATCCATGAATATATAACTAATTCAAACAAACAACCCAAACTGACAAACAAACAAACATAGAAAAAACAAAGAAACAAAATGGAAAAAAACCCAAAACAAACAAAAAAAAATAAATAAACACTCCACTACCAGCTTTATTCTGCTTTAAATTCTCCTAGAGGTTTTCTAATTTCCATTGATGTAAATGGTACTCAAAGAGAAGTCAATTTTTGCAACCAAGCAGTCCATGACAAACTGTCAACAGCACCTCTGACACTACATATTCAAAGGCACTGCCTCCAGAGGGATCATTAATGCTGACACACAGAGCCAGCAATTGGCCTGAGCGCCTCCAAATGCTCGTTTTGGCTGTTTCAATCACCATTTTGCCACATGATGAAGCCCTTTTGCAGGAAATGGTTCTGAAAGTCAGGTTGCCCAACTAATTTTTCAAAGGACATCACACACAAAATTGGCCAGGTTTGGAATTAAGACACAGGGCTGATGGTCTTTTCTTAAAGTGATCAGAAATGTACATTCATCACACAACACCTACTGTTCAAATTTTGTGTCATAAGCTTGTCTCTTCCCAGAGAAAATGGCGTTAGTCCAAAAATCTCTCACTAAGCAGACACCAAGGGAGATTGCACAAACAAAAATTATATGATAGATGTTTAATATCAATAATGGAGGAGGAGATTTTCTCTCATCTGAAAAATATTTATATGATTAAAAGAATCTATCTTCATTTTCCAAATACAGTCCTTTTAAGATGTCATTAGAAAGCTGAGATGGATTTCTCGACCCCAAAATAACCTAGGAAATCAGTACATTGATGTCCTAGTTTTGCCCTGGACAGGGTTAATTTTTTTACAGATATTAACTGCAGAGCTATAGGGTTGGTTTGTCTTTGGCCCAATGATTGTGTGAGTTGCACAAAGTGAATTAACACCAGTAGGCAAACATGGAAGAACAGCTAGGGTGACATGTAGGGTTTGTGTCTCTTACTTGCCAGTAGCAGACCTAGCTTTACATACTAATTGACTAGTGCTGCTTTAAATCCATTTCATGGAAGTACTGCTTAAATCACCAAGGTCTTATGACTTTATGAGAAGAAAAAGGATGTTTCTAAAAGAGGCTAGATAAAACAAACACACCGACTCACATACAGCTAAATCTGCTGTAGACAGAGCAGGCTCTACTTTTAACTTGAACTACCTGGTCAGGATGACAACTTTGTGGAAATCTGCAGTTTGCCTTTGCTTGTTAACTTATTAAACCATTTTCCATTAGGTCTAGGAGAACAGAGAATGCAACACATTTTTTTTTCCCCTACTAAAGATCAAGTCTTTTGAAGACATGACCTTTTAAAAACTTTGGGCAAATGTGGGTGTTTTCAACTGCCTACATTTCTTGCACATTAAACTGTCTTTTTAAATGCAGTATTTCTTCTTAATAGTCTTAATTGATTGTTTAAAACAAGTTTATTTCCTTCACTTTCATTTGCAGTATTCAGACTACGTACTAAAAATACTATTTTTGGAACCTTTTGTTATTGCAGATAGTTGATTTCATAAAGAAATTGTCGTATTTGAAAGCATAAACCAGTGGAGCTTTGTTTGTCACTGTTGCTAAATATAACTTAGCTCTCCAGAGATAAAATAGAGATTCATTAAGCTGCTGCATGCTTTTATCCATTCTCATGTTCCTGAAAGATTTCTCATTTATTACAAAGAAAATATGGCTAATTGTTAATTAGAAAGTGCATATGAATGTGATAAGATTTAATTAACTCAAACAAATATAATTCCAATCTTTAATAAAAAGATTTAGTTGCTCTCTTTTTTCTTTTGATTCTTCTCCATGAAAAAAAGTTCTAAGTTTGCAAAAGTCCTATTTAATGCCCTTGTTACCCTGCACAATTTGACCCTTTTGAATAAATTCCTTCAAAACACACAAAAAGAAAAAAGTAAAAAGAATCTCACAATGCTTAAAGACCTATGAAATCTGTACTTCTAACTTTGCTGGAAAACTTTAATTGAAAGAGTTTTCCATCAGAAAACACCCTTTCAATAACAGTGCCTGTTTTGGCCCTGATAGAGTTAAGGTTCTTCATAGTAGCTACTATGGGTCTGTGTTTTGGAATTGCATGCAAAACCAGAATTGATAACACGGGGATGGTTTTGTTACTGCTGAGCAGTGCTCACACAGAGCCAAGGCCTTTTGAGGGGATTATTCAAAGTGATGGCATTTGCCTTCCTAGGTCGTCGTTATGTTCTATGGAGCTTTGCTGAAGTGGAGATGGCTGAACTTCTGTCTGTCCACGGGAAGTGGAGAGGTAATTCCTTGCCTTATTCTGATTGCTTTCATAGCCTTAGTTTTCCCCATTAAACTGTCTTTATCTTGACCTATGAGTTTTCCCGCTTTTGCCCTTCCAATTATGTCCCCCATCCCACCAGGAGATAATGAACAAGTTATTGTGTGGGGGTAAGTTGTTGGCTGAGGTTAAACCACACAAACAAGGGAAGTATGTAACGAGAAAAGCAAGTCAATATTTACAAAAAATATAAACCTTTATACCAAGAAAAATCTGGAAGTTTACTCTTCATATTAAATGTTTTTTTTCAAATTGATTTGTCTTTACATTACCTTTGTTACGTACATTATGTTCTGACTCAGCAACCGTCATATTGCACTGAAACTGTCAGGTCAATACAGTCTCTTTTCCATTGACCTCTGCATATTTCAGGGATACGAAGGACCAGGATGGAAGATAAAGCAGAGTAGATAATGGGATCCTACTATCTGGGACTTAAAGCTTCATTTCTGATAAATTTAGTTTGTAATGTATAGATACAACCTAACTAATAGAATCAAAAATTAAGGAAAATTGCCTTACAAAATAAGGGCTCAACATTTAAATTTATAATTCAGTGTAAATTTTTGCTTAAATAAATTTTAATGAAATCTGAAATGCAGAAAAAATGTATAACAATTTTCCATAAAAATGAAAGTGCATGAAAGATTTCAGATTGATAGATGCAATGAAAATTCTCTCAGCTCACAATTCTTGTATAAAGATTACCAATTCTACTTGGCAAAACTCAGATAATACTCTAGGAGAAGGCATATATTTTCTTTGAGCTCCTGAAAAATAATTACATTGGAAAGATTTACTGGAAAGTCCCTTAAGCTCTTTCATGTTTTTTTGTCATGGAAAGTTCTGTTGGCAAAACTTATGTTGTTTCGGACTTATCTGTATCTATCACTTCATAATTACATAATTAGATTTTCAGCTAAAATTGTGCTCCCAATGTGTTTGGATAGGTGCTTCAACTCAAATATATCAAGTAACCGCATATGTCATCATCTTTATATCTGCTTTAATAAGCATGTTGTAATAATTATCAAAATAAATGCAAAATTAAAACTCTGAAAAGGTCTCAAAACTTAGTATATGTGAAGAAGTCCCATGAGGATGTGTACTGTTTTACAATGCATGCTGGGGGAGAAAAACAAGTGCATAATTTCAAATAGCCTTTGAGAAAAACATCAATCCTAGAAGCAGTTCTGAGATCTGCAGAGTATGTTAATAATGCACCAAGAAGAACAAATTCTTCCCAGGTCATCTCCAGAGACAGGAAAAAACTACATTCATGTACCAAAACCAATAAATATTAGGCTGAAAAGAAAGAACAGTTCAAGATAAAATTTGGATTGAACCTTTCAGCTTTTTATATAGCAGGGAGGAGGCATAAAAAAACCCCATTATGTCTTGCAAACTCTACTAAATGTCCATATTCTGACTGTTTTCTTGAAAACAAAACTAGATGTTTACTTGCAGGTTTGATGACAGAAGCCAGCTCTTCCAACACAAGTCAGCAGAAGAGGACTCAGTTGCTCTTGGATATGCACTATCACATAGCCCCACCATCCTACAGAAAATAAGTCAGGAAGATGAGTCCTATACAGAACTTATCATCCCCTTGGAGGTCCTCATCAATGCCTTCAGAGTGAGACTGTCCTTTCCATTTAGCTGAAATACCTAACATTTGTAATTTTAGCCCTACTGTGACTAATATTTTGTTCATGTCAGGATATAAGCTGCAAAATCAGAAAAAATTGTAAAGAATCCAGTGAAACTCTCTTTCCTTCTTATACTTGCTTTAAAAAAAATCTTGCAAACCTACATAAATTATACTAAGACCCAGAATTCAACTGCATGAAGAAGTATATTCCCTACTCAACATTTTTCATGTCTAGAAAAGCTACGTTGCATTGCTACCCTAATAAGTAGCGTGACTTTGAACACCATAATACACAACATCTGTGTCCACTCCCAGTGTGACCAATGAGAACTAATTTTCCACAGCCAGGATAAATTATCATCGTCAAGGATGGAAGCATCTGTCTCCATGATGTATAAACACGTCTCCCCCTTTGGCCTAAGAAAGGATCCATCTAAGCAAGGGAGCAGAAGCAGGGGCATCACAGCAAAGTTACCCCTTGTGGGAAACCAGCTGTTAGCTATTTATCTTCCTGTGGCCAAGGAGCTTTTATCCAAGATACAGCTGTTCCTGCCTTTCCTCCTTATTAGCTACACCTGCCTCAAGCGGATGAGTGTGATTGTTAAATGCTTTTCTCAGTATCTAAAGTTTTAGACCAGGTTCTAGTACTCCCTTGCTCTTACTGGTTGTAGTTTAAAGATGCTATCAATTTATCTTTGGGGTAAAAAAAGAGACAGGCTTATTTTCATAGAGATGAATGAATAAAATATTTCTTGTTTTTTAAAGTACTACAAATCCAGGCAAGATACCTTTTTTTTTTTTTTCATCCAACTATGAATTCTTAATGTAGCTGTAATATTATATGACCTCAAAACTTTCAATAGGACTGAAATTTCCCAAGGAAACATGTACTCCTAAGCTTATGTCATATGCTTCTTTCTCTGTGCATAAGACTCATACAAACATTTTGTGGCAAATTACGCTAACTACAGTGACATTTTTGCCTTCAGCTGACAGCACTGGGTTCTGGAAGCAGAAAGTCACAAAAGGGTATGTTTTCTACTCACCCATATGCAACCATATTCTGGATATGTAAAGTCCTCACATTTCCTTCCTGTCCTACCCTTCCTAAGTCCACACTCCTCTGCACTGAATGTTTGCATAATTCAGCAAGATTATTTACAAAAGGACCTGAGGGCACCACACCAAAACTGAAATGCCTTTTCCAGGTGTTGTACAAACCTGCAGGAAAAAATTACAAACTGTACAGATAAAACTTTGGAGCAAAGAACAGGCAGAGCTGGGAATAGATCACAGGTGTCCCAAATTCTCACTCAGTGCCCTTTTGGCTCATAAATTCTTGATTCACAGTTGTCATAACATTTACCTCTGAAGCCACCAAAGCATGTTTGGAACTGTTTGCCTTGCAGATTCAGCTTCCGAATGGCACAACACACACTGATCCATTTTGCTGAGGTTTTGACTTTGTCTCCTCACGTGATCAGCATCAGCACAGCACCTGAAGTTCCATCCAGCAGACACAAAGATTGATGAGTACATTGAGAGTAAGCACCAAGGCAGTCAGAATTCATTCCACATGAAAGCTTCTTTCAGCTTGAGAAGCAGATGAGTAAAAGCAGCTCCTGCAGAGAGCTGAGGTCTCCCTTGGCCGGTGCCAGACCCTGCATGCTCAGCATGGTGGGGATGCCTGTGGCCATGGGCACCCCAGGGCAGTGCAGTCTGCATGAGCCTGGCCTTGCACGGTGCCCTGGTATGTTTTGATGGGAGCACAGACAGCCTGTCTTCTTCCCTTTGCTCTCAAAGCAGCAGCAGTGCCACTCCAAGACAGTTTCTCTCCTGACACCATTCTTTGCTGACTGGGACTCCATCCTGCTAGAAATCCTAAAATCTGAAAAACATTCCCTGTCTCTCACTAGATTCATCAACAGTTGATTTCTTTTCCACTCAGGAAAGGCAAGGGATGATAATTGCAAATCATTCTAGTAGATAAGCAGGCCAAATAAAGTAGTGTCTGGTAATTCATCTAACCCACTTCTTGGAATTAAAAGGACTTTCTTTTAGATTGAGAATAAATTAATCATGAATCTATAAACCAAAAAACGCTGGTAAACTCAAAGAGAATAATGAGTACATGACAGGAAGCAGAGCATATCACATGCAAGGATGTATTTTCTCATTACAAAATACACATAAATATGCAGGATGTGAAGTATAGGTTGTAGGTGGAAAACATTAAAAAGGAACAAACAAAAATTTGTTCTTATTCAACCACTTATATTCTTTCTTATAAAAATAGATCCACATAGACAGACAGGTAAACAAACCAAAAATGGGGTCATAGGCATATGCACAATATATTCACAAAAATGTAAAAAAGGGATGTTTGGGCCATTTGGGAGATGAAGGTTGTTTGAATTTCTTCATTTAATTGGGAAAGGATTTCAGCAGCAATTAAATTATTTAATATGATTTCCATTCCTTTTTTTCTCCAAGAGCAGAAGGGGAAGGAAGAAAAATTACCCTTTTCTTCCTTCTAATGCTCATCCTCCCCATAGTCACATGGATGCAGGGCAACAAATCTCCCGAGGCTGCCTGTGCAATTTGGCCACACACTAATATAACTTTTGCATGTTCTGTTATAACTCTGTGGGTTCTTTCTGGTTATCAGCTGCATATTAATTCTTAGTACTGGCCCTACTGCAGCACACTTTTACTTGCAGACCTCTAAATTATATCATCAGGGAAGATCCTTTTTATTCTCAAATAAGCCCTGTACTGCCTCCTAATGTATTAAGTGTGGAAGGGGTGTGTGGTTGGCTACTTGCAATTTGTGGTGGTGTCATTTCAGAATCTAATGTAAGATTGAGCAAAAATCAGTCAGTGAGGTCGATGTCTCGAGGGTCTTGCTCATCTCTCCAGAATCACAGCAATGAAATAAGTTGCAGACGGTGGTCATGAAATAATTTGCTGTTCTACCTTTGTCCTTCTTGTACGAATGAAAATTACCCTGTGCTGTAGCAAAAAAAGACACCAAAAAACAAAAAATCACACCACCAAAATACTACCTCTTTCAAAGAGTTGGACAGCTTCTGGAAAGTAAAATAGCCCTATTATGTACCTTATTGTATAGGATATGATATTTTTTTCTTCTTGTTGCTAATGTTGCTTATAGAGAGATTGGTTTCCCAGAGTGAACATCTCTTGGAGTCCTAGAGACCAATATAGATTGTTTCAATGCACCTCTCCACCTTCATTTTCTCTAGATTGCTTTAACATAAAAAGTACCTTTTTAAGATAGAAATTGTTGTAATTGTAAACTTAAAATCAGCTTTTTTTTTTTTTTTTGTATTCTTCATAAGTTTTGAAGAATAAAAAACTCAAACTAGTATGTTTCCTCAAATTTCTCTATTATTTTGGACTTTTATTAGTGTGTTGCAGGGGGAGCCAGGCTACTAGAGTCCACTTAAAGTATTAAAAGTTGTTTATTAAAAAGCACCAGTCTAACAAAACACAATCTGAAGGAGCAGTCTGTTTCGCTAAAGGGTTCTTCTCAGGATGAGGCTCTAAAAAGACACTGGGGCCTCTGGGGCTTTTTGATGCCGTAAACTTCAGGCAGCCAGCAGGAATAATTTCAGGGTGAGGCTTTAGAGAACTACTACAGGAGTTCTCCAGAGCCTCAGAGATTCTCTTTGGGGGTCCAGTGGCTTTGGACCTGGAAATCCAAGCTGCTGGCAGGAGTCTGGTGGCTGGCTGGAACTGTGCAACCACCTTTCTTTTCTTCTTTTCATCCTTTCTTCTTTCTTCTTTTCTTGCTTTTTTCTTTTTTCTTTCTTCTTCCTTAGTTTTGTGCAGGCAAAATGAAGTAGCAGCATAGTAACTAGATGGATAAGGATTGCTGTCCCTGCTGCTGGCCTCTATGGCTAGGTTTTAACTCTAAATTGACCTATTAACTAAAAACATGAAATCTAAAACCATTACACACTTCAACATGATTTTACATAAGTTGTTTTTCTCATGTACATGCAGAATTTGTCACTGCTTTGACTTCGGTATTATCTGAATATTTTAACATTTTTTGGCCTTGCTACTATCTGTTTTTAGTAGACTATTCTATCTAAAAATTTAAAACAATATTGTACTGTGTTTTGTACTGCGTTTTATTTATGTCTATTAAATACTAAACTTTATCTGGATTTTTAAGGCACTGGCTCTCTACAGCTACTCAGGCAGCCTACATACTGCCTGTCATCAAAAACACCTAGAATGCCTAAAGATTTACTTCTCTCTTACTGTGATTTAATATATTTTCTCCTTCTAAGATTCAAAAGGAAATTTAACTTCTTGATTTCCAACAGACTTCTTCCTGATATAGCCACCTGTAGCCTCAAGCACACCTGTCTGGTTTGTATGTTCTCTTCAGCATTTTAGGTTTGGTGTTTTGGGATTTTTTTGTATTTGAGATTTTTAAAAAGTGTTACATGAATATTACAGAGAATCAACATCACAGTGAACATACACCTTCTTTGTTGTTTACATATTCCTTTGTCTTTCCCATATGTCCACCAACGACCATGCACAATTGTCTTCCTTATTCTCTGCTAATGCACTTGCATTTAAATCCCTGCATCACTTATGGAAAACTTTAATATTTCATAATCTATTTCAGTCATCTCTCTTCCTTTTTCTATCTCTTACTCTTGATCCTTTGTATGCCAGATCAAATCTTAACCCTCTTCTAGGATTTAAGCCACTCCACGTTAACCTTCTGGAAGCCAGACTAATTCCGTAATGACCAAGTAAGAACCAGAAATATTATTCCCTGTTAACCAAAGTCCCATTTCCATTCAACACCGTTTAGAAAAGGAAAGGAAAAAAATAGCCATGATCAGAGTATTTCCCTGGTTTCTGAGGTCTTTTAACTGAGTAAGTGCTTACTGCACTAATCGGACCAACCAGGCTGTACCAAAAGCCATGGAGGTGCTATAAAGAGGTTGAAAAATAATTCTAGAACTGTCTTTTCAAGCAGCATGATTAAGAGCTTTCTTTCAATCTCATAGAACCAGTCATGTTCTGAAATACATAGGGGCTGTTTTCCAGCTCATGGTTGCTCGTCTTTTGTGTTTATTTATGACTAAATTGGCATTTTTTCATTTTAAGTGTACATTTGATATTTCATATCTATAATGTGTTAGATATGTTGCACCACAAAAAACTGACCATTTACAAGAACAATCAGACAGTCTAAAAGTTTTCTTCCATTGTTTTGAACCAGTAAAATCAACAATTTAATTAATTACAGTAGAGAAATAGCTTTCCAATGATCATTGATAGCTCAGACCATTCACTCTTAAAAAAGTGTTTTCACAACCACCAAGGAAAAAGAGTGGTCATTAAAAATACCAGGGACACTCAGGTTCAACACACCTTGTTACAGAGGAGAAATGTTTTTAAATGCAAAGCAGAAGTATCCTGGGTGAAATCTACCTTGAAATGTTATAAGGTAACTAATGTCACCTGCCTTGGACTGTTGTCCCTGAAAATAAGCCTTCTGATTTGTTTTAGTATAGTGGAGTCAGTTCTCATGAATTGTAAGATAAACAAGAATCATGTTTGTATTCCTTTGTAAAGGATATCACCTGATGGACTTCTCAAGTGACCAGTGAAGATGGAGAGGTGGTAACTTCTCTGTCCAATCTCTGATCACTGTCCAGAAACTTATATATACGAAGTCAACAATAAACTAGAATCTCCTTCCTTTCTTCTTCTCTGCCTGAACACCTGTTGTGTGTGTCACTGTGTATTTCTATCTGCGTCAGAGTAACATTGGACAACTCCGTTTTGTGAAAAGGCTAAGGAAATTGACTGAAAGGCTGAGAGAATTGGGATTGTTCAGCTGGAGAAGGCTTCAGCATAACCTGATTACAGCCTTCCAGTACCTGAAGGGAGCCTGAAAAAAAGATGGAGAGATTATTTCCGAGAATATATAGTGATACAAGGAGGGGGAATGGCTTCAGATTTAAAGATAGTAGGTTTATATTAGATAATAAGATAAAATTCTTTACTTTGAGGATAGTGAGGCACTGGAACAGCTTGCAAAAAATTGTGGTTGCCCCATCCTGGGAAGCATTTAAGGTGAGTTTGGATGGAGTTCTGAGCAACCTGGTCTAGTGAGGGGGTGTCTCTGCCCATGGCACAGGGATTGGATAGTCTTTAAATCCCTTCCAACCCAGTGCATTCTGTAATTCTGTAATTTTTTTCTGTTATCCAGAGCCAAGAAGGTCAAATACAATCAAGGACATGGATAAGGAAACCCACAGTTATCAATTTCCTGGGGAGGTTTTGTTGGTTTTTTTCCTCTTTTTGCATAGATATGCATTACAAGCATATAGCTAAATCTCTAATAAATACATCTACTAAGACTAAGCGAATATGAAATTGCAAATTCTACATATTCAAGTTGCTTCTAATCTTCTGTGTTCCTTTGTTTTAGAAAAAAATAACAGAAAGAACCAAAGAACCCAATAAAATTATGGAAATAAATACAAATTTTATTTTAACTTGCAGACACCACTCCTGAGTTCAGTAGACACAGTTCACTTACCATCTCCTTTAGGAACTAGTCATGGTTTGCAAGTCTGAAGAAGCAAAGTCTTGTATAAAGGATGTTTTAAGTGCATCAACAGCAGTGATGGCAGGAATAAAAATGGTGGCAGATGGAGAACATGAAGGTGACATAAGGACATGAATCTAAGACACCTTGGAAGGTCCTTAACGCCCTTCACAGAAAGGATGGCTATCCCACAAAACACTTCTATGATCAGTATTGTACCAAAGAAACTGCACGACATCTTGTTCACCTTGCACTCTTCCATGTCAGTACAGCTGAGTGGCTTGAAGAACTGAGAGATTCTTTCTAGCACAGGCTGGATTTTCTTCCCAGTACCTGGAAAATTTTGTTCTGAGCATAGTTTCAAAATCCTTACAAGCTGATACTTCAGTTAACTATATATATTTAGTTTTACACTTCTCATTGTTATACACGGCAGAAAATTTAAAAGATCATGTTGCTCATGTTTGATTTAATTAGTACTTGGGGAATTGGGTCTGAGAGGTTACATGGCTGCTTGCAGGGTGGAAATTCTCAATTAGCAATATGCAAATGAATGCACAAAAGCCATGTTTCCTCATTTTCACCTTTTACCCTTTGCTCAGTTTCAGGGGATAAAGCAGGCCAGTTACAATTTTTGTCAGAACAGGATTAATAGCCTGAGTTTGCACATCCAACATGGGGTTGCTTTTGTCATCTTACAGAACAACAATAAGTACAAACCACTTAGATGCTATCATTTATAACAGTTCATACATTTTAAGTATTTATAAAGTTGGGGGCTTTCTAATGAATCATTGCATTTCCACATTTTAGTAGATACATTTTGCTGTTCCATTCTGCAGAAGTCATCACTCATTACCAAGATAAGGGGTTCTCTTTGAAATCAAAATTTGTCTTTCAGTTCTGCAAAACTAGAATACTCTTCTGTGCTGGTCATCTTGCAAGCCATAGAGAGAATCATATTCTTTAGTCCATTTCTATTTGTATTTCTTTCCTATATAATACTTTTATGGCATCCCTTTAATATTGGTAGGAAACCCAAAGAGAATCACACAGCTGGTTTCTATGTTTCCATTGATAAAACTCTGCTGGATTTAATGGTTGTTGCATGGGTATGAAGAATTGGTGTGTGCATCCTGTGTAAAATAATATATTCAGCAATAAATAGTTGGAAAGCTGAGCAGTAAGCAGCTTCTCAAGGTTTCTCTGGAAAACAAAATTCTGTTGGGGAAACCAGGCTGGTTTTGCTGGTTTGCACTTTTTTTTAATCTGGTGTTTATTATTGCTCAATCCTTTTCTATGATCTTGTTGCTAGGGTCATTCACAGTACAAACATAATTTCCAATTAAATGACACAAAGCTTTTGAGTATACTAGAGGGGAAGAGGGAAGATTCTTTTCCTTTCTCTATAAGCATAGAAGCTAGGTCAGCAATAGAAGGGATGAGATTACAACTGATTAATTTCTGTACTATGGAAATAGCAAGACTATTTTTAAAACCCCATAAAATTGTGGTCAAATATTATTTTTATGTAGGTGGTATTTCAAAAAATTCCAATTTTGCCCATCTTGGTAGGTAATTGTTATCCAAGAATATCAGAACTATAAAATTAATTGGAAAAAGAAGAAAAAAAAAAAAGAAAAAAATATTATCCTTGTCTGAGTGACTAGAAAGTGATGACTTTTTTCACAAAAAAACATGTTTTTCTTTGATGAGCAAAGCCGATGATGAGAAATATTTTTCTTCTCTGATTCATTTTTCAAATAAGTTTCTGAAAGAAGTTTCCTTCTGTTTCAAAATAATTCAGAACATCATACTAAATAATTACTAATAAAATGTATTATCTGTTCATGCCACTACAGCATAAGTTAGTTGTTTGACTGTAAAGAAACATTATAAAGAATCATGGTTAGGTTGCAGCAAAGGTTCAAAACAAATGAAAGATTTTGTACTTACAGCCTGCATATTCTGCAGGTTTCGTATGTCTGTTTTGTATGTAGGTTAAAAGAGAGAGATCTAAAGTTAGGAAAAATTAGAAAAGATGAAAAAGAAAAATTAGAAATATGACAATGAATAAACTATATCAATACATTTCTGCATGTAATAATAATTGCAAATTTTGGTTCTCTTAGAATTTGGCACAAGCATTTGATTCACCTTTATATTTATTCTCACTTTTCCATTTAACAGGCATACATTAGACACATTTCAATTAGATTATATTTTTCAGAGGAGGAAAATAAAATAGCTGATATTCACATCTGTGATTACATGCCATGGCCAGGAGTCACCTGAGAGCTATAGCCAAAAAAGACATTTGTCTGCATCTGTCCATATACTAAATATTTCCACAGAATGAAATAAATACTGTCAGAGAGAATAACCAAAACAGCAAATGGAGCAGCCTGAAGGAAAAAGATTGGACTCAAGTGTTTTTCAAATTGAATGTTTGAGGTTAAGCACTGAAGAAATACCCATTTAGACTGTGGGAAATGGGTTCTTTAGGTTACAGATGACTGAGTGCTCATGGACCAGTGGCACAGCAATCAAGCGAGTTTTACAGATGCAGGATGACCTGAGGCCAGAACACTCAAAATCCCTGAGCCCTGAAGTCGGGCAAGGTTAAACATTGAATTAGGGGCACTGTTTCATTCTTTGCATCACATTCCTGACCTGTCAGCCTGGGCCATTCATTCCAGATAAAGACAATACCTCCACATATCCTTCACATTTCTGAAATTTTACTGGAATATCTCTTCTGGTGCCTCTGCTTTGCTTCTCCCAAACTCCAGCCATGACCTGACAGCTTTCTTGTAGCTTCACTTCTTTTCTGCAAGCCAAAATGACAGAATCACAGAATGGTTAAGGTTGGAAGGGACCACTGGAGGTCATCTAGTCCCTGCTCAAGAATGATTTCTTAGAGCACATTGTTCAGAATTGTTTCCAGTCAGCTTTTAAGTATTTCCAGGTAAGAAGACCCACAAAGCCTCTGGGTAAACTGCTCCTGTCATCCTCAGTTATTCCTTCCTGTGCATCAGTTTCTGCCCTTTGCCTGCTGTCCTACTGCTCAGCTAAGAAGAGCCTGTCTCCATCCTCTTGACAAAGGCAGCCAAATAGAGTCCTAATTGCCTAATTCTTCACAAAAGTACTATTTCAGTCTCAGCAGTTAGAAAATATCTTTCCAAACCTTACAGAGCAGGGGTATTTTTTACAATCTCCTTATTAGCTGGCATTTGTTTTTAATTTATGAGTGGATGCATTTGTGTCAAGTCATGCAATTTCTGTTCATCTTTGAATTTCATTTTCTGCCCCTTGCTTTCAATGATTTTGGAATCTCGTAAAATTTTACAGGAGTTGTCATTTTTGTGACACAGCATAAAAATCTTGGCATGATATAACAAGGACATATCTTTGCTTTTAGACTAAAATAAGTATTCAGAATTGATATTTGTCTTCCTCACTGCTGTCTAATTACTTTGTTTAGGTCTAGTGTGTGGTTTCATTGTTCATTTTAAAATGTGATCTGTTTTTATAACACAGATGTCTTCCTGATCCTTTACTTTCAAAACTAAATTCTGTACATTTGGCACCCAACAGACAGCCTCTTACTGCTTTCAGTGAATAATTTTCCATCAACAGTCTCATTGATCTGTGTGAATACATGCTGACCAGAGAGAGCAAGTGGATTCTTACATACTAATGATTTTATAAAGTGATTCATTGCTTAAGTAGCAAGGGGGCACATTAGGTTATCCTAAATGTGGTGCTACTGTCTTCAGTACCTCCACTGAGTTTCAGCTTTTTGATGGAAAAATATTCAACCCAATTATTTCTGTCAGAACATACCCATGACACCTTAAAGGGCTCCAAATTCCATCCATCCCTGCAAGAGGGATGTGGGAGTGGACAAAGCAACCCAACTTAGACAGGGAACAATTTTCTGCCAGCTGCTCACAGGACAGATTGCCCTGAAGCCAAAAAGAAGCAAAGATGTTTTGAGCTTTCATCAGCCTTCAGAGCTTCTTCAGTTCCAGAAGTACAACACAAACAAAAGAGCAGCTCTCCAGGTTCCATGGAATAGAAAGTTTGAACGGACGCTCAGCAGGGGTAACATATCAGACTGTACTGACAGGCCTGACTGTCTTGTACTGCAGCCACTCTCTCACCATGTAAAGCAACTGCTTCTTGAGACAGCTGGAATACTCTCCAGAAAAGCAGCTGATTGCTCTGATAAAAGATGTGCTAAGTACCATCCTTAAAACAGGCTGGGAATTTGATACCGACTAGAGAACAGCCTGTACAGAGACTCTATGAAATCTCTGTTCTACACTGGTGGATCAAAGCCTTATCAGCTGACACCTGTGGGCTTGTGCCTTGAAACAGAACTGCTTAGAGACATGTGCATCTTCATAAATAACCAGCAAATCATGTCCCTGTGTGCATTTTCCAGATGTTTCTCAGAGGAGATGACTTGTAGATACACTTGGAATTTTTGCTGGAGTTATATGAGGCCCATGATGGGCAAAAAGCAACAGCTACACTTCCACTTTCATCCATTTCAGTGACTAACCCATAACTGGACAGCCCAACCCATCACTTCATAGAACCTACCTGCTGATTTAATCTTCCTGCAACTTGATCTTCTCAGGGTTTTCTCTCTGTACTAAGGTTTTGGCCCAGCACTACAACATACCATTTTCCTTATTGTGTTTAATGAAGTAAAAGAGATCACTCTTTTGATGATGCCTGGAAGGTTGAACAAAGGGAAATTCTCCCATCAGATCAGAGAGGCACCAAGCATAAGTGGGTACAGGCTCAGGAAGTCTGTATCAAACCTTCCACAGATATGGAGAAAGACTAACAACATCAGGCAGGCTAATGTACTTCAAGCACCACTTAATTATAACCCATAAACATTACTGAAAATGCTGATTGAGATTATTTTCAGGAAGTAGTTTCATCCATTCCTAGTTTTTGGACTTTCTGAAGAACAGAAGAGAGGAAATGGAAGTTCCTATGTAGGAATTAACAGCTATTGAATAAAATGCTCACAAACCCTCCCTCCTCTTTCCATCAAATTACTCACATCAATGCAATTACATTTTGTCCAAGTACCTCATAAGTGAGATGGGTCTTCTTTTAGAGAGAACATTTTAGACTGATAAAAAAATCTAAACCAGCAACCTCCTGATACAATTATGTGTTTGCCCTTCTTAAGCTGGCCTCTCAGGAGAGACTTGCAGAAAGCTTTCCAGACTTGTGGAAAGCATACCCAAAATTACAGCCAATGCATAAGGGCTGGTTGAACCCCAGTGGGGTCTGTGTATCTAGGAGGGATTAAAAGCTATTAAGGGACAAACTGACTGCACAGAGGAGAACAAGGAATACCCCATAATAAAATTAAACACGTTTAAAGAAAGAAATACTCAAACCTAGAATTTTAAATGAAATTTCCCATAAGTTCTTTTCTGTAAAAGAAAAATTGAATCTGAACATATTAATGTATTGAAATGTTTTGTCATAACATAGTGCTTGCACTACACATACATTATACATTAGAACCTTATTTACAGAGTAGATCAGAAACAATAGCCGTTACCTTGAAGACTTCTTCTTATTAAAAAAACACAATGACAACACAAAAGCCTACACATTCATCTTATATGTGTTTTACCTGCTCAAACATTTAAGCTTTTTAAAATTTAAGACAACAAGACTAAGCTTCAGAGGTGGGGGAGCCACTTTCAACAGGTAACGCACAGATAATAAAGACAAAAGATAGCACATATAGCAAAGGCTATGCATGCTTTACATTTATCAGTGGTGGCTACTCACTTAGGTATTGTATCTTTATACTATTTCTAAGCTGGATGTGATATCTTCTGTTTAATTTCTGAAGCTCTGGGGCAGGTCCAGAGTTTCAAATTGATTCCAAAAAGCAAAATTTCTGCTACTTGAATTTATAACCAACCAACCAACCAAACCCAATGCTACAGGCAGCAATGAAATATACTAAGTTCTTGGCCATGTTATGGTGTAGTAGAAAGTACAAAGCAGATCCATTTGCTTTCTTATATCCTTGTAGTGCTGAGCCTTTACATCTCCTTGATTTAAAATTAAATGTAAAATTTAAGCCTGTGTCTAATTGTACCAAGAAAAACAGCAAAATCAACAGAAAAACTTGAAACAGAGATGATGAGTGCAGTTATTCCCCCTGACACGGTACTTCTGTATTTCTAAGCCTGAAAAATCTCCTGCGAATGGTATGCATTTTTCCACTGCTAATAGATAAATAAACAACAAGTAATCATACTGTCTATCTTAGATAATCATATTCAGATTATCAGGAGTCAGACACTTGCAGCCACATTAAGGTTTTCCAATTGCCCAAGCCTGTTGCAAGTTTAGGAAACACAGACTAACATGGTTTCTGACTTCACACTTGTGCCTGGGAAAGGCAGATGCCATTGATTGCCAACCAAGAGGAATTCCCACACATGAGACTGTGGGAATCCAATAGGAAATCTCACAATGGAACTGAGTGTCTAAAATAGTACCACACTTCACATCTGCTTTGCTTCATACAGTGCCCTTAAAGCCATGCAAAATGCAACATAATGAGCCATGGTGTCTTTTTAAAACAAAACACAGTGGTTGTGCCTGACCTGTGTGAAGCAGTCTTTGGGAAGAAGTCATCAAAGCAGATGGTTTCCTTAACCTAAGCCAGCTTGCAGAAATGGCAGAGAGCAATGTGAATATTGTGTAAAGGTTGTAAATGTCACAGTTGGTTATTGCCTGGGCACCTGTACAAAGCAGGTGTCAGTGCTGTAAAAAAATGTCCATCCTGCCAGTCCACTTTTCTCAAGGGGGCAGGGGATGTGCACTGGAACCCACTGTGCTTCCTTTGGTTACTTTTCTTCAGCTCAAACTGGGCAATAGGAGCAGTCAGAAAGGGTTAAACCACTCATCAAATCCAATTGAAAGGCAAATAAATTTCTCTTTAGCAAGACACAGGAAAGAAATAAAATAGTAAATTGTGATGTAAGTGAGTACAAACAGTGAATCCAGCTCAGCTGACTCCAGTGCTGATCACCCTGTAAACAGTGCTGCTTTGTAATGTGGAATTGAACCAGGGGGGCTTGGTGAAGGAAAATTTTAACTTAAGATGGATATTATTATTATTATTATTATTATTATTATTATTATTATTATTATTATATATTATTATTATTATATATCATTATTATTATTACTATTACTATTATTACTATTATTACTATTATTATTATTATTATTTGTTTCTTCAAGACAAATTAAAACTTTGCAGTGATGAAAGATCTGTAAGTATCATGCTATACCATGCTATAGAACTCAAGGTGCTGAATGTTTAATTCTAAAGATCACAAACTACTCGTGACTCCAGTTTGGGCAGCCAATCCCCTGCATGAGGAGAAATATATTTCTAAGTCTCAAATTCATTTAACTGACAAATGATACATGATGTTCTTTTTCTAAATGTTTGTGCATTCATATAAGACAGACATATAAGACAGTTTAATACTGTAAGATTTGCTTTATTACATGGATGAAAGAGACAAGGGGTCCATCAAAATCAGTAACGCCACAAAGATATGCACTAAGGGAAACCCAGCACCTAAAATTTCTTCAGAGCTACTTTTGGATTGTTTTCCAAAACAATTTTTTGTAACAAAGATGTTTAATAGTGCTCTTGCTAGTCTAATTTTCATTAGCCTTTTTGAGTTTTTCAGATATTCATATTTGGGTGAAAATTGACCAAAATGTAGTTTCTCTTCAGGACAGGGTGCATTTTTAGGAAACTGGAAGCAAAATAATTAGTAAATAAGCCCTGATTGCAAATCAGCTAGCAAGGTTGGGAGCAGTTTTGACATCTGCATTCTGGGTGCTTGATTGCATAGGGATCAAAAGTTGTAATTATAGAATCATAGAATCTTCAAGGTTGGGAAAGACCTCTAAGATCATCAACTATTGATAAATTAAGGTCTACACAGGACTGTGATCATTTATTTAAAGAAAATTCATGGCTCAGAGGATGTGAGCTATGCTAAAACATTCTTTTCACTTTAACTTCAGCCAATAGGTGCCACACTGTGCTGTGGGAAGGTCTCAGCAGCATCCCCAGTAAACTAAAGAGACAATGTCCAGTTTCAAGTTATGTGGAAGACTGTTCTTTTCTTTTTCTGTAGATACAGATATTCTGTATGATCCCTTTTATAGTTTACAATATCATTACGTGTTCTGACTAGCAGAATTAACTTTCAGAAGTTAAATTTTTCTTCTCAATTTCTGAACACTTAGTTCCACAGACTCCAAGCCCTATTACAGTGAAGGAATAAAACTGAGGCGAAAAATATATGTGTGCTTGCAAAGCACAGCATTACTGAGTCAATGCAACTGTTTTTCACCCAAGCAGCTGAAAGGTATATGTAAGAACACTAAAAGTTAAATCAACATTGTATTGATATATAAAAGTGCTGATGGTGCAAAGGGAATAGAAATGAATCAATAGACTAATTGTTATCAAGAAAAATACTAATAGCTTCTCATTATCACAACTGCAATGTATCTATTAAAATGGACTGTATCCCTGTCTTCACCTGCTCATTAGGATGATGCAACTCTTATTAACACTGAATTAGAAGAAAACCTATTCTGAGTTTCCTTCTGTGTATAATCTCCTGAGAGCTGAGACCTGCTCACAAAAAGGATATTCACTTTACAAAAACTTTCTCTTCTTCTTCTGTTTACTTCCCTGATGTAAAAAGCAAAAAATATCCAACTAAACAAACAAAAACCATGGAAGAAAAAACACGACCAATTCAACCCCCAAAACCTTCCTCATAATCCAACTTTTACTTTGCATTCAGCTCAGCTGCTTCTGAGTTCATTATGACCACCCTCACCTTCTGATCAAGAATGCCACCAAAGCAGAGCACACTGCTTATACTTACAGTCCCATCAAGCCTTTGTTTCTGAAGGTAGCTTGACACGGTATTGCCATTATCCTTTCCCTGCACAGTTTTTGCCATGAAGAATTAGTTCATGGGTATATCTATAGAAACAGGAACAGAGAGACCTTGACCTAGCAGATAGTCCTTATGCTTTTCATTATCTGGATGTAAAGTCGTAAAGTACATGAGATAAAATACACCATATTACTCAGAGTTTAACTTTTAGTGTGAAAAACTACTCTCTAACTGCCTATACAGTGTTTTTGCAACTGGACAGACTGATGCTTCTGGCCAGACTTCAAAGCTCTTTCTGAAAACAATATATATATTCTCCCTGCCACTCTAATCAAACACGTCTCTTTAACTGAATGACCACATGAATTATCCTGCTGTGAGAAATGTAAGAACATTTTGTTCAATTTAAGACAGCCCAGTTATTAAAACTGATATTTTCCTTATTTACAGATTGTTTAGGATTAAGAACACATAAGAAATATACTGATGGCTTTTTCATCACACTGGTGGCACATTTTTGTCTAGTTAGCCTGAGAGGTTCCAATGTCTAGTTCAATTAGGCTGCAGACACTCCAATTACCCAACGTTTGCATAAATAGAATGGTCACCTACTGCTTGTGTCCCAGCCTTCATATGAGGACATCACAAAATACTGTCTTGAACATCAACAAGAGATGTTCCAATCTCTGGGATGAACTATTCTGGTTCAATAGAAATGGATTCCAACAACATACAAAAAGTTAATGCTGTTCTCACCACAGGACAGTAACCATTATCTTCACCCAATACTGATTCTCCAAGAAGGCTTTTATTTTCAACTATTTTTCTGAGGTCCTTTTCTTAAGGGACAGAAATGTTAGTCACACCACATGAAATCAGAAGAAACATAATACATTTTTTAAAGTTGCAACAGTAAAGTTCCATTACTGATCTGCAGCCTTCCTGTCAGCCCCTGCTAAGGCTGCCAAAAGAGTCTCCAAGGAGTTATCTAGCATCTATCTTGGGTGTTAAGCTGCTTCATCAATTCTGAGTGCCTACAAACCTCTGCAGAACACAGGAGAACTCCTGAGATGAATTATGGTCCTTCACTAAAAAGAGTGTTGATATTTGGAAAGCCTTTTCACACAGAATGACTTTGCTTATGGACTTTACTTATGCGTGTCATCCTACACACAGTTTCATGGCCGGACTTTGACACAGTCAGGAACTCTGAACAGCCGGAAGGACTGGTAATATGAAAGAACTGAACCTTATTATTTCACACTTAACACAAGAGCTATGGACAATTACAGCCAAATTCAATTGAAAGAAGTAGAACAGTATTTAAAAAAAAAAAAAAAAAAAAAAAAAAAAAAAAAAAAAACAAACAAAAAAAACCCTTAAAAACAGATTAGAATCCAAGAAACCCAAGATATCCAGATGCGTTATCTTTATTCACAGACATAGACAATTTACATTCAGTTCCAAGCTTGACATGGTTTGGATTCAAACTAGGATTCAGAACTAAAGCCACAGATGGAAAATTTTATAATTTCTCTACATAAATTTCCCTTGGCATGTCTGGAACCTCCAATACTTCAGACTTGCCTGAAAGAGGTGAAAAGCACAAATATGCTAAAATTTCTAAAAATATTCATATTCTTCCTGTCACTTCTGCTTAGGTCTTTTCCTGCGAAACCTGAGTCCTCCATCAGTGGTTAGATAAGGAAGCTTTCTCTTCGGTATTTTTAATGCACACACGTAAGGACCCAGCTAATTTCTGAGGAAATTTGATCTCAAGTGAATTTAATCATGTACAGATTAAATTCAGGAACTGTATTTTAAAGACACATAGCGCCTGTACTTCACAGTCCCAGGATATACAATCATTTCTGGAAAGGATTCCCTGCTGGTTGAGGTCAGGTAATGGGAATGCACATTTGGCTGAAGCTAAGTCTTATCAAGAGGTTGGATACAGGCAAGCATCTATGGCCATAACTCAGCCTATGAAATTAAACATACATACCTGAAAATCATCAAATTTTTTGACAGGCCTGTAGGGCTCATGGATTCCCGGCTGATATTATTGGTGCTAAAAAACTGCCTCCACATATTCTTATCAGCTTTTTTCACCTAGGGCATTCTGGAGGATCCTGCTGTATGATGAGACAACCATTATTAATGTTCTAATTTGTTGGTGGTGGTACCCCACTGATGAGACATAACTGGACATGAAACTTTCTGAGGTCTGTCAAAACTAAAACTGCCACAGATCTTGCAACCATCTGTCCAGAAACAACAAACTTCTCTTCAGTCTATATTTCATATAGAAAACCCCAAAAATCTTCAAAAACAAAAGTATCACACCAGTTTTTATTTTTCTGCTACTCTAGAAGGACTGACAAACACTGTGGCAGAAGGCATAGTCACGTGGATACTGATTGAAAAACACTGCAAAAGTTCACAAAGTAGGATGACTTAAATTGTCTTGAATGACCATAAGAAGTAAAAATTTAAAGCATTAATTCTATCAACAGATCCAACTCTGTAAACACATTGATGGAACTTACCAAGGTAATGAGACTATAACATTTTAACTTTAACCTTTATTCTGTTTTGATTTCTATAGTTCTTTTATGAACCCAGAATTCTGAATACTCATGTAACTGAATACATCTGCCAGCTCATCAACACACATAAAGACACATTTCTAAGTAATTTAATTTACTGATTTAAAGTTTACCAAAAAAAGTAAATTCCTTGGAACCTAGATAGTATGTGTGTGCGTGTGTGTATATATATATATATATATATATATATATATATATATATTTAATTAAAATTGTTTTGATTTCTGCTCCAAGAAAATTTACTACAATCAAAAGCTAATAAACAAACCTTGATGCAAAAGGTATGACCATCACATAGTATTATGAAAGCAGGAAAATATGAGGCTGGGTAGCAGCATTCTCTTTAGTTAAAAGTATTTTTAATGACTTCATCCTTCATGGTTGCCCAAAGCACCCTGTGAAATAAACCTTTAACTCTTACATCGTTTCTGTCTTAAGGGTAATGAGCCATATGTGAAGACATCTGCAATGCCTGAAAGGAATGATCATTAATTAGAGAGAAGACAGGACACTTCCTGATTGCTGATATGGGCTGGGGAGATGGAGGAAAGCCTTTCAAAAAGTCACTGGAATTAAGAAAGGAAATTAGTCCTTTAGTTGACATGAATCACTGTAGATATCACAAGATGTGAATACCGTAGTTGTGATTTTTATATCTTGTATGTGCTGGGGAGAAAAATGCTACACTGTAGGAGCAAGACACAGAAAAGAGACAGAGAGCCAAGAGAAGGGAATTCTGTGAAAAAGGCTAAGACAACAGCATATGTTGTTTGTATAGAAATCTCTTTCTGGAAGGTCTGGAGGAAGATGCAAAAGCAGGGCACAGATTGTATGCTTAACCTCTTATTTTCCGTGCTCTAATTGCCCTTAGTTTAAAAATTACTAGGTCAGGCACTCTTATCTTACAACTTTCTCTGGAAGTAGGTGAAGCCTTGACATCTCCTCCTGACTGAATATCCATTTTGATCACCTTCATGTGACACCATTTATGACCTTTATGTGGCACCATGTGGTGTCAGGCACAGCATCGTGCAGGGACAGCCCTATTTGCCTTCTCAGTGAAGCTGGACTTGCAGCAGACTGAGGGCTTTATACAAATGTGTGATTTCTCCACTGGTAGAAATCCCTGGCTTTTTTCTGGCTTTGAGAAAAACAGCTGGAAGTGTTTTGCAACTGAAAGAAGAGAAGATATGCATATGATAGAGAAAATAATTTGTAGGGAGAAATAGAAAGAATTATTCATGCCAGCCCGAGATAAGAGGAATGAATCATCACCTTGCTGATCTGTCCCCATTGATCATAAAGGGAAATGAGACAGCTAGTTCAGAACAGATGCCTGACTTTTAGACTCCTGAAGTCAGGCAAATGTAATCCTTGTCAAACTTGAGAGATTAGTGGTTTAGAGCCCCAAGTTCGACGTGTTCTTGGAGATAGCTCCAGGCTAGAAGTATCTCTTGTGCTCAGGTTTACTGCTCTTGGTCTCCATCTCTTGTTCTCTACCAAAAAAGACTACTTGGCTGTTGCATGTTCTGAGGAGGGGCATATTTGACAGAAAACTTGCACTTTTTATAGGCTTGCAAGTAGACTTCTTTATAACAACTGCATATATAAACACCACTGATTTTGCAGGAATTTTTCTCTGCTGCTCTGTCTGCAAGGATCCATGGTTTATATTTCCTGAGTTATATGAAAACAAATTAAGTTAGTATCTATAACATTTGCATATTGAGAGTGTTAATTGTTCAGTAAATACCATACGCTCACCTATTGTGAGAAATCTCAGTATACAAGGTGCAAACTACCTAATTCATACAGACTCAGTATCCAAGTACACATTAAATAAATAGGCACAAACTGAACACAAATCATCTTGGATTACCATGGCTCTGAGTATGAATTAATAAATTCTGTTGTTACATCTAAATGAGAACTACTTGATGTCATGTCACTTTGCAACAGGGAGCACAAGTGCTCTAGTCATTCACTTCCAGCTAGACAGGCAACTGAAGCATATCTTTTCTCAGCTGAAACAAACCCTCAGGACAAACGTTTATTAATTTTTTGCAGCTTTGGGTTTTTTTGGCCATTATACTGTTATTATCTACAGTTTCTTTTTTTTTTTTTTTTTTTCATTTCAGGGACCCAACAAATTATAACTAATTGGTTTCTGTGAGTGATTGAAGATTTTGCAGGGAAGGGATGAATAGAAATTTAAGAAAATTTGCTTCATGCTTTATATAAAAGAATTTTTTTTTTGACAGAGTATTCTAGTGCATCCAATGCAGGAAGCACAGCTTATCCTTAATTCCCCATTTTTAGATTCCTATTTAAATGGAAGATGTTTGCTTCATGAACAAGTATTCTCTGTTTCTTTCTGAGTCTGCTCAGCTAAGGAATTTTTCTCTGGACACTTCAGCTGTTCCCCAGGTAAACATACCCCTGGAAGCATGACAGTTTCTAACTGAGGATTTAGATGCATTCTGGGAATTTCTGGACCGTAAACCCTTGGCAGATGGAGACAGCCAAGAACATTTCTGCCAGAGTTGAGCCAGCATTATGATTAATGTTTATACATGACCTGCTGAAGTTAGAAAGAATATCTAAAACCAAAAAAAAAAAAGAAATGCCAGCAAGAAACTTCCAAGAGGATCAGCCTCCTCCTGATGCTGTTGTTAACACTAATTTCCCAGGGTTTTTTTCCTAGATTCTTCAGAACCAGAGTTGGCTGCTGAATAACTACTATATTTTCTTTCCAACAGAGGAGGATAGTGCCAGCTCAAGAGTTTATCAGGTATAACATGTTTCACTGTTATACATTGGATCTACCTATTGCTTCTTTCATGAAAGTAAGATACAGCAACACCATGCATAACATGGCAGCTCCTCAAAGGAGTTCTTCATGGGAAAGGGGAAGTCTAAGCCTGCACTTTTCTTTCTTCTCTGTCTTCAGTCATACAAAACAGTAAGTATTGTAGCATATTTTTTTAACAAAAATTAATGTGGGCTTAGACAATGCTAACATTTAAACTCTGGGAAAGAAAATTAATACGATCCTACTACACAGTATTGACATCCTAGTGACAGACATGAAGGAAATCACAACTGTCTGACAAGGAGATAGACCTCAGGTAATGCTTGGAATTAAGAAAAACATACAGAAAATAAAAGCCTCTCTTGAACTGTCAGGAGAAGATTGCTTTAAATGCAGGGGTTTGCTCCAAACAACAGATTGGCAATTTCTGATTTTTAGAAGGAAAATATGTTTCCTTTTACTTGAAACACTTATGGATCACAGCCCATCCCTCAGTGACAGATGTTGATAACACAAAAACTATATCTGACAGAAATTCTCAAAATAAAAAAAATATTATGGCTAAGAATCCATTCTGCCAGCACGTATCTGTGGACTTGTAACAGACAAGCATTTTGATGTTTTTAACACTGGAAACCAAGTTTAACTGGATTTTTCCCCTATTTCCTTTCAATAGCCCATTTGCCATTTCCCCACAAGTGTTACTAGGGACAGCAGAAGCTGAGTTACTGGTTGCAGGGACAAGAGATAAGCAGTTAGCAATTTTCAGGCTTGAGGCTTCAAGCCTCGAAACATCAATAGAATCAGGAGTGTAATCCTGAAAACAGTCAAAAACAGAAAAAAAAAAGCTGGGAGATTATTAAAATAAGCCTTGAATTCTGTTTCAAAACGGATATGATAAAACTCCCTAGGTATTTATACCTTCCAAACATTTTGTAAAGGAATGTAATGTGTGTATCACTGCCCATCTGGGGAAACAAGTTCCTGGAGGAAAACAGCCCTCCCTGACTCATCATATTCAGAATTACATCCTTGGATTTCGAATAGAGGTATTTGTGGCATGCTCTGCTGGGGGAACAAGGCTGATCTCAACAGAGGGATTCACCTCACCTGTCCAAGCAAGAAGACATGTCCTCCCCTCTCAGCTCAGTGAAGGGAAGCAAGGATTCATGAGGCACAATCCACCTGAGCTCTTTTAGGTGACTGCTCCAGGAGAGCTGAAGAGTGTTCCATTCCTACATCTGTACAGAGGTCTGAGGGTTATCACTGCAGGCTGAAATCATCAGCGGGAAAATGCATCACTGGGTTGAGGAAGCATACATAATCTGGTGCCCTAAAAGGATTTGGAAGTCAAAACTTCTCTGACAAAAACTTGCATAGCCATTGAGAGAGAATATGTCCATTTTGTCACCTGTAACAGCTGCATTTGCACTTGGGGACTCTCGCTGCTGGAGATCACACACACTGACATTATACATGCATACTTAGTGTCATCCTGCCATGCAGTAGCACTTTATCTTTATGTAACTACCTGCTTTTCTCACCCTGAACTTCCTCCACAGAAGAAGATACGTTCCTCCTCCTCTTCCTCACACTAGAACTATCACTTCCTCATCCAGGTCTCATAAACACCTTTCCTTCTCCCTTAACATGATCTGACATATTCAGCTTTTCTGTACAGCTAAGAGGGTTTTTTAATTTGAAAGACATTTAAAGAAGTCCATTTAAATATGCATTTTTATTTAAAAAATGTTGAAAAAAAATCTTCAATTTAAAATGGGTATCTGCCATGCTGACGTTGGGATATCAAACAGAGAAACATGAGGGTAACAGCATCCTATCCTGTCTGTGTGCTGCTGGTGTGTCTTCACAATTCTTGCCCTGTGGAGGCCCTAGAATTTTTGCTTGTCTTATGTAGAAACATTTGAAAAGGTCTCTGAAAGTGGGGCAGGATAAGCTCAACTTCCTTTTTCCTAAAATATTGGGATTTTTCTTATTCATCCCTTGTTGTCCTAATAGTAAAGTTTCCTAGATGTATGTGCTTCACATGGCATTTTTCTTCTTTGAGCAATGCTGTCCAACTCTCCTTTCCATTCCCATCTACTGAATAATAAATTGGCAAGCTCACCAAGTGAGGGACCATAGGTGTAATTGCACTTAATTGACAGGACATCAGACAGAGCAAACTGAAAGTTGAAGGGCGGAAACATTAATGACAGCTGTATGTATGTACAGTGGCAGTAATTTTTTTTGATCAGGAATAGAATGCAGAAATGTTTTAATTGACATAATGTTATACATGCTGAGCTACATTTAACCTGTTTGAAAGCTGGTGTGAGGGTTGCACAGAGTTTAACAAATTGCTGCTGCATGTGGTTCCAGTGTGATTCTCAACTCCAGCTGCACTTTACAAATACTCATCATTTACTTACTGAGGGAAACAATGCTTCCCTTATTAACTTTTCTTACGCTTCGACAAAGGTTACACAATTTTTTTTTTTCAAGATGATTCACCTCAAGTCCTGGTAATATTTTCATGGTCTCTGTTAGTTGCAGAGAAAGCAGATGAGGCAGTACTGTGCATAACCTTCAGGACTCTGCATTGTCTACCTAGGCCATGTCTTCTTCACAGCTCAGAGATCATACACTCTATTGGTTCATCTCTAATGGGCAGCTATCACTGGCTGTACCTTTAATGTTCTTCTGTTAATGGAAAACAATTAAGGGCAATAGTTTTTAAGAGGGCCAGCCAAAGAACTTGATAATGGCTTAAAAGAGGGCTGATTTTCAGCCAGTGCTTACAAAGTGCTTAAAATTGGCAGGGGAAAAAAAACATTGTAAATCACAGAAATGATCTGCAGTATTTGGGAAATTCTGCCCTAAAAAATAATTGCGGACTCTGATGGAATTTAGTATAACAAAGGTCTGTATAGTCACTGTTCAATATAAGTACATTTCAAACAGGAAGCAATGTTTTATGTTTATATTCTGATCCTTAATCCCTTATTTCCAAATGCACAATCTGTGTTCACAAATGACCACAATATTGTTCATATTCAAGGGCAGAAGAGTGTCCACAGAGTTATGTGTTTATTCACTGCCATTTTCTAAGGAGATAAAAAATTCAGTCCCACTCCCTACATAGCTGGTTCCACTTCCATGCACACACCACCTAATCTGAGCAGTCATTTAGTGCAGGAATGTTTTGAGTCACAGCTTCAAATTTTATTCTCTTGTCTTTATTCTAGCTGTTATCAAACAGGCCTTTATATGAATTAACAGGAGTCAATTAGTAGGAGCTGCAGATAAGCCTATATGTGTTTGATTGTATAGCAAAGAAATTAAATGACTGATGTTTTATCTTAAAGTTGTAAAACCAAAATAGCTTACTGGTATAATACAAGCACAGACATATCCTCACAGGACTGACACATTCACAATATCATTGTAATTAATGTTTAAAAGGGTGGAAGTTAATGCAAAGAATGTACATAGTAGTGGGCATATTCTGCAGACATATGCAGACATATGATAGATACATTATGAATACACAAAAAAGACACATACAAACAAAGAAATAATATTACAGGAGCTTTTACAAGATTTTTCCTCTGTTACCTTGGTTTTTCCACACATTGGCTTTGAAACATTGCTTAAGACCTACCTTTTTTTTTTTTCTCCTGCAACAGTTGTAAAGACAGAACACCCACCGAAGCAAGCTATTATCAAAAGATTGAGTAGAAACATCTTCACTGCATAGAAATTTACCATTTAAATTGTACTCACAGCTTGTTTTCTTCTATGCTTGAGTGTGTTATTTGTCCCATTACTAAGACCCATACGTTCAATGGAATATGTTTTCTAAATAGTGGCAGCACCTGTATCTGCCTTTCAGGACTGGTGCAAGAGGACAATCCAAATTGCTTTGTTTTGCCACTCAGAGTTTACAGAGGGGGTCTTTGGCCTCTTAAGAACTCACATTAATTTTGCCATTGATTTCCTGATTTCAGCTCAGTTATGACAGTCAAAGAAGAAGTCCCGGTGTCACAAAAACATCCATCACCATAATTCACGTTATGGAGAGCTATGTCACATTTTATCTTTGTGGACAGTTTCATGAAGATGGGTGACAAAGGTTCGACACATTTCTAACCAGACACAACTGACACGACAGTGGAAAACATAAAACAACAACAGAATTCCATCAATCAAATGAAACAAAGATATATACACGGAGAGAGATCAGGAAGAGCAACAGGAAGGATCAGAGGTCTGAAATGGTCTGTGACAAAAGACAGTAAGTGTTACGGCTGTGATGAGACAAAAAGAAGCAGATTTAAGCCACCAGAGATCTAGGTCAGACCTGCAAAGAGCTTTCTAAAGATAAAGTACATAGAGACCAAGGAAGACTTGTTTGGGGAGACTGCAAAACCCCCATCACTGAAAGTCTCAAACACGCTGTCTCTACCTTCTTCTTAGAGACTGTTTCATAAGATTTTTATACGGTGCTTCACTTCTTAATGCAAATACACACATACTCATCTAAACAGAACAGAAAAAATTAGCAAGTTAGATGCACAAGAACAAGCATGGTTTAAGAATAGACAAAAAGTAATTTCATAGTAATTACAAGGTAGATATAAGTACTAAAAATGTAAGCATGAATCTTAATAAATTAAATTATCTTTAGAAACTAATAAATCTACAAAGTAATTATCTGTTCTGCTGAAAACACCTTATTTTTAAAATAAAATACAGATAATTAAAAATAATAACATGGAGATCTTAAGAACTTATGTTGGGGAAAAAGTTATGAACAAAAAGAGCTAAACTAATATATCAAATATGCCTGGTGCTACTTTCTCTTCTTCTTCTTCTTCTTCTTCTTCTTCTTCTTCTTCTTCTTCTTTCTTCTTTCTTCTTCTGCTTCTTCTTCTTCTTCTGCTTCTTTGTCCTCCTCCTCATCCACCTCTTCCTCGGCCTCCTCCTCTGCCTCCTGCTCCTGCTCTTGCTCCTGCTCCTCCTCATTCTCCTTCTTTTCTGGCATAGAATGCCCAACTTCTTATCTTATGCAACTGAGTTTCTGTGGGTGCACTCCCTCATTGGAATGGTCTTTGGAAGCAGGATTTCCTTCAAAAAATATCCCTAGCCAGGAGTAACTGCAGGCCAAAACTGCTGAGGACTACCTTAGAGTTTACATGTTGAGAACTCAAGTTCCAGTGCACAGGAATGTTCTCTGTCAAAGTTTAATTTACTGGTACAAACATAAGTAGCGATAGCAGTGCCATAATTGAGTGATTCCCAAGAGACTCATGGTTGACAGTACCATACGAGAATTAATACCAGGTGCCAGGGGCCAGAAGGCACAGTTCAGGAGCTATTTGGGGCCATAGTTGTAAGATTACAGTCCCTGTAGAGCATGGAACAAAATGGCAGATGCAGTTTGGATGCTGCCTTTGAAACCTGAGATTAAAGAGAATCATGTAAATTTTGTATCCTGAACTACAAAAGAGAGGGAAGGGGGTTATATATAGTTTCTGAAAGAATATAGGATTTCAAATCTTAAGAAAAAAAAAATAGAAAGACAAAAATAACATGCACACTCGTGTCATTGGTGTTCCTAGGCTGCTCCCATTGTTTCTAGCCCTAGCCAATCTGGGAAAATTAGAGTAAGGAAAGTTAAACTTATAAATGTGACTGACCTTTGTACAGATTTTTATTAGTAGGGTTTGGGTCTATCTTACTACAGTATAGGCATTACTAAGCCCCAGCCATTTGTCTAGAAACCAGGAACGCTGCCTAATCCCGCATCCCAGAGTTTGTCTTCAATTTTATTGATAGGTGAGTGAGTCGTATTGAAAGCTGAGGTTTTGGTCTGCTCTCCTGACTGACAAGCACCTTAAGCACACAGTGCCTATAAGAAGAGTTGGCTTTATTCAAAACCAGGGTAGAGAAGCCAAAGGATATGAAGGCAAAGAACAAGCCTTCTTGGCCCTCCACAGTCCTGCCTTTCAGATTGACATTCTTGGGCTTCCCTCTTCATCAACATTAGTCCCATGGTCTCTCTGAAGCAGTGGAAAGTATCCTGCTTTACATTAGAGCAGTCAGAAATTCAAATCCTGGTAAAACTGTCATGCAGTTCATGAATATGTTCTTCCTATACCTTGCAGGAACACTAAACTCAGCAAGAAAATTAAAAGAGAAAAAAATTCATAATAAGTGAAGCCATGCTGCAATATCTAATAAGAACACCACCTTTATTCCAATAAAAGCTCTTTGTGTTAACTCTTTTATTAAGAGGGACCATGCAAATTTCTCTGTACACATGGCAGATCAGAAGGGGCTTTCATAATGCAAAGCCTTAGAGTATCTTCTGAATGTACCTGGCATTGCTCTGAATTTGCACTGCCTACTGTTCCTCTTCATCTCAATCAAAGAGAATAGCTCTGAACAAAGATTAATGAAAATCATTATTAAGGTGATTATTGGCAGAGTTTATTTTTGCTGTTGGTGTCTGAGGCATTCATAATGTTATGTGTAGAGGTGAGAGCAATTTTCATTAAAGCTCACACACACACACACACACACACACACACACACACACACACACATATTTTCTGTTTTTAAGATTAAAAACCAGCCCTAAATTAAAGGGACAAATGCTGGCATCCTGGTTACAACTGTTATTCCAGTCCCTCTGCTCAAAGGAAGAAGATTAAATGAGCTGATATTATTTCCTAATTCCAGACAGAAATTAATCACAGATCACTAGAGTCTCTCTGTAGTGGTTTTTTAAATTATATTTATTGAAATTAAAAGTATTCACATCCCACTTTATAGTGAAGAGCCTGCATCTTTGAACAAACTTTCCTCAGTCTCAAATCCGATGGGGTTACACACCAGAGATGATGTAATTTACTCACAGAAAAAGCTTTGTCATTTATGGCCCATATAATTTCACACTTTCCAGTCATCTGGTTCAAAAAATATTTGAAAGACCTTATTTCTTGTTGTGGTCAGCAATTTTTATTCCCAAATAGTACAAGCACATAACCAGCTCTCATCTCTAATTTAATGTCCACAGCCACTGCTGATGTAATTATGGACGAGACACAACTTGATCAATTTTTAGGTTTGGTCCTATACATCTGTGCTAGTCACCCTAGGTTCCATTTCACAAAGACTGAGAGTATGCATCATCTAATTTACTTTAGATGTCTATTGTAGGGTGAATCCTGCCCAGAATTTCCTGTTTCCTTTCTCTGAGTGACTGAAGATACCTAACATTTAGAAGGAATAATTGTGCCCTGTGTCTGCTAGTCTTGCCTGTGAGACATATGGTCAGGGCATCTCTGGCTTTCTGGATGACCACTACACAAGAAATGAAAGACTGCAAGACTTTGGAGCAGAAGTTGCATCATGAAACCTATCAATATGTGACATATACCATTTCAAATAAGTATAATCATATGTGCTAATTTAAGAGTTCTTTCTGCCTTCTCTCAAGCCCTCAACCCTTGCCCTGATGGAATGTAAATGACTAACTCTTCTAGGTTGTCCAAATATTTTTTTAAAAAGCCCTGACCTGTAGCAAAACTCACTCCAATTAGTGGAAAGTAGGTGTTATCTTCTCACAGGTTTAGTATTAAACACAAAACCTGACTGGCCTCACTTAACGGAGCCAGAAAATAAAGATCAGGATTATGACAGCCTGCAGGCTATCATAGCAATAAAACATGGCTGAAAGAGAAATTAAGTCCTAATCCTGTTCCAGCAGGAATATAGTGCAAGAAAATACTATGAACACTATGAAAATACTATGAAACTAAGGTCATATCCTTAGATGCTGCTGTGATTCGGCTTCTAATTATGTGTTGACTTAGAGCCATCACAAGGAATTTCAGCAATTTAGTTTCTTCCTCCAGAATGAAGGACAGGACAAAATCTCAAGCTTGCTACTGCTGCTGCTGAGAATTTCAGGAGTATATTGCTACTGCTGTGGGTGATCATGCACCCATGTGTCCTGCAGCCATCCAACACACACCTGTCCCACAACCTTTCACAGAACTTGAGAGCAAATTTCCATTGACTTTTCACATGCTTCCTCTGTGAAGCACCTGTGGATGGGCTCCAGGACATTTTTCCATTGCCTGTTTACATCTTAACCATGGCATAGCAATGGATCAACTGTGACAAATAATGAGAGCATTTGGGAAATCATGAGTATTCAGTGGAATTCAATGCAAATTAAATATGCCATTGGATATATGTAGGATTCTTTATGTGCTAACAAAACCTCTCCAGTTCTGATCTCTGAATATTAGTCTTCCATAATTTTGTAATGTTGCTGTAAATTCCTTAAAGACAGGCAGATGATTGATACATTGTAAATTGCAATACCTACAAAAGATGGGGTGACTGCAGAAGATTTGGGTTTATCTCTCCACTGAAGCAATGAATTATCCAAGGGAATATGACAAGCAATTCATCAAAATATAAACCACACAGTCAAGCAAGAGTATATATTCCTTTAAAATCTAAGCAAAAGCCCATCAGAATTCAACAGCAGGGTTTCTATTGACTTCAGGAGGTTTTCACTGCAGACTGAAGGAATATTCATGGCTAAACTGGAAGGTGGGCTGTAAAGTAGTATAAACTGATAATTTGGAATAATATATTTTTATCTTAATTAATTTTCTTCATCTCTAAAATTTATATGTGTTATTATGTTACGTTTGAGGTCAGTGCCTTAATCTTTTTTAGTCTGAACAGAAAAGGGAAGATTTTTCTTTTTAAATAGTGAAATATTGTGCACAGTAAATACTGGGAACATAAATTTCAGAATAAGAGAGCCCTATTCTTCCCTAGAGCAGCACATTCACCTCATCATCCATGAATTTCCTTTTTGTACAATCTCTTGTGCAAAAATGCAATGCTTTCTTTCTCCAAAGTGAGCTTACATGGCTTTACAGTGAAAGAAGGACCTGAACATTAAAGAATTGTGACATTTCCCATTAGAGGGAGAAAAAAAAAGTTGTATTTCTCTATGACCCCTGTTATCTGCACAATTATTTCTTTGTTTTTATGTCACTGTTGTGGTTTAACCCCAGCTGACAACTAAGTACCATGCTGCAGCTCTCTCACTCCTTCCCAATGAGATGGTGAGGAGAACTGGTAAAAAGGTAAAACTCATGGGTTGAAATAACAACAGTTTAATAATTGAAACAAAACAAATTAAATAATGATGAGGATGATGATGATGATTGATGGTGATGACAATAATAATAATAATAATAATAATAATAATAATAATAATAATATAATAATAATAATAATGAAAAGGGAAAGGAAAACAGAGGGAAGTGAAAAGGAAAATGGAAGTAACAAGAAAAAAAGAGAAATAAAACCCAAAGAGAAATAAGTGACACACAATAGCATTGCTCACCCACTGACTGATATCCAGTGCATCACCCAGTAGTGATGGGCCCCTCCTGGCCAGCTCCCTCCAGGAGCATGATGTTCTCTGGTACTGAATATTGCTTTGTCCAGTTCAGGTCAGCTGTCCTGGCCATGTTCCCTCCTGGTTTCTTGTGCACCTGTTGACTGGCAGAGCACAGGAAACTGAAAAATCCTTGACTTTGAATAAGCACAACCAGGAAACTACAATATGTTAACTACAACAGCACTAAAACAGAAACATCAATATGTTAACATTATTTTCATACTAAACCCAAAACCCACAGACCTGTACCATCTACCAGGATGAAAACTAACTCCATCCCAGATAAAATCAGGACACAGTGATGCCTCCATACACAACCACAAACACCTTGATGACCTCCCCTGCTTCATCAGCAAGCCATGATATCATTTGGAGATGCAGAAGTGGACAAAATTTTTTCCAACATCAGAAGCCAAGGTGAGTGTGTGTTGTCCCTGAAAATAAGCCTTCTGATTTGTTTTGGTAGAATGGAGTCAGTTCTCCTGAATTGTAAGATAAATGAAGATTGCATTTGCATTCCTTCATGAAAGATATGAAGTGAAGGACTTCTCATCTGACCAGTGGGATTGAAGAGGTGGATACCTCATTACCCAATCCCTGGTCAGTGTCCTGAAAATTATAAATAGCTGAGGTTTCAATAAACTTGGGTTCTTTTCTTCTTCTTCTCTGCCTGGACACCTGTTGTGTGTGTGTTGCTGTGTTCCCTCTGTGTGTCACAGTAACAGGTGAGGGAAAAAATCTCCAGCCTATCTCAAGAAAAATCAGAAGCACCATCTGGTTGTCAGACATGTTAATTCTTTCAAGAAAATGAGTGCATTTTTTATTAGCAAAAGCAGACTCCTACACTCGAGAGCTTAAATATAACTTGATTTTAAATCGTGACTGATGTGTGTTCTGCACTGCCTGTTTATGTAGAACTTGACCAGTTCTGGACCACATTAGCTAGTAAAACAAAAGATATTAATTCTCACTGCTGTATGTAAGGCAGAGCTTTGTGAACCGGCTATTTACCAAAAGCCTGGCGAACTGAAATCCTTCTGTCATGCACATAAAGAACACAGCAGAGACAGCTGTAGCAGAAGCTCACCTGTTGTACCTTAGTCCAAGAGATCCCAGCACTCTTTGCTTGGCTAGTCTTCCCTCTCTCTGCTGATTCCACCTCTTGCATTAAAGGCTGTCAGTAATAGCATGCTCTGAGATAGGGCTGCTTGTCCAGCACAGAGGATATTGCCTGAATCATTTCCTATCCTCCCATAAAAATGACCTACAAGAACAGTGAACAAAATTAACAATAATTCCAAATTAACACCCATATGAGAGAGCACTGCCTTTCCCCAGGATTCAGAGCCAACATCTTCAAAGCTTTTCTGGAAAAGCTTTTTTGAGTTTTGCCAGACTGCATGCACAATCTCAGACAAGCAATACAAACATCAGAAGAGAAATTGTTCTAAGATATGGCAGGAAATTAATTGAAAGCATTGCAAATGTGTGCACACAAGTATAAAGAAACTGAGTACTTGAAGGAAGAGTTTACTGTACAAACATTTCTCTTGGTTTTCAGTCTAAAGAAACTCGACAAAATGTATTCAGAAAGGGGCTTTGTCAAGTAAAAACTACAAAGAGAGTGATAAATTGTAAGATAATGAATTTATCCATCAAGCTGAGAGTACCAAAGAACAGAGCCTTTCAGCAGCAGCAGCAGCATGACAGCCAAAGTATTATAATAGAGTACATCAAATGGCAGTATGGCCAAGCTTAGCTCACTGTAAAAGACAACAATCTAATTACTTAATCCCAGTTTTGGTGCAAGCTCATTTAGCAACAGGACAGCAACCTTTCACTGTGCTCCTAAATCTATAGGCCCTAAATACCATTTGTCAAGTGGATTTAAGTTATTTAAGTTATATATATATTTAAGTTCATGGGAACTATTTAAGATTTATTATTAGAGCTTTCTTTTATAGAGACAAAAGGGGTCTTTTATACACTCAGAATTTATAGAAATTATTTCTAAACTTATAATGTTTAAATAAATGCCATGGGTGTTGGGGGAGATACGAAGTCTCCTTCAGTGATACACAGAATTTTCTTCATAGGTTGCTTCTTCATAGGCTGTATGCCTGCAGACACAAGAGTCCCATCTTCTGAATGCTGCTGAGATGTTAGCCTGCAGGGTCTGAAGGGGGATCTTTTCACCCGGTTCAAGATTGCAAAAGAGTGATTCTTACCCGGTCTCCCTGCAGCTACCTCCTAGGTACAACATTTCCTTGATCCCCCAGGAGAATCCAGGTTTGTCATTGAAAACAGCAGAGGCAGGGTTTTCCAGGAAGCCAATGTGTTACATTTAAAATACAGCAGCAATGCACTGACCCTTCCACCCTCACCTCCCAGAAGCCAGGCTGGCATTCCAGGGTTCCATGGCCACAGCAAGATGGTGAAGCAGCAAAAGCTCAGTGGCCTGTGGTGCTGGGCTTGCCCAGAACACAGTTCCTCATTGAACAGTGATATAAATTTAGTGGTTTATAAATATAAATTGAATATTTTATTAATCAACTTTAATATCCATTTCTTTAAGTGCACCATGTCACTTGGTGGATACTTTCAATGACATTCCAGTGTTGTGGCTCAATATGGCCTACCTTACCAGATCTCCTCCCCTGTGCTGAGCTCAGCTTCTCACTCAAAGTCTGAGAAGATCCCCAATAAAAAGAGTGGCTATGGTCAGGATTGGAAGAAACACATGACTATGCTGTCTTAACTCTTTTTTTATCTATTTTTAAGAAGCTTAAGAAGACATTTGTCCTCACTGAGGGTTGTCAGAAACTTGGCATTTTTCTCTAGCAGATCATGTAGTTGTATGCTGAAACAGACTCATTTCAATGTCTTCTTTAATTTTTTGTTTGCACATTGTTATTTTGAATAGTCAGTTGGACATATATATATGTGATTTAACTTTATTCTCAATTCTTGATTTGAGTACAAATTTGAAGAATAAAACAAGTGAACAAAGGAAAAGTGAAGAAATTGATGAGCATCATAAGAGGCATATAGAGAAATGCATTGCAGGGCAGGGTTGAGTGATTGTTTTCCTCTTTTAGGAGAATATTTTTGAAAAATGTAAGGAGCATTTGAGTGAGCTCTGAAGTCTGAGAGTTTTTTGCAAGTTAAAGTAGCCGAGTGAAGTATTTTATATAAGTAGAGAGTATCTTCACTGCTTTCAGTCCTTTCTAGCATTAATGGGCATTAAATATCATACAGTAACAGGTTCATAATAGCAGAAACCAAATCAACAAACCAAACCAAATCAAATGGCCAATAAATGGACGTTGATATATGTGCCTTTGGGTATGTAATGTTATCTACATTCTGCACAAAACAAACAACAAAATTAGCTTTGACAATAAGATTTGTTGTCACACCTACAGAAAGGCACCATCCTTTGGTTTTGATGCATGGTGATGTATTTCCATGTATCAACAGATTACTGTTGAGTTAAAACACTCTGTCTTGCTATCATCTGTTGCCTGATCAGTCAAGATCAGGATCCAACCCTGTCAGTGTTACGAGTGGGTGTGGGGGTTTAGATAAGTCCTTGCCTTTTTCCCAGGCCTCTGGAAGCAGTCAGTAGCTTTATTGAGGCAGCCAGCACCCCAAAACCCACTGTCATTCACAAGTTCTTTAATAATGGCTGATTTGGTCTATTACAGAAAGAATTATTTATTGAATAGACAGAAAACTAACTGACATAAGACTTAAAACAAACTAATACTATACAGGAACAAGGATAAAGAGAGAAACTTCTAGTAGGTATATACAGCAAGTGGTTAAAGGTACCTGTTAATGTTACAGCTAGTGAAGAAATTATGTAATTTGGGTATCAGTGTATCTTACCATCCATTGTTTGGTGGGGCACACATTGAGATCCTCTCCCTCAACCCCAGGGAAGCAACCATAAAACCAGCATCCAAGCTCTAGGGAGACATTTCCCACACTTCCAGGGTGTGTGTGCTAACTTTTGTGTCTTTTATAGTTTGTAAAACAGTGTCTCTTAGTCAAGATTATTTCTTTCATCTCTTCCCACATCAGCAATCCAGACTCAGATGCTAATTCTTAGCTGAGGCCTGAGCCCTTTCGGAGCCAGAGATGACTCCTTGCTGGGCCTTTCATGGTGCCTCTTTATGCACCAACTCTGTGATAGAGATGAGTGGGGGATAGACATCCTGCCACAGTCAGGTACCAGGAAAGACAAAGTGCACAGTCACCATCCTAAATGAACTCAACAGTCAAGTGATGAATGGAGAAAAAGACAGTTACCTAATCAAGGAGAGTAATGTGAAGCCCAGCAAATAGCATGTCAGTGTCAGGAAGGATTTTGTTTGTTTTCAGGTGAGTACAAGAGACACAAATAACACACTAAATTGAAGAGCTAGGCAGCGCAGTGATAAAATGGCTCAGAATCAGCCATTGAGGAGGATGGTAGTAGAAACCGGGACCATATCAAACTGAAAAGAGACTGGACAGGAAAAATGAAAGGAAATAACCTCATGATGTTTGCCTTGGCTTTTACAGCTGCCCTTTCTAGATGTGTGTAGAAATAATAGCAAAAATAGTTCCGAAGGCATAACAATTTTTATTTAACTTTTTTTGTTTCCCTTACAAAGACTAAATAGGTACACTAGGTTGGAATTTCTCTAGGTGTAGTATTCCTTATATAAGGTTTGTCTTAGCAGTGCTAAACAAAGTCCTTATCTCAGTGTTTGGGAGCAGTGCAGAGGGAGGCATTCCAGGAAAATCGGTGCTACCTTTTTCTGTTCTGCCACTATCAAGCTCTGAATGGGAGAATGTTGTAGCTCACATTAGGACATAATTTATTTATCTGTGACCCAAAGAGGCAAGGTGAAAATTCAACCCATTTCTCATGCTGCCCCTTCCATGATCCTTAAATGATAGAAAGACTGCGCTTGTAATGTGGACTTGTCTCAGAGGTTTAAGAAATTATACTTCTTGTTCTGCTGGATGTCAACAATAATCTGGTTAAGACTTGACATGGAAAGACACTTTTCCTAAATAGACGGCTACAACATCAATCCTCAGAAAAGCTTTTTCAACTTACTGGAAGAGCATTCACAAATTTGACATATAGTGGCTCCGTGGGGGGACTCAAGGCATTGTGAGGATGGAGGAGTCTGTTGCCTTTGATGAGTCTGTTCTCAGAAGAATGGGACACTTTCAATTTCTTCTGGATGTCAAAGTTACTCTGAAAAAGAGAGCATCTATTAAAAGGAAAGAAAAATTTATTAAGGTGAAAAGACTTAAGAAATAAGTGTGTTTGAAAGTGGATACACCGATATGAAACACAATGTATAGCTCACTACTTCTAGTTACACTTCACAAGGTTTTCATTTAGCTATAAAACTGTCTCAATACTTCACACTTCTGCAAGATAAGTTGTAATCCTACTCAAGATGCTGGATGCTGTTTGAGGAATGCTGTTGTCTTTTAGGAATTCTTCTGTACTTGAAACACATGACATTCATGGAAACTGCTAAGAGGTGATTCAAAAATAAATAAAAGGATGTTCTTTACATGCGTCCGGAATTTGTTGTTGCAGAAGGTGGGGAAGCCACATAACATCAGCAGGTTCGAAAGAGGTTCAGGCAAATTCACAGCCGGGACATGAACAAAAGTAGGAAATAGGAAGGCATGCCTATCCAATGATTACAGTTGTTGCAGGGAATATGAGGGAATAGGACTGCAGAAAGTCACCAGGCTCACATGCAATGGCATCTTCTATTGGCACTTCTGGGGACAGAGTACCAGGCTAGACAGACTGATTGGCTGGGTCTTTACTCTGTCATTTCAAGTATCTGGACATCTTCTAAAGATGAAAGCAAGGTCTGTGTACATACTTGATATTTAACCTGACTGTAAGGAGTTCATTTACTCACTGACGATGAAGTCATCCATGAAAACAGGAATGTTTGCTTTAAACTTTAGTTGTAAAACTTTGTAGCAAACATATCTGGAACCATATTTTATGCAAACATAATAAATGCAACAAGAAAGCATCTCCTTCTCCTCACTCATGAAAGAGACTGGCCCAAATTACAGGTGAGCCTACCAAGTAAGTAGGAAGACATCTCATTTCTTCTTACAGCATTGCTACACCTAATAAAATAGAACGAATTTAGCCCTCAGTCATCTTTAAGCTGACAAGTGTGAATTTAGATAAATTCTGGAGGAAGAGAAGTACTTTGACTGATAAACAGAAAGAAACTTTCAGACAGTATGCTTCAGGAGAAACAAATTTCAACTCAATGCAAATATCTACGGCTGGGAGTTTCATTTTAATCAGTCATTTTCTTCTTGTTTTTATTTGCACAGCAGCTCTGAACAAATTGAATAGTATTTTTTTATCCTTTAGTGCAGGCTGGGATTCTACAACTTCCACTGTAAAGGAGAATTCAATCTTGCAGTGATAAGTTCAAGAATAGACAATAAGAAACTTGAAGGAAGTGGGTGGGGAGGCAGAAAGACTACCAGGCAGGAATGGAGAATACTGAGAAAAAGAAGAATTTTTCAGCTGCATTTTACATGCTGAACCTAGATATTTTTCTCCAATCTACAATCTTCAGCTGGAGAGAAATTAGTCAGCTTTGCTAATTCCATCTCTTCATTGTTTCAGAAAGATGCATTTACATTTTCTGTGTGGATAAGCAGGACTAGACAGCTTGTGGAGAGAGATAACATAAGCGCTGAGCTCTGTTGAACCTTGGCAGTTTACTAATCTTTCAGGTTTTAATCTCAACTCATTGTCCAAACTCTATCTCTCTAATGGCCAGAGTAAATCCAGATTTAGATAAAGAAATGCATGGGCTCAACTGAAACTCTGGTGAAGGCTGGATGCTGCGTTCTGAGGTGGAAACAGCATGAGCCTTATCAAGGCAGATGGGGAAGTTTAAACTCTGTAGTCATCACTGCTGGATAAGTGCAACACCCCACAGTGGTGACTGAGGATGGATGGCTTGTGACACAGAATAAACACAGACGAGAGGGCAGATGTCCAGGGTCAGCTGTCTTAGCGTCCTGTCGTCAGAGATGGCCAGCAGCAGCTTCCTTGGGAGGAGGATACAGAGAGAGAGGCTGTACAACAAGATGTGCCAGAATGATTCTCTACTCCTCAAAAATTTCCAGTTTATGGACAGTTGAGCCAGACCTGTTGTCTTAGCTCATTAGCGCTCAGTGTATTGTTATTCTATGACTTCATCCAGTCGTCTTCTCTATGCACAGTTTCAACACACAACAGCCACTTGCAGCAGGGAATTTCAGAGATGAACAAAATATTTTCTTGCTTTGTTTGTTATGAAGATACCAACTATCAAAACTTGAAGTTTCTAGGTTCTCTGTGAATAGACAGTGGAAAATTATTGCCTACAAGCATCCCACAAGAATTTATACAGCCTTTATACAACTGTCCCTCTATTTCCACTGTTTTTCCCTGAAGACCTGCATCCTGTTCAGTCTACTCTCATGTGCAATCTGCATCTGACCATTGATTACCTGTGCTACTGTTCACTTGGCCTTTTCTCAGAGCATTATGTCCTTGAAACTGAGACTAGAACTGTACACATAATTTAAGTTGCAGGCACACCAGCTCTTTGCGTAGTGATATAATGATATATTCTGTTTTATTCTCTTTCGTAGCAATTTTTAATATTCAGTTTGCATTTTTTTACTAGACCTGGGCACCGAGTTCAATAAAACTATGTACTATAACACCAAGATTTCATTTCTGTATAATAGCTGTTAGCTCAGAGCCCATAATTTTATATGTGAAGTTTGGATTGTTTTTCCCCCTGTATGTCATTTCACATTTATCTGTTCTGAATTTCATCTGCCACTTAATCACCAAGTCTTTTAGTCTCTGACAATCTTTCCACAATTCTCCACACTGGTTCTCACTCTTAACTCAGCAATTTGACTAAGACTTCCTGCTACTATGGCACACCCACACTTGTTCTTACATCCTTGGATTAAACACCCACTCTGATCAGGTTGAGGTGAATAATTGAGGTGAATTGTGTTATCATTTTCATTCTAGATTTTACATATTTTTCTGCTTGCCTATACCTAAAAACTTTTGAACCATTGGAAAGTTACGCAAGCAGTGTTGCTCCAGGCAAGAGTGAAAGAGGGAGTAAGTGAGACAGAGCAAATTCAGTTATCAGGAATATAAATATTATTACCTATAGAGCTGTAGAAGATAACCCAGACAAAGGATTTCATTATAGCCTCCCAAAATACCTTTTTAATGCCATTAAACTTGATGTCATTGTATAGGCTCTGCATATTTCTAGCCTAAACTAGTTCAATATTACCATTTCTGTTCTGACCTAAGGATGCAAGCTCTAAGATGCAAGGTCCAGCTCTGAAGGATTACAGACCAATGCACTGATTCAAGAAATAAGTTGAAAACACGTGGAGGTCTAGTTACTCCATTAAGTTCTTCCCAAAATATGTCTGTTTTCCAGAGTCGTGGCTGAACCTGGAGGATCTCGCCTGGGCAGTAAATCACAGCCCCTATTTAGCATTCCCCAGTTATGTTTTCCCAGCTCCTAAAATTCTCCCTAGGATTAGGGGAAAAAAAAAAACCAAAAAACAAACAAACAAAAATACCACAACAACACAGAAAAAAAAATACTGTTTTAAGGTGGAATCTTAAATCCATAACTTTCACTTAAGCAGATGGGAGCAAGAAAAGGTTTTAATAGCCTCTTGCTGTCACAGTTTCCAGTCCTGACACATTAGCTGAGTGCTTAATGACATTAGAGTAGCTCCAAACTGTACCTTAAGATGCTCCTTAATTAAGCCACAAGAAAACAAACAAACAAGCAAACAGAGTCTGACAACAAGCTATTTATGGTTTGAGAAATGCACTAAATTGCGTGTAATGCTTTATTGCTTTGAGTGAGAACATTTGGCTTCAGAAGTTGGAAATGTATTATTCTGTAAATCTTCTCATTAATTACATTTCATTTTGAATTCAAAGCCAGGCCAGCATCAATTTATTTCATTCAATTGCAGCAACCCTGTAATGTTATTCTTCAGTTTTACTTTCAATCTGGCTCTGACTGATAACATTTTGAGATCAATAAAAAGGCAGAGGTTGTTACCAAAAATAATGGTATGGTTTAAAACTGCTGTAGTCCAACAATTAAGGTCATTTTATGATGTAATAAAGCCATTGCTATTTTTTTCACTGAAGCCACACAACATTAATTCAGATGTTAGTTTACACATGGTATATTGTTGATGGGGCAAAAATGCATTAGTTTATATCAAGTCAAAAAATCCTATATCTTTTAATATATTGAAATCAGAGTCCTCAGGAGGCTACAGTGCAATCTTTCTTAATTGAGACAAAATGTATGCATAGCATTGACTAGAATCACTTGTCAGAGGGGTCCTTCCTGATCTGGGTGCTATGGAAAAAAAGATAGAAACCACCTTCTCCTCTATAGAACTTACCAGTACTGCATTTAACAGCATGACTAAAAGTTTATTCTCACTGCTACTATCTAGTCTGAGAAATGTATTCTGGGGAGAGGTTATCACTGGCAGGAGTTTGTTACTGTTTTTAGGTGCACATTTCTCTTGCTTCACAATATCGACTGACAAGTGAACAAATGCACCTGGCACTGGGAGCAGAAAAAGAATATTTTCTGTGCCCTATAAGAGATCCCTGCACAGTTTCAGCCTTGCCAAAAAAAAAAAACAAAACAAAACAAAACAAAAAAAAAAAAAAAAAAAAACAAACAAAAAAAAAAAAAAAAAAAAAAAAAAGTGCTTCTTGAGCAGGGGAACAATATATGTATGATATATAATTGTGCTGCGTCTGAGAAGTGGAGCACTTCTGGATCCTCCAGTGACATTTTAGATAAACTGTAGACAGATCATAGCCATACAGATTTCTTCTGAGGTTGATTCACATCCAGTAGGAACCCTGGAAAAATACAGAGGATTTGAGAGAGCAGTACATCCTTCCTGAAGCTTTATGAGGAGTGAAAGCTATGACTAAGTGCATACTTCAAGGACAGATTGTAAAATTTAGGAATTCAAATTTATAGTTGCATCTTTAACACATCTGAGTATGTGTTCATAGCTGCTACCAATTATAATTACTGAACTGCTTTTGTTGGATATAAGCTGGTAGCATTAAAATCCAGTAACAGTAATTGTTAAAAACAAAGAAGAATTCTGGAAAAAATTGTGATGCTTCAAACCTTTATTCATCACAAAACTTTGCTTCAGATATTTATTCATCACAAACATTTTGGAGAATTATCTTCCTAGTGATTGGATAAGTAAAAATCTTGCTGCAGAGTGTCTGCTTCTGAATTAGATCCTCAAAGGTAATTTTTAGAGACAGGCTGCTGAGTGAGATGGAGGACTATGACTGATTCACTGGGACTCTTTCTCTGTTTCAAAAGCTAGAATGATCCCCAGCTCATTAAAGAGTTATTTGCATCTGTCAAAGACCCATGCTGTATTAAAGACAAAGAACTCATAGTCTGGGAGATATTTTTTTTTTCCATTCTAAATAATTCTATAGACCTTCACTATGATCTTTGTCAGGTCACAAATTAGACCTCATTTCCTCAGACCTTGTCCTTTTTGAATAGTGATAATAGTACTTACCTGATGGGACTGTAGTAGATCTTCATAACTCAGAAACTGCAAAGGACACAGTATCCCATAAAGAAAAAAAGGCTGTCATTAGGCACCTTTCAAATTAAACCAGATGGAGCTAATGAAAAGGTAAAGGACCAAAACAACACTCACCTGGTTTACAAGGGCATGGCCAAAGTGATCAATGTCATTGTAATTTCCAGCAGCCCACCCCAGGTATGAATGTATAAGAGGAGCCAAGACACAGATTTATGAAATCCCTAGAAAGCATGAGTCATATCTAAATCCCAGTTTCAGAAAGAAAAAAATTTTACTGTCTACTCCTGTAACAAAACATTCCAGTTCCTTTTTAAACTGTTCTTAAAGTAGTTAAAGTCAGAAGTGAAAAGCAAATAAATAAAAGGGATATTATCTCTGAAAACAAATAGATCATGGTGGTATGCAGGGATAATATTGCTGAGTTGACCATCATTTTTACTACTGAATGGCAAGCTCTTTGTTAATAACTGTTTGTGGCTGTGGGATCCCCTGACAGAGGGCCATATGTATCACAAAATCTCAGGCACTCAAATGAGGGACTGAGGATGTGGAGTCCAAAATTCCCTTATCAGTCATGCATTTCTTCATGAAGTGGTGGTTTGGTTTGGGGTTTTTTTGTGTTATTTCTTTTATTCCTCCATTTCATCAAAGTCAGCTTTGAAATCACTTAAGCTCCTAAAATGTCCCTAAGTTAAAAGGGAGAGGCATTATCTATGCCATCATGGACAGGGTACCAATCTTCTCCATTAAATGAAAGAAAATTGAAAAAAGCAATAATCAAGGTCTGAAGGACAGGACTAGAATCAGGTTGCTTAGAACCAGAATTTAGTCCAAACATATCTGAGAAGAGACTTCTGAAAAGAGGGATTGACCTTGCAGCCTACTCTTGTGCAGGGCATGCATAGGGCAAAATGACACAGACTTGGAGAACCGCTTCAAAGAACACATTCGCACAGAAAGAGAGAAAACAGAGAGCTGGCAGACATTAACATAAGTTGTGCCCACAGCCCACACTTGAAAAGGAGACCCACAAGATCAGCAGGACAGAAAAGTCTGTGACTGGTCCCACGCAGGGGTAGGACCTGTGTTTGAAGGGCTCTTGCCAGCCAGCTGCTCAGCCACTGGCTCTGAAATTGGATCTGTAAAGGTTACAGTGACCGTGGCAATTCACACCTAGTGTTCACATGTGGATTTACTGTACAGGGATTCTCTGGCCCTGTGCAGTGAGACCAAGCCCTGCACCATGACCGCAGTGAGATCATCTTCTGCTTTTAATGTGGAATGAAAGGGGGTCCTTGATCTCTTCAGAGAGAGCCAGATCTCCTCATTACATGTACAGTCATGCACTGCAATCACACTGGCCAATAATCAAAGAGCTTAAGTGTCTCATCTCAAAGCATCAAATCAAGGGGGAAAGGAATAAAACCAGGACCACTAGAGATAAGCCTGGGGTAGCACAACAGTCTTAGAGGGTTGGTGTCCTAGCAAGGTCACTCATTCTGCTATCTTACTCTCTAAAAGGTATATGCAAAAGGAAAGAGTGGCAGCAGGGTTGAGGCACTGCGAGCATTCTTTTGTCCAGTAACACGCAGGGCAGCAGATGTCAGAGTTCTTTTCTTCCTCACACCGGGGCACCATATGCAAGAGTTTCTTTTCTACTCCCACATGTCTCTCCCTGATATGGGGACACCTTTTTTGCAGAAGTTCTTGTTAGGAAAGAAGACAGACTGGACTCTTGGTTGTTCTCGTTCTTCAGGTTATTATTTTCTTATCTGCAATCTCTGCGCACCAGGCTTTACACCAGCTCAGTGATGGGAGAACAGACACCAAAAGCCCCCGAATACACAGGATCAAGGCTCTTCCAAGGACAATTCACACAATTACCACTAAGAACACATATTATTTCTATTTTTCTACCAATAACCAACTTAATTTCTATTCACGTGGCTCTATGCTGCAGCAAATCTCAGCCAACCATCCTGTGTCCCAAACACTGCAGAATATGGAGTAGATGAAGAAGGAGAAGAAAGCCCAAAAATAACAAGGATCCACCATCTTGACTTCATCCCCTTACCATACTAACAAACCCAAAAACCCAAATTTCTCACCCTGTGATAAATGACACGCCACTCCACTATCTAATTTACACCCTTGAGAACTCTGTTTCATCCCAAAGCCTAGAAAGCCGTTTCCATGGACCAAGGTCAAAAATAGTGTTTGTTGGGGTTTTGATCCTTCAAACCATGAGGGAAATATTCTCTGCATTTTGGATTCCAACAGGGTACCACCCGTGGAGGTATTTAAAAGTTGTATAGGTGTGACACTTAGGAACATGATTTAGTGGTGAGCCTGGCAGTGCTGGGTTAATGGTTGGATTTGATGATCTTAGATGTCTTTTCCAACCAAAATGATTCTATGATTCTACTCTCTAAAGGAATTTCCATCTTGAATCTTGGAAGCACTAACCTGTCGTAGACCCACGGCTCTCAGCTGTCTGCAACAAAAAAGATTAATTAAGTTTCTGATTTCGATACTGTGCTAACCTTGGTACATTATGGGAAAGGCTCTGTTTTGGCGTCTGTTGGCAAGGCTGATTGTCATCATCGCCTGTAAGATCCTCCTCCTTCCAGAAATAGTCCAGGTCTGGGCACCCCAAAGTTTCACTACTCTATGCAATGAGACATATGCCTTGTAGAGTGGAAATAGTAGAGAATTCTAGAAGAGGATGAGGAGCATGACAGAAGAAGGCTCTAGAGACCCACATGAATTTTATGTTGAAGGCACACCTATATCCTATGGCAAGTCTGATGACTTCTGACTACTAGATGTGAAACTGCCACTGGAAGAGTCTTACTGCTGTTGAGGATTTTATTTTTAAGTGTGTGTCTCTGCTGTCCGTGATCCCCAAAATTTTATTTTATTTCTTTAACCTCTGTCTTGTCTTTATCTCTGCTTAATCACAGTTTTTCCTAAAATATAGCTTGGTATTTCTAAATCTCATTTTAGCAAAGATTGCTTTTCATTCCTAGAGTTTTAGATGTAGGGGAATATTAATTCATGCATCTGATCATTAAATAGCTGTAGTACATACTGGGACTCGATTTGGCTGAACCAACCACAAACTAAAGGCTACGACCTTTATCTGCCTCAGGCATAACCAAAGAATGATTGATTTTCAGTGGGCCCCTTGCGAATGTGAAGTTAAACAGCACAACCTCTTTTGAGGTAAGCTTGCTCTTTGAAGGATGATCTTGTATTCATTTGATCATCCCTTTAATCCTTGTCTGAAATTTTTCATGACTATTGTGTCA